>CP099853.1:3807133-4124633 GCA_030062745.1 Capitulum mitella | reverse complement strand
TGTGATTGCGATTTTTTCCGAACTGAAACTGAAGAACCTTGGTGTTCTGCCGTAACAAGCAGGGCCTGTTCTAAGAGGAAATCACTGAAGGGGATAGATTTCGTCGCATGATGGGCAACATAAATGCAAAATCTGGATCTTGTTGTCTGACCTCGTCGGAGGTCAATTTGGACGAGCTGGCATGGCGAGACTAGCGGTCGCAGTTGGCCGAAACTTGGCCGTCTCAGGGATTTGTTGGCACAGGGCTTTAGGTTAAACTGTCGGGGTTTCGGAGCGTCGCACTGACGAAATCCGACGCATTTTCGAAAAAATTAGACTCACTCTGCTCCCGCGCGCTCGATCTTGGAAACATCGTTTCCATGATGTTTCCATGATGGTTCACACCGACGCAAAACGGGGTGCGTTTGACAAAGAATCGATTGGAGAATTGCATCGCATGGAAGAGGTGGAACCGGTACCGGCACCTGGTACGTGCTGGTCTCGGAAACATAAAAATGCCTGTTTTACAAGGTTTCAAAATAGTGTTTTGATCTCGGAAACCGTTCAAAATACGGACCCGAGGACACCACGGCCAACCACAACAAGGCATCGGCAGAAAATCATTTAACGGAGTTGACCTCATCCGCCGTACGGGACGGCCGCGGCGCGCTCAAAGTGGTTTTTCTTGTGGTTTCGAATGCAAAGGCGCCAATGACTGACACGAAACTGGAACCAACGGAAAGCCCTTTCTCTTGCCGTTCCGATGACGCCAAGCTCTAATTAGGTGTGCCGAGTTTTTAAGTAATTAGGTGTCCGACCATGCGACGCCATGCGAACGAATGTAGGAGGCGATTTCGCCCATATTCAACTGAGCTCGAGAATATTGCCAGCCGTCGACACGACGTCCTTCCCGGTGCCTAATCGCCAACCGTGGTTCGCACTGAGACCAAATCTGGTCCTTTCAACGGAAAATCGCCTGGAGAACAGCATCATGTACAACACCACGCGCGGGGACCAGCACGTGGCGCGTGCTATCCACGAGAGCACTAAAGAGGCCGTTTTGCAAGTTTTACAAAATATGGTAAGGCTAAATTTAACCTTCAGTTACAACAACTCCGCGATTATGTAGCTCCACGCCACAAGGTACCGACTGCATATCATTCCATTGCACCGACCTCGTCCGGTAAAAAGAGTAGCCGCGGCACGCACTCAAAGTGTTGGTATTTTCGGTTTTCGTTTTTTTTGTGTTTACACTGTGCCTGCAGTGGTATGACTGCATTGGTGAGACTACTGGCAAAATTAACACCAATAGAGCAAACGGATTTTCGTAGTTTTGACACGACCATAACATAATCATAATTCACCTCACGTTTACTGCTATAGCGTAAACTGGTGCATGTCATGATTCTGCAGAAAATCGACATTTTCCGAGATTTCTGTGTCCGATTGAAGACTGTGGTGACGCCACCAGGAGCATACCGTTAAAAATCCTACCAGTTTGTTCCTCAATCAAGGGTGAATATGCCACTGTATCACTGGGGTGACTTGTCCTAGCCGGTAGGAAAAATGGTCTGTATGTCGCGTTTTTCATGCTTTTTTGCCCACCCCGATTGAAAACCAGCTTCTCTTGCTCTTAACTAAAATTTGTATGATTCCATCGTGCTAGGTTTGACTTTGACGTTACCTTTAATTTCGGGATTTCAAATACGTTGCAGGACTAAAAATGCCGCCATAATAGACATATAGGTTGGGTTAGATTCAGAAGCAGATAGACAAACACAAACAGAGCTACAAAGAGACGGGCATATATTGAAAGACAGGGACAGATACAGAGAATGAGACGGAGACAGAAAGAAGACACAGAGATCGATAGAAACGAGTGACTGTGGGGAACAAAGGAAAACTTAGTAAATATGGGGGAGGTTGAGGGTCGCCGAGGAGACCGACAGAGAATGACAGAATTCGACGGACCGACGGAGATCGATGGAAATCGATGGAGAGCGGTGGAGATCGGTAAAGACCAAAAAGAACCGACGTAGACCGGCTGAGACCGGCAGGGACCGATAGACATCAAAAAAGATTTAGAGAGATCGAAAGACTGATGGACTGATGGAGACCAAAGGAGACAAGCAGAGACTAACGGAGATCGAACTAGATGGAAGGATATCGACTAAAACGATAGATCCAGGAGCAGGAGCACCAAGAAAGACTGCTAACACTGAAGGGCACAGACAGAAGGCGAACGATCTTTATGGAAACTGGGGCGGTGAAAGTTAACGAAGATGGAATAAAAAAAAAACATTTCGTACCTGATACGTCCAACCCGGGGAAACGAAAAGAAAGCAGGGATGTGGCAGTGGCTGCTTCATATCCCAGCGCCCTGCATGAAGGGCAATTAATTGGTAATATCTGTAGAAAAAGATGACTGATTGACTCACTGAAGCGCACGACGTTTTTTTACATGATGTCTGAAAAAGATAGCATGACGCATCGTGCTCGAAACAAACGTGCATCCGATCGCGAAGTGTGCGGACATACGGGCAGAGCAAACGGCCGAAGGCAATCTGCCTCCATGGAAGCTCGCAACGCGACTCTAAAACGACACTGTGAGCAGCTGGATGAACCGTTCAACAGTTACCGGACAGGGCGATTGACAGGGCGTACAGGGCGATTGTCGAACGATGGTGGAGGGCTGGCGAGGAAATTTTGCGAAGATCAGATTGCCGACATCGTCTGTTGGCAATGAAGTGTGCAATGCAGTCCTGGGGCGGTCCCGAGTCAGTTTGATTAGCCTTCCGCCCGAAACTTGATTCGAAGGAAAAATTCGGACGGGCAAAGGGCTGTGGATGCGCGGCGTGGCAAATGGCCAAAAAAGCGGCCGGTGCGTCCGAGAAAGGCTTGTGTGCCTTGTGGTTTGCATCGGGATCAAGAGGAGTCGCATCTGGGGGGTTTCATGGGGGGGGGGCAAGCCGGACAAAGGCTGTCGGCTGCCGCTTCTATATCTGATGGGCTCGCCAACTGAATTTGCCGTGTTTTTGTGCGATCTGTTTTACCTCGCTTGCGATCGCAGCAGTTCAGGAAATTGAACCATTTAGAACGGAATCCAGCAGAATCGTCACCAACATGAAGAGCCCTTCCTAGTTACCATAGATATTATATCTTATATATTATCCTTCCCTAATCTTTGCATTTATCGGTGGTCTATACAACCGCTAAACAGTCATGAAGAGCCCATCTTGGTTATCCTCTATGTTATATCCTATATATTGTCTTTCCCTAATCTCTGCACTTATCTACGGCAGCCATATTCAGCTGACGAAATCTGAAATCTGTTCGACGCTTTTTCTCCTAACAAGAAAACACAACTGTGCGCTCTTTTTCCGTTTTCATCTTTTTATTCACGAATAGTTGCTTCAACATGCATACATGCTAGGCACAGTCTCTGCCTGAAGCGTGTCAAGGACCTGGTCGGGGGAGCGCTGCTGGCAAAACAACGTTTTCACTGGGGGGGATTTCGATGTGTACTGGGGGGATTTGGCGGTCACTGGTGGGGGCCGTCCCACCCCCCCAGTTAACATGTCAAAATAGACCCTGGTAACATACAGGACATTTACATGATGCCACAAGGATCAACTGCAGCAGACCACATGATGTGCCTGCCAATCAACTAGCAGGACCACTGGGATCACCTTCCCAAAAGAAGTCGAGTGCGCAGTAGTTTAGTAATGTTGGACTGTACCGACAGTGCAACGAAAGGTTCTGATGTACTGCTGTCGCAAAGGGACACTTGATAAATGGTTTCAGATATCGATAAGGAGGAAAATCGAACATATCACGAGATCACGCCTGTGCTGCAGCGTGGCCGTATTCAGTCTAACCCTGGCGAAACTCAGGCGATACAAGAATTTTCTTGGTTTTCATCTCGTTTCAAATTTTCATCACCTGCTCTAGCTAGCGTGATGAGAGTAGGACTTACTTCACTGTTGTGATCATACTTAAAAACTCCTTGAAACCGGTTAAAAACAGTTGTAGCGCCCAGCCTTTGCTGCCAAAATTTGTAGCAGTACTCCTTCGCTGACTCCAGAATTTTCACTTAAGTAGACATCATAACTTGTTTTCATTAATGACCCAATTTCCGGTGTGCAACATTGTCTTGACATATATTTCCAGGAGAAATGCATTGTTCGTAAATCAAGGGTCCAAGGAAATCCCGATTATCTGCAGGAGCTCCCAGGAATCCTCTGGCCAACATTCTGCACGCTTAGCCGTCAATTGCGGTAGCACGCAAGCTTATTGGCACTCTGTAAGTAATTGTCGCTTATTAGTGGTACTTAGAATAACTATAAATCATGACATCAGGCCCGCATAACTACATCTTCCCAGGCCGTTTCTTTGTGCGAGCTCGACAGCTCCATGATGCATTAGTCGACGGCTGCGTATGCGGACCGTGTCGCGTCATTTGATGGATCCGTGAAGTATGTGGCAAACGTTTGCCGTACCCGTGAGAATGACGCATGCGGAATACTCTGCGAGGAGCGACGTTTACACCCGGGGCGCTTCTCAGGCTGGTGACACTGCCTGACTGAGACTACGTCAGGAGATGCGGCTTCGTCACGTCATCGTCACTCAGGTCACTGTGACAGCGCCTGACAGTTGCGACGGTGTCTGGTGTGAAGTGTGAACTTTTAGGGAAGTTATGAGTGGTTTGTGCGCCTGTTGAGCTTCGTTTTAATGCGGGGAACTCGCGAATCTGCTGGCAATATGCTTTGGAAGCAACAAGACGTTCCAGAGAAAACTTCGTATATAGCTACTGTAACTAGGCCGACAGCATACTGAAACACAGTTGTATTGGGCGTACAATATTTCCTTGCCTTCATAGGTATCGTTTTGTTTGACCGCAGTAAGGTGGATAATGCTGTGAACGAGCCACGCCCAAGAACCAAGAGGCACATACTCCAAACCTTTGGATTCTTCCTCACAACCATTCAAACGCCCGTAAGGTCGGACCCGCCATTCAAACGCTCGTAAGGTCCGAGGATGAGCCAAATCGCCGGGGCGTCAGCGGCCTTCAGTCTCTTAAAACAACATTGAGCACTCCATCGAACTGTGAAGAACTCTGAAGTGCCCCTGAAAGTTGAAAAATCCTCGTGTAAGAGGCCCCAGCTCTCACTGGGACGCCATTAGCCTGCTCTCCCATTCGGATACTCCTGGATTCAGCCGAGGGGTAGCCAAGGGGGTCATGCCCACCATAAGTTGAAAACTTAACGTTTCTTCAATCAACAAAATGAAAAGACTTAAAAATTTCGGAAATTTCAGCATAAAGTGGCAAAAATCCGAGGAGTTTTCAGGTTTGAGGGTGGTTAGGTTTGTCCCGGTCCCTTCCCTGGAGAAACCCTAGCTACACCCCTAGATCCAGGCCGGTTACCTCTCCATCTTAATCAAAACGGCAATGCCTCACCGGAGGAAAATACAAAAAAGAGTAACTCGTTGCGAAACGGCAGCATGCTGCCCGTTTCCACCGCGACTCTCCAGCCTCGCAAGAGGCGACCATCACGCAGCAGGGGGCAGCGTGACCCTCACAGCGAACCACCACGACCCCGGCAGAGGCCGAGGCGACCCTGAACCTCGCCTTGCGCCGGCGGCAGGGCAGGTTCCCGCCCGGCCGTCTCAGAATTCGGCCCGGCGTTCGGAGAAGGCCAGCCGCCGCCGCCGCGGGCCGCGCGCCGCCTGCCGGCGGCCGGCCATGCTGCGCCGCCGAACACCGGCAGAGGCGGCGTCAGACCGCCATCCCGGGCGCCGCCGCCGAGGAGATACTGCTCGGGGTGCTGTCACAGACGTCCTTGGCCGAACCATAAACGCGGACATGCTGTCTGATGAAGGAGGATGTGCCCCACCGTGCAAAGTGCGCGTCATTATCTGGCGGCAAGTTCGTACTGGAAGGCTCCTGTAGAGGATGACGATTATCCTTGGCCCGTGTGATCTTCCACTTGTCTCCCCTTCTATTCACAGTACAGGTAAACGCGGAAAGGTGAGGCTGAAAGCTTCAGACTATAGAACTATAGTAATCAGACAGCTCGGCTGCCAGAGAACGGTCTAAAGGCACGACAACTGCTGTTGCCAGAGGAGGGTCCAACAGCACGACAGCTTCGGCTCCCGAAGGAGGGTCCGGTGACGTCGGCAGCAGCCACAGCGTGTCGACAGACCTCCGACTGCTACCCCAACAGACTGAGTCCGAGGTGTCTGGGGACTGGACGGGACACGATGTCTATCCGCCGACTGCGGAAGAGTTAAACTCGAACCACACGGGAACGTCCCACCATGAGTTAGCCGGCGGACATTGTTTTCCGAACTCATGGCTACCAGGATGTAAAATTCATAGCTCTTTGACCCAGCCTGCTCGTGTGCCCGTTCCGACGATTCCACAGACGCAGGCGTTCGTCTACCACGCGTTAAGTGCGCGCGGCTGTGACTACGGCAGCCCGCGCCAAAAACGTGGCGCGATTTCGTCGCCCTGTTTGGGCGAGGCTCACGCGAATCGCGGGAAAATGCCTCATTTCACGGCACTCGCTTGCACGAGGCGAGCTCGGCGGGGGGCTTCCGTTGGGTAGATATACATTACAGAGGCGGCGGCGCATCGCCGCCGCGATGATTTGCTGGGCGGCGAGCCACCCACCGAGGCGAAACACCGCCCGCGAGCACCCGCCCAACGCGACCAATTAACCGGCGCACGAAGTTCCATCTCGGAACACAGCCTCGACTGCAGTATCACTTCAAGGTACAGCGCAGGCGCCCGTGCAATTTCCATGCGCGCCCCGGCGCGGCCCGCAGCGACGGCAGCGCCGCGTAACAAAAAACACACCGTTTATGAGCACTGTCCGGCGTAAAGTCGCGGTCGGGCGCCGTTTGGAAGTGGTAAACGTCGGCTCGGATATTCATGGATCCTGTGTACAAAACGGCCGGCCCTGGCAGCATGAGGCGGCTGGGAACGTGCGTGAGCGGCGAATATTGAAGACCTCTGTCCTTCCTGGAGCCGGCGTGGCCCTGAGCGTGGGCACGCTATGTTGCGGCAGCTGTATCCCACGGATGCCCCGTGGGGTCGCGGAGGTGGATGAGTGGGGACAGTGAAAACTACTTGACAACTTGATAACTGTGTCCCACGGATACCACGTGGGGTCGCGGAGGTGGATGAGTGGGGACAGTGAAAACTACTTGATAACTTGGTAAGAGGCTTCCGACAGCCTTCTGTTGAAATAAACTATTTCAGACCTTTCCGTTGGACGGGGATCCCTTGTATTAACACCGGCCGTGTCTTAACTCAGAGCCGTCACTGAGATTGTTTCACATCATCCAACTTCACTCAAACACCCTCGTATCCCGCCACCCGTCCGTCAGCGGCTTCACCAGGGTCAACGGCTTCACCAGGTACGGTCTGCAGGGTCAGCCATTCGTTCGTGCGGGCTGCAAAATAAAGCAGACCACTTCAGGGAATGTCCAGAATCCAGTCATTCAGAGTCCGAACCCCGTTGTCCCCGCCTTTGGTCGCCCCGTCGTCCGGCGCCGCCGAGGCCGCGGCACATCCGCCTGCCCGCGCTGACAGCTCCAGCCCCGTCCGTAGCGACAGACAGCGGGGCGGGCCCCAGAGGTCAGGGGTCAAGTCGCACGGGCCCCCGAGGGCCCCGCGCCGCCGCACCCCGTCGCCTCCCGAAAGCCTCGGAGCTCCGGCTGGGGGCGCAGAATCGCAAAGCGGCATCAGTAGGACGCGAGCGCGCTGTTTTGGCTTTAAATCGGCACCTTCTGGCACACCGTCGGTTGAGTGGCACTGGCAGGGCATTGTTCTCCAGAACATCAGTCTTTTCCACGCCACGACCTCGTGCTTCAAGGCGATCAAAGGAGAAACCGGGAAGCGATGAAGCCAATCTCAGCTTCTGAACCTGGCACATTTGCCATGACAGCAAATTTAGGAAGTTCGTGGGAAGTTGTGACCTACGTTTTCAAACAAACGTCTGGACAAACCAAGAGGTGCCTTGGAAACGTCGGTTCCGTATCTCACGGGGATACAGCCAGCATTACATGGGGACGGGAACTGACTTCCGTGTGCTTTGATAACAATACCAGAGCGTCCTCCGGTCACCGCTGTACTTAACCTTGGAATTCTTAAGTTGCGTGGCGGAACTGCCCATGTTCCGACCGCTATATTGTCAGTCATGTCCGCTGACGTCAAAAGAAAAGAAGGGCTCCATTTGTCAATCCTGCCAGTTGTGCTGTTGGCAGGGCAAGCCATTGTCAGCTGCACTGTACTGTGGCCTACCGACAAGACATCGCCAACCCTGCTGTTGGTAAGGCAAGAATTTGCCAGCTATCCTGCTGATATAGCTGGCAAGTTCCAGTTATACTGTTGGTATAGCTAATATAGCCGGGACTGAGAACAAGAACCTGCTAGCCATTGCCAGCCGTGCTGTTGGCAGGGTTCGCCACGCCTACTGTTGATAGGACAAGAACTCGCCAGCAATGCTGTTGGTAGGACAAGACCTAGCCACGTCTGCTGTTGATAGGACAAGAGCGTTCTAATTCTGCTGTTGGTAGGATGAAACCCTACCAGCTCTGCTGTTGCTACAATAAGGCCCTTCCAACCCTCAAGCTGATGTTGAAAGCATTGTCAAGCAAATTCTGATTAAAGTCAAGCAAATGCAAGTTAAGTCATGTAAATCTTATTCAAGCTTAGTCATGCCCACGCGGCCTACGTGAAATACGTAACAGCGACGACCCAAACAGAAGAACGAAAATTGCATGATGTTGATATGTTTCGTTTATACATTGTTTTAGTCCATTATCATCTGCTCCTACCAACTTAGTTTGTCCTGCTTCCACGCTCTGAACGCAGGCCATTTCGTCAAGATGTGATATGATGTGGTGGAACATATGAATTTGTAACGACAGCGGACCGCTGGGTAATGGCTGTATACGACCATGCTGTTACTCGCCCCTGTGACGAAAGAATAGTATCACGTGTCCAAACAATGGCCGCCGTTATGAAGGTCCTTTCGTGCACCAGATAATGGCAACATCACGCATCAGTTTTTCCATTCACAGTCTCGCATCATTACAGTGCACTCAGAGCAGGATCCCAACGATACGTCGTCCGCCGTGTCTTCATCGGCAACGCCAGTGATAAAGACATTCGTAGAATCTTCTTAAAGGGAGCTGCCGAAATCGAAACCAACGTTGTTTTTGCATTTCCCCTTTATCTCCCGGCTTTCCAGGTTTCCGAGATCCCTCGACTTCCCAGTTGCCTGCCAGCAGTTGTGGCGTCCCACTTCGACCGAACCTCGACCCGAAATGACTCGCAGATCGGAAAAGGCGCTCGACTGTCGCCACCGACGCGGACCAAGAACCGCCCCCCCCACCCCACCCCCACCCGCCTCCAGGGCGGCGCCACACGCCATTCGCCGAATCGCGCCCCATTTCCCAGAAGAAACGTCACGACCGGGGCGGGTGCGCAGCGCCCGGCAGAGCCGCCGGCCGCTTCGAGCCACTTTACGGCCGGCGAAACGGCCCGCCGCGGCGTTCGCGGCAGTTTCGGCGCCGACGGCACGCAGCGCGGCCGCCGCGCGGCGCCGGCCCGGCCGACCGGCGGCCGCGCGTCCGCAATTGCCCGGCGATTCGAATTCCTCGCCTCGGAAATGGCGTCGGCGCCGTCGCCGGCTCCGTTAAAAAAGGCTGCAACATAATTGGCGTGATGAGCGCGCGGCGAGCGGCGGCGTCCTTCCCGGCCGCCAGTGACGTCAGCCCGGTGGGCCGAGGTGGCGGCCAATCGCGGCGGCCGCCACCGCAGGCCCCGCCCCGCCGCGAGATTGAGCGCCGCAGTTTGCGAACTCCCGGCGCGGCGGCGCCCGGCAACGCCGATGCGCCGTCTGGCAGCGTTGCAGCGCGCGCTACGCTGTCGGCGCGGCGGCGACCGGCGCTCATGGCCCAAGGTCGTCCGGTGTGGCGCGCACTCGGTGGCTCTCAAACCGGCCGCGCCGCGCCGGGCGGCCGGCCGCCGGCGGCGCCCGGTGGCGGCCAGCCGCGAGACTCGTCCGTCGCCCCCGTTCCCTTAGCGTGCTGCTGAGCCGTCCGGCGGCGCGGCCGCAGCCGGCAACGGCCAGCGCCGCCGCCCGACGCCCGCATTTGAGACCCCCCGGCCGGGCGCGCCCGCCGCTGACCGCCAGCTTCGCGGTCTGGCCGCTAGGGCGCGCGCGCGCGGCGCTGCACGCAGCCGGCGGCGACGCGGCGGCGCGGTCGTGCGGTGCAGTCTACACGCGCGCGGAGCGGGCCGCCGCGCGA
Source organism: Capitulum mitella (assembly GCA_030062745.1). Classification (NCBI taxonomy): domain Eukaryota; kingdom Metazoa; phylum Arthropoda; class Thecostraca; order Pollicipedomorpha; family Pollicipedidae; genus Capitulum; species Capitulum mitella. The sequence continues at coordinate 4,114,331 of CP099853.1, read as the reverse complement.
GGCGGCGCGCGATCTTTGCGCCGTGCAGCGGCCGGTGCTGGCGCCGGCCAACCGGCCGGCGGCGACGCTGCAGCTGCGGATGCGGCTCGGCGCGCGGCGGGAAACAAAGCGGGGCGATGCTATCCAGCCTGGGAGATCGCGTCTCGCACGGAACGCTGACAGGACAGAGAACGCTTAGCAGCACTTGAACTATGAATTTACGATACTTGCAGCATGGATTTCAAAACGTTTATCTTTCGAACAGCATAAGAAGGACTCTCCATGCGTGCTAGAAGCCTCCTGGAGTTCTCCGAGCGATTTGTGCACGTCTAAGTGCAGGTCATGAGCTTTGGGATCCTGGACCATGATGCCGCCACGCTTCGCGGTCTCCGTGTGATGGCCACTGATGAGGTGAAAACGGACCGGACGATAAGTCTGCAACTGGGCCCCGAACATCTTTTTACTTGAGCAGGAAATCGGTCATCTGTTGACGTTCTGACAGCGCCACAGACTCGGCAATCCGTCAATGTCTCGGCGCCTCGCGGCCAAGGAAGCCATCAGTTCGGCTGTCCAGACCGCGGCAGACACCACGTCCGCCGCGGCGCGCGGGCAGCTGCCAGCGGACAGCTGCACGTTGCGCGCGCCACGCCGAAGCTCTTCATCCTCCGCCGCCGTCCACTGGCGGAAGCTCGGGGCCTCGGCGTTCCCCTTCCCCCGTTCCGCGTGCCGTCCTCCGGGGGAGGGGGGGGGGGCGCGGATCGCCCAGTTCGATACCCAGCGGCGCGCCCCCGCCCCCCGCACCCCTCCGCCGCCGAGCCGCCGCCGCCGCCGCAGCCATGGGCTGGCACGCTGCCAGCCGGGCCGGCCGCGAGCGAACGCGGCCAGGGCTGGGCTGCGTCTGACCAGCAGGCGCCGGGCTGGGACCGGGCTGCGACGGGCTGCGCTGGGCTGGGACGAGCTGCGGAGCGATTGGAACGGTAGGAGGACGGATGGCTGGGTCAGGCGTGCATGACTGGAGGTTTCCAGGAATTATTGGCGGGAGGGGGGTCCACATGGATTTCAGAACGTTTCTTTACAGTCATTGCTGCACTGCCGTAGGCTTAGTGTTTAAACACCTGAATATTGGGGGGTCCGGACCCCCTCAACCCCACGGGATACCAGCCATGTAGGCGTGGCCGGAAGAGGACTTGGTGAGTATGCGATGACACAGACTCAATGGGCTAAACTGATTGGCCTGACCGAAACTGGGACGGACGGAGCTGACTTGGTTTCTATTTTTGCTTCCTTGAACCGAACATGAAAGCCGACGAGAAGACCGGTTCATCTTACGGAAATCATTGACGACAATGCGGAAACGGCCGCGACCAAATCTGAACAGACAAGAACGCGAGAACTCATACCTCCGAACTTCACCGGCCTGGAGAGCTTCTCGGCGGAAAATCAGCTCTCTCGGCCTTCTGACCTCTCAAGCGGAAATTCCGTTCCGGCGGAAACGCACGTCAGCGCCGAAACTGATACGGCACATGACGGCGACGTCGGCACGCCAAGCACAGCACGTGTCGTCCGTCCACCACGTGGTGAAACCCCACGGGCACGTCCCGCCGGAAGTGAGCACGGTCTGCGCTGCTGCGCCGCGGCGGCCAGCGCCCTAAGCCGGAGTACGCCCCCCCCCCCTCGCCCTTACACCCGCATTTTTTGTGAAAACCATTGCACATCGTCTTCCCGGCAGGCGGTTTTCGTATGATTTCGGTTCACAAGAACTGGACTCTGCCCCCTCCCTCTTAAGAAAATCCTAGCTGCGCCCCTGGCCGGCGCCGTGCCCGGGCGTGCTCTGCCGTGCTCGGCCGTGCCAGGGGCGGCGCCGGCACGCCACGGGGCGAGGCTTGGCGGAGTCTGCGTCTGAATGGTAACGCTGAAAGACTCGGCTCCGCAGGCCCACGTCAACACGGCGACCAACCGCAGCAGTCCTGGTCCAGAAACGGATACGGTGAGGTTTCTGCAAAGACGCTCAGAAACGTGGAACAGAGAAAATAGCATGCGGAAGGGGGGGAGGAAATCCAAGGGAAAGAGAGCGCGTCGCCTCCAAACATGACCATGGCTGGACTAAAAACTGTTCATTTCGTTTATTTAAGAAATATATTGACGTCTAAGTACCCAATAAATTACGAGGTAATGCTCGAAAACTAGATTTAGCTACGCAATAGTCCGCGCGTTTCATGCCATATCTAAAAAGGAACGCATCTGCCGCGCCCATCTTTCTTCCTATCCAGTCTGTCGCCCTCCTCACCCTCCCCCTCATCCCCCAACAGCAGCAAGGCGATTTGCCTCTGCCAAGATAGTCGGGCGGTTCCGGAGCATCCGGAAGCGATCAACTCCATCGGCGTCTGTCAGACATCGGCGAGCATCTGAGCCCTCGGCTCTACAGCTCTGCTACTCAGAAAACCGGGGAAAATGCCGAGACCGGTGGGTCAGTCGGAGCAGCGTCTATCTCCCCTTCCTGACAAGACAAGTTCGAGTCCTTTCGGCACTCGATATCTGGCCGACTGGTCAGCTGGTAACGGTCCAATATAGCGCCGTGTTGACTACCACACGACAGTGTCCCTGCCCCTCACGACTTTCGCCACAAAATCGGCCGCTACCCGGAACTGCCCGATCGGGTTTAGCGGCCGTGTTGTGGGCAGCAAGCCGCTCTTAGCACGAGCTCCGGTCCGCATCATCTCCCAGCAGCCCTTCCAATCAAGTCCATTTCCTAATCAGCAATTTCGTATCTGAGATACCTCCTGCCCTTCCTCGCTGCATGTCCGCTTGTCACCGCCAGCCGCAAATCAATGACGTCTGCTAACGACCTGACGTGACGACCCAAGACTCCGCGAGGGCAGAGAAATACCGGCCTCTCCGTGCATGCGCTGGTTGCATACCTGCACGTCCCTCCTCGTGGCCTTTCTCACCTCTGAATGATACGCGAAACGGCGACGATACAGCGGAATGGGCATTAGGCTCGGAGGCATAAATCACGTTGTTGAATGGAGTCTTCACCGGTCCTGCCCGGCTCGCCTCGGAACGAGGGATGGGTGGGACGATGCGACGGGACGACGCAGTGGGAGGAGGAGCAGGTGGTTTGGCGGCTGTCTGAACTGTCGGGAATGAGGCAGGCTGAGTAGCGCCCGTGGCAAAAACGAACGCCCGTTGTACGAGCCAATGTCAGCCCATCATTGTCTGCCGTGAGAGCACTTGCCGTGTTTATGAGAATAGGCAACTATGAGAGATCCTCGTTTCAACGTCCACCGTTGACGAAGCCACGCCATGGTTGGATGCATCCGTTTTATGGACGCATCGGCCGTAAAGACACAATCCGGGTCGAGGATGATACGGTTATACCATGCATATAGGCAAAAAGGTCGAACGCAGGTTCAATTCGATCTTCCTGAGTAAATATGTAAGCCAGGCACATCGCCTTCTCGCAATGTGGACCATGTTAGCGTCCAGCATCCGTGCTGGGATGGCAATCCTACCAGTCGAGTTCAAACATGCGGGTTGTCAGGGTTGTCGACTCACAGAGAAAAACATTCTGGACACAAGACGACAAAAAAGGCCGCAGCACCACTTTGCTTGCAAGCCTGTCAAAATGCTGCCCCCACACACATAACCTGACAGCAATCGCAACCGTCTAGACCGGCAAATCTTCCCCATCCTCCGCTCCCTCTCCAATTATCGCGCGGTAAGATACCCCTGACCGCCAGACAGCGGAGGCGGCGGCTGGCGGGGCGGGGCGGGGGGAACTCGGTCAACGAGTTCGCCGCCACCGCCAGCCAACGATAGACGCTCGCGCGCGCGCGCGCACGTCTGTCTGCTCGATCGATGTCGCGTTTCTGGGGCGGAGCGGCGCGTGGCTGCGCCGTTGCCAGGCGGGGTGACCTTGAGACGCGCCACGCATCTGGGCGGCGGGTCGGCGGCCTCCGGCGCTACGCATACGCGCCGCCGAGGTCATGGTCAGGGCCGACCCGTGGGCGGCGGGCGTGGCGGCGGCGGCGGCGGCGCGCGCAGGGGGTGTAGGGGACGCATCGTGCGGGGAATGGGAGGGTGTGTGTGGGCTGTAAACGCTGTAGAATTGTTCTGAGAGCGGGAAGGGACAGGCATTTTCGGATTTCTGTCCATGGAGCGTAGGGTTAATGGTAAATGTGTCCGAAGTTAGAAGGGCCGACTCCCCGACTCCCCTGTGGGATTCTTTATCCATTCATTCCATGCGGCTGAAGAGTCCCCCTGGTCCTGTAAAACCGATAAATTTATATGCTACCTAGCAACGTCCAAGATTTCCAAAGGTCGTGCGAAGCAGCCATCGAGGTGTCCCACGCCTAGCCAATCACCGGATGGCGAAATGTTGTTTACCGCGTGAAGACGCCTGCGTCTGGAGGCAAAGCGGGGTCAATGGTGACCACTTGAATGAAGTGAGGCCGTGCAGTTTGGTCTGACCCCACGTCAACAGTGCAGAGGGGGCACTTGAGTCAACGGCGAACAGCGGCTCGGTTCCGACGGACGCAGGCAGCCAGACGCAGATAGCAAATTGCCTTTATCGCACCCTAGCCCTCAGCCCGTTCACTGACAGAGGCGTCGCCATGGGAAAGAGCCAGGCTGCCTCGAGCCCCCTCCCCTCCCCTTCGCAAAAGAACGACGCGAAAGTCGTCCTCTGGCAAGCAACGAATCGGAAGTCAGGAGGTCACTTCGCCCCCAACGCCGTTCCTCGGGGCACGCGTGGCCGGCTGTCTGAGGGAAAGGAAACGACGCAGGCAGGTGGTGAGGCAGCGCCGCGGTGGATTGCGACGGCGATTTTTTAGCGTGCAGCGGGCGCCGCAGCCATGGCGGGCGGGCCGGAGAACTTGTTAGCCTCGTTAATCCTGCCGACTGCGCCGCCGGCGCCCGGCCGGTCGCCATAACCCCGCCCCTCATCGGAGCTGCGGACAGCACGGGAGAGAGCGAGAGAGAGAGAGGGAGAGAGAGGGAGGGAGGGAGAGAGAGAGAGAGAGAGAGAGAGAGAGAGAGAGAGAGAGAGAGAGAGAGAGAGAGAGAGAGAGAGAGAGAGAGGGAGAGAGGGGAGAGAGAGGGAGGGAGAGGGAGGGAGGGAGGGAGGGAGAGAGAGAGAGAGAGAGGGAGAGAGAGAAGGGAAGAGAGAGAGGGGGAAAGGGCAGGAAAAGAAGGGGAAAATGAGAGAGAGAGAGGGGGGGGCAATATAGAGAGGGTAAGGAAGGAGGGGGAGAAAGAGACAGGAAGGTGGACTGCCAGGAACATAGACAGATGCCCAGGAACGATATACCAATTAACAGTCAGGCAGACAGCAAAAAAAGAAACAGATGAAATAAAAAATAGTTGATAAACATATGGAGAAGAACAGTCGACGATAACGGTAGAAGGCGTTCTTTGGACCGGGTTCCGACCCACTCGAAGCCGGCCACGCGGAAGTGATGCGATATTTCAACACCTCACGGTGCCGGTCCAGCCATAATGTGGCATTTCCCGTCCACAGCGCATCCAATCCAACCTCTGTCCGACAGCCAGCGTGGCGGGACGGGAAAACTTTCGACCCGCTTTCCCAACAGCAGTCTAAAACATCTGTCCGTCTCAGGGATGAGTGTTAATCAGACCATTTTAGGCTAAAGATATGCAAGTCGAACAAGGAATCTAATAGGAAGTGCAGTTGGATTGCTCTGGCATTTCAGCTCAAGTGACTAACATTTGAAGATCATAATGGTGCAAGAACAGCTGGTTCCTGCACAGGTGTGAAACACATTCTTGTGTCCGTACAACGACCCCCGTCACCGGACATTGTGTTTTAAAATATCACTGATCGGGGTGTTTTCATTTTCGAAGTCGTCTGTTTCTCTTTAGGGCTACTGGTATTTCATGCCCCACACTCGGAGCAGGCAGACGTGGGATTGGATCATGTCTTGGAACGTGCAGACTTGCGCGCCTCTCCTGGGGTGTTTCATTGTGCTGTTCAGTGTTCATTATTCAGTGTGCAGTGTTCAGTGTTCATTTGCGATCGCCGGGCAAATAAGGAAATGAAATGAAATGGCCACAAACATGATTACATCGCCGATATTCGAAGCAATAAAGCTAAATTAATCTCGACAACATCCTATCCGAAGACAGCTAACCAAGCCAAGATGGGTGATTTAAGCTCCAATGTTTGGAAGGATTTGCTCCCGTAAACCTGTTATGCCTGATAAAAAGTATTTTAACAGGATACGTTCCCCTTGCCTTCTGCTGTTTTGTAGGCTTTATATAGGTCTGATACTTAGCTGCAGGCATGGGGAAGTTAACAGGACTCGTCGCACATCGATAATGAGTGTTCACAACGATTTTCTTGTTAAACGACAGCTGGCGAGACATAAAGAAATAGTAACTGGGGAAAAACAATCACTGGGCAACACTGATATGATGATCATATATGGGTTGTTTTTTTACCAATACACAGTGCAGAGCTGAACCAGAAACGCGCAGTCGGCAAAACCTCGTGACAGCGCAAAAGTTGCGCAAACCATCCAAACTCCAGGACAAACACCACGCAACCAAACAGCCCCTGAGACTTTGCACGTGACACCTGCGCGAAAGGTCTGACAATTGTCCAGTAGTCCGACGCCAACGTTGCGCAAACAACTAGCTCTCGCGGCTTACGTAAGCCCTGAAAGCTTCAAGCACGCCACATTTTGCTCCTCCCGTCGCCGCCGCGCGTGCGCCGCGTCTGCCGCCGCGCGGTCACGACTCACGAGCGACGCCGGGGGGGGGGACGGGGGAGGGGCTAACGGGCCGCGTTACCGCGAAACTGACCGCAGCGGCGGCGGCTCGGCGGGCGCCGGTAGGCCGGACCGCGCCTGGGGAAGTGAAGACGGTCCCCGTTCTGTCGCGATCGCCTGCTCTCGGTGAGGCGGGGGAACCGTTCAGCCACGACGCCCGCACGACGACAGCGCTTGCGTCGCGAATTTGATTACAGCACTCCTGAAACGCTTGACTTAACGGATGGTGCGCGCTCATGAAGCCGGTTGCAACTTTCCATCAGCTGTAAACTGATGGAAAAGAAAAGATGCCTGCTATAATTTTCAAAATTAACACACCTGGCTCGGCCTAGTGCGTATCACGCGGATAACACCCGCGCAAATCTTCGGCCTTGATATTCCGGGTAGCACGTTAGGAACACGTTCGACTGGGTCGCGGGTATCGAAGCAGAAATCGACGGTCACCGTTCACAACAAAAAGCCGAAGCGAAACCCGACTCCAAACTCCTTAAGACATTCCGACAAGACCTCCTGGCGCAAAGCAGAGGGAAACGCGGCGCGACGGGCTTCGACCCGCCAGCTGTCGTAAACAAGGCGTAAGCCATCGGTCCCGGCCGGCAGCCGCGGGACGGCGCCTCGCAGCCATGAATTCTGCAGCCCCGGCTGCGGCCCGTGACGTCTCCTATCGCGGCATCGGCCGGCCATTTTCCCATAGCCACTAATCTGTCCCTCATGCCGGCCAGCAAGGGGGACGGACGCCCCCGCCCCGACGGAAGGGGGAGGGCGTCGCCGACGGCAGGGGCGGGGGCTCTGGAGAGCAAATCGTCACGCGTGCATGGGGCACAGCAAAACGGTCGTTGGTGCAACGGTTTGCTGCGACGGAATTTTACAGTGCCATGGACACACTATGTGGGCTGCCGTTATTTGATTATATCTTTATATATATATATATATATATATATATATATATATATATATATATAAGTGTATGTGCGTAATTTTGAACAACACAGCGTTTTTTGTGGGTGCGCACTGCCAGCGTCTACGCGCCTACAAACGTATGGAAACTCCCCCCAATCCGATGAGGTTACGCATTTTTCACCATCCGACATGTTCATTTAGCTGATCGGCAGCAAGAACAAAGCGTGCAGCTATTCTAAGGTTTAAAGCGGAAGCAATTCAGATTCTCCAATCCCATCCGCTTTTAACACGCGCAATTGGCTGCCTTCTTCGGTGTGTCGTGAAACAAGCGTATGAACTCCAAGAACTGGGCGCAGTCCGCCAATCACCGGCATTCACCCGATCACGTGACGTCGGGCGCCATGGCAACCTGCTTTCGGCGCGCAACCGGCTTCCGACGGCCAAATTCAGCTGACGGCGTGAGTGGACGATGACATGCATGGTCCAGAGCGGGTTCGTCGTGCCCGCAACCGGTCCCTTACCCAGATTTGGCGATTTCGTCAGTTGCGGACCAGCCTTGGCCTTGGGCAGAGGGTGGTGCGAAAAAATTGCGGAAAACCTGCGCCAGAAACGGCTCGAACCATCTGCTGCTGCCCTGGTGGCAGAGATTATCATTTTATGTGCTACGGAGGTGGCTCAGCCATCTCACTGGACCTGTCCGCGTCATGACATGCAGAGCAAAACAGCGCGGGAGCCAGAAACCGGTGCACCCAGTGGGGTATCGGCCCATGACCTCATATTGTTAGGAAACCAGGGGCCGACATGTCTTTTGCCCACCTTGTTCGAAGGGATATTGCAAATATTATGTTTTCGAAACAATATTGGCCTATATGCCAGTTTTCGAAAATGGCGAGACAACGTGGCTGAAATGCGTGGGGAAAAATGCTTGGAGAAATCAACCAAATTTGGAGTTAGGTTAGGTAACAAGGGGAGGTAGATTAGGTAACACGAACGGAAATTTTGCAGCCCCCTCCCCTCTTTTAACGCATAATCTGGATGCGCCCCTGAAGCCAGACTAAACCGCCTAGAAACTGTCCGCCACGTTGCTTTGTGACTCGCACGGTACACTCCATCAACTTGACGCCGTCTGGGCCAGCCGGACGCGCCGGATGTACGCCGTTCTCAGTGCACGCAGACGATAACGCCGGCTCACCATCGCTATCTGTAGTCGGCCAGACGGTCTGTCGACGCAGGGAACCCCCACTCGAGCCGGCCGGAGGCCCGGCACTCAGGCCCACTCGACGAGCCGCCAAACACTCAGGCGCACCCCCGCTCTCGAGAACGCACCAATCACTCGAGACGCTCGGTCGGACATCGGCACGCTGCTGCATCGCGTGTTGCATCAGGGTCAGCGCGTGGCCCCTTTCGACGCACGAGGCCAGGAGGCGGGTGCAGCGAAATGTTTCACACGCGATGCGACGCCCGCGGCAGCTCCTGAAGGGCCGTTCCACGCCCAAGACAGACAGACAGACACATAGACCGACAGGCGCCATCCTTAGCATAGCCCCAGCCCTAGCATTCGTGGTCGAAGAAACAGATTTCTGGTATCCCTATGATATTACGGAGATATTTCTCTAGGTAGTGTTTTCCATACACGTGAAGGCCTCTTCGTCAAGAAAAATTCCCTCGCTTATGCCTAAGTCGCATGCTTTCTGCCAGCAAGATGCGATGTTCGGAAAGACTTTTGCTGAAGTAGTTTCAAAGAATCCCAAAGATGTTGTGAAATCGAAAGGTTAAGGCCCACTTCTCAAATCCGGGTTAAAAGAAATAACTTCGGAAACAAAAACGCTTTTCGAAGTACTGGTTATCGTTGGTCGTGCATGCCTGGCAGAGATCATCGCACAGATCAGGCATTGTTCCACGGTTCCAGCAAACGTCCGCAATTATAGACCGCGGCTGCCACAGCCATTACCTGCTACGGACTAAAGCTGTCACATTTGTTACAGACTGCAGCTGTTACACCTGTTGCAAACAGTAGCTGCAACGACAGCAGCCACATGTCACAGATCGGCTCCTATAGCTGTCACAAACAGGAGCTGCTGCAGCCGCTAGTTGTTGCAGACTCCAGCTGCTACACCTATCGCTGACTATCGCTGCCACAGCCGTCACAGTTCACGGACCATCACAGTGAGCACGCAGCCTCACCACCGACAGGGCCCAAAGCGTCTACAGCAGGTTTACTTCCACGACCATTTCACGAGACCCCGGCTGCTGTCTCGGACACAGACCCGGCTACTGTCCCGGACACAGACCCAGCTGCTGCCTCGGAAACAGACCCAGCTGCTGTCTCGGATTCAGTCCGACTGCTGCCTCGAAAACAAGTCCAGCTGCTGCCCTGGACACAGGTCCAGCCACAGCTGACTCGGATCTTGGATAGGCGCAGCACCTTCCGGTCTCTTGCCCCACGTGCAGTTTTACCACGCTCCAAGCCGGATCAAGCCCACCTGGTGCGTGCGGTAGGGGGGTAACCGGGGGGGGGGGTTTGCACAGTAGCGGCCCAGGTGCAGGGTCGGAGTCATGCGCCACTCTCAGACATGTCACGAGGGCTCGGCCGGTGCACGGCGCAGGGATCACGGCGGCGGGTCACACGGCGGGGCACAGGTGTCTGCTCAGATGGGCAGGTGGTCGGTCGGACGGGCAGATGCTGGATCAGGCAGACAGATGTCCCGGTCGCGGATCGGAGGGATCGCCGGCCCTCATTCCAGGTCAAGGATGTCCGGTCAGAGGGCGGGTGTCGGGCCAGGCGGACACGTGTGCCGGCCAGGGATGTCGGACTATGTCCTGTTTTTTTCCTTCTTTTTTGACGGCAGAGGTCTGTGGCGATAAATCGCACGTGGAATCTTGGACGTCATGGGCGGAGCGTCGGGACGTAACGAAGACGCTGGCAGACGTGTGCATACCGATGCGAGCGAAATTTCTAGGAGGAAGCAAAGTATGACTTGGGAGCTTCCCTCCAAGAATTCATGCTCGTCGAATCGTCAGGATCAGTCGTGCCACAAGGCACCATGACAACGGCACGGCGTTTTATAACACCAAGCCAGATGCAATCGTTGGCAATGAAACCAAACAGTATGGCGACCCGATCACGACGATTTCCTTCTAATGGGAGTTGAGAAAACCCATCTAACAATAGCTTAATCTGAACCACTGACTCCATTGGCAACACTGCATCTGATTATGAACCACATGCATGCGGGCATCATCCATGGGGAGAAAACCAACCTACGACGTAACTGAAACATCACAGCGAAAGTTCGCAAAAATATAGCAAGTCAGTTATTTAAATAAACCGCACCTAGTATCAATCATTCCACCCGGAAGCTCGGTCGCGGCCTCAAAGGAAACGGCACGAACCGGTCAGCGCACGGCGTGGGCTCAGACGCCGGAGCGGAGGCGTGCTCGCGTGCGCGGCCTCTGCGCCGACGTAACGACGCCCGAAACCGGGTCGACCGATGCCGACCCGGCGGCAAAAAACGCCGGGCGCCGGCTCGATCGTCCGGTCAATGGCCCGGAAACGTCGGCATCGACGCAGCCGACGCCCAGGAAACGGGCGACGGGCAGGCGGCACTCGACGGAACGGGGGAAGGATGAGGGAGAGAGGGGAGGGATGACAGGGAGAGAGGGAAAGACGGAAAGAAAGAAAGGAAGGAGGGAAGGAAGGAAAAAGAAAGAAAGAAAGAAGGAATAAATGAATGAATGAATGAATGGAAAGAAGGAACAAAGCGACAAAAAACAAAGAAAGAATGAATGGAAGAAAGAAAGAAAGAAAGGAGGAAAGAAAAGGGAGGGAAGAGATAAAAGGAGAAAAGAAGAGACAGAAGAGAGGAAAAAAGAAAATTTAAGAGAGGGAGAGAGGGTGAGGGGGGAAGAGCAGCCCATTTCAGTCACAGATGATGCATGCAGTCCGGAAGCCACAAATAATTCCATCTGGAGAACATGTCTTCTTACCCTGTTTGACCTGATGCTGTAAATGTTTTCATTGAGCTCCGTTTGCCTGGAATGACAACAGCCCTCAACCTTCAGCGACTAGCCGCAATAGATGGCCACAGAATGGCTAGCCAAAAATATGCTTCGGCATTCCTCAACGATTTTGAGACAAGACGACTGACTTGTCAGCAAAGTCCAACTTTCAAAGCAGCGTGACGTCGCAAGATAAAGGATACGCTGTTAGAGCTGTGCCGTGCAACGTGGCGAGCTGCGATTTACCACGCTGACCGCGTGTCGGCTCGAGACATCCGCCTGCACTTAAACCGAACAGAAACACTGCAGCCCCGCTTCCAGTGCCAGCAAATCAAATGCTGAGCTTATGCTGTCCGAAAGGAACCCAGGAGCTGTTTACCACTGGTCAACAGACCTGTCGCTTTGTGTGAGTGATTGGAGGGGGGGGGGGGCATGACAACCTAACCTCCCACCAAATATCAGTTTGTCAATGGGTTTAGCTCACTATTTTGATCGACGGCAATTTTTATTTTTATTTTTGGTCGTTATTCCCCAAATAACAAATCGTGTTCTTGTCAAAACCAATAAAAAATGCTGGGCAGGCAAAATTGCCTTTGGGAGCCCAGATTCACATGGAGGGGGGAGGGGGGTAGGAACGTGCCCTGCTTGTCGTACAACAGCGAAGAGCAATAAGGGATGTGCAACGTATCACCACTCGGCTACTAACACCAAAATGTTTTAAATGCGAGAATGCGAAATTTCCTCGAAACTTCCCTGTACCACAACGTCCAAAGTTACCCATCGAGACAGCATACAAATTACCGGTACTCGACTACCTTTGCCGCGTCATTCATTCTCAATAACCACTTTAAATCTATTTCAGCCGGACCAAGTCCTCGATGTGCACAATCATTCAGCTCGCCGCGCCGAGAGGAGATTCCTGACGCTCGGTTCCTCGACATCTCTCCGGTTCTCGCTAGCCCAGCCGCCGCGTCTCCATGAGCCAGCATGGCACCCAGCTTCCAAGCCTGCACCGGCAGGGCGCCGACCAAGCAGCTAATCCCCCCCCCCCCCCACCAGCACCATCAGAGCGCGGGGCCAGGCATGCGGGATAAGGCGTAGGGACGGCACCAGCTCGGGGGGGGGGGCACCTTCGGCTCATCCGCGTACCGTAAAGAACGGAACGTGACGGAAGATGAACGTTCCAGAGGCGCCAGAACCACTTGCTTCATCCACCCCTGTCGCGTTAACTCCTCGCAAAAAGCCTGTCGGCGCGCCTTGCGGGACCGCTGCATATGCTCTTTAGGCGGAGCAGAACCGGTGGCAGAAGCGGCCTCCCTGGCAACATGCGGCCTTATCCCGATCTCAACATCGCGAGCAGCGCCGGTCGACCGCGAAAAGTTCGAGCTCGAGCCTCGAGAGCGAACTTCAAGCTCGCGCTTCGAATGGGAATTTCGAGCTCGAGCTTCGAACTGGACGAGCATGGGCTTGATGTCGAAGCCGCGCCTCGCCGCGAGCCGCAGGGCGTGGTGGTCGAACAATGCAAGCGGGACGTCAGTATGAGAAGCGAAACAGTTTTGGCACGTTAATGTCTGCCGATCTTGCGGAATTCGAGGAAGGTTGATGACGTGTATCGCCCACCAAGACAGGTGTGGGTTCCATGTGGCGACAACCTTTAGAGCTACGTCCGGAGCGGTACCCGCGGCAAGGAGTCTTACTACGCTCTTAGTCAACAGTCTGCTGCCTCGTCAGCAGTCTGCTGCCTTGTCAGCAGGATTGCTGCATGTAATGGTTTCCTCTCTCTTGGAATGCAACTCACGCGCATGACCAAGTAACAAACTCACTTGGAGGCAGTGGCGGCGGAAACGGAAGGGGGCGGGGAGCGACGGGGGCAAAGTACACTCCCATCCAAGGACATGGGGCAAACATATTTTTTTGCCCCGCAAAAAATGGCCGCGTACCACGTACAGGTTTTGGCATTCGAGTCTTGAAATAGGAGCTGGTTGTGGCGTTACGCAGTTTCAAACTGTCATTGCTTATACCGGTGCGTCACTAAATTCCTTCATCAATTCTGTGCATGTCTGTGTAAACAATTGGCCATGTTTCTTTAAGGTTGATGTAAATGAAGGCGTGGAACAAGTTTACGTGTCGTATTTCGCGTGTTTTTGCAGATCGCGATCCAGACCATGTCATCGTATTTATAGCTGAAAGTGAAATTGTTCGATGGTGCTTGGTTTGAGGCACTTTCCGATTTCGGGATATCAAAAACATTATAAAAAAAACTCTGTCTACACGTAGATGGACAGAGTTATATCAGATATGACAGAGTCAGAGACAGGCTTTGGACCAGAACAGAATCAGAACAAGATGGTTTCGTTAGTGACTGTAAGTACCAGTATGCCTCCCTATGCACAAGCACTCGAACCGGTAGCGTAGCCAGGGAGGTCCTTGGAGTCTCAGCCTCCTAGGACCTCCTATTTTTTGTGGCATACGAAGGGCACCTGGCATTCGCCTAAGGAGGCTCGCCTGACTGGCAAACCCACTCCTCCGCAAAGGGCTCCCAGTCCCCAGGCAAACTGGCACACTGCTACCTGCCCCTTTGGCAGGTAGCAGTGTGCCCCCTGACCGGGAAAGGGAAGTGGGCCTCCCGGCGTGTATGTACCTACAAAAAGGCATGTGCGAGGGCCAGAAACGATGCTCCTCTGCAAAGGAGCCGCCAGCCAGGGAAGACCCTCCTGTAATGGGATGGTGTCGGCGTGTCGGGAAGGGAGTCCGGCAAAGGAGCCGCCAGCCAGGGAAGACCCTCCTGTCATGGGATGGTGTCGGCGTGACGGGAAGGGCGTCCGGCGACGTGACCTCCGCCAAGGGCTTTAGGGGTCTTATCATTCCAACTGCAGGAATTCTCAATTCTTAACCAACCAAGTTCTCAGCCAATAACACAAATTCGTAAAAAGATATTTTGAACGATCTTGAAGACAGGTCTAGATATGAATGAGCGCAAGGCGAATTTTTCGATGGGAGGAAGGCACTTGTGTCGGAATGCAGTCGCAGCCACACAAGTCCTTGAAACTTGAACAGAGCAATGGTACACCAGCCGTACTCCCAAGCTACTTGCCGTGGAACGATACGCCCACGCTATGAATGCCACCCTAGTGCCAGAAAGCTGCGCCTCCACCGTGCCCTGCAATTCCACCAGTTATCACCACACTGCAGGAAGTCAGCAGCTTTGCCGAAACTTCGCACCGCAAACCGGGCTTGGGAGAGGGTACGTCCCGGCTGGGAATATGTATGGAAATTTTGTACTGTGAAAACCGGATCAAACTGATGCATCGTCCAAATGTGGTATGCCATGTATAAAAGAATTTCGCCATGGTCGTTATTTATGCGCCATTCAGACATTGACATAATTATTCACATAAACGAATCGATGGCAGCTGTTTTGTATTACTGCAGCATATCTACCTGTGGGTAAGGCCCAGGGAGAGGGTATGTGGTCCTGGACAAATCCCTGTACGACATAATCAAAATTTGTCGTAGCGCTGCAAAACAAAAGTAACGGATAGCGGTAGTATATACTTCATCTCTGCAATTTTCAGTCTTCCGGACGGGGGACGGACGTCCCGGCGTAGGAAACAGATCGAAACCTTGCTCAGCGTGGACAGAAGTCATGCACATGGAATCCCCATACGGTTTTAGTGCTGTCGGTGTCGGGTATACTCATTCTTAACAATGACACTGAAAAACAAGTACCACGCTGTTGTTCTCGAAAACGTTCACATGATGTTCTAACCATGGAGGCCGCCGTAGTTTTCAAGGGTTCCCATCAGTACTGAGCCCCTTTCACTCTCTGTCCCCCCCAAAAAAATCCGGACCACGCCACTGGTTTGAACCGTCTTGACTGACGTTCAAGACACTGTTTCGAAGTCCTGTTTTTTTGTTGTTTTTGTCAAAGCATTTGCACTGTGTACATGCAGGCGAGCCCGAAAAAGTCATTTGAAACGTTTGCTTGCAGACGGCAGTCCCATTCCTTCTAGCATACTGAACCAAATGAAAAATTGGCGCAAATGACAAGAAATTGGGTAAAAAACGCAGTTAAGATTATTGTTTAGGAGGCGCGTTTCGCGCCCTCGGCGCGCCGAACCCAACCACCTCTACCAAATAAAACGATATGTCTTCGCGGATGCCTGGTTTATGCGTATAGCACGTGGTAATGAATAAGACCTCGTAACAAACTAAAAGTGTTTCGCCGGAGGACAGTTGGGAGTCCAATGATTCTTCGATCATCATCACCGTAATTCCATCGCATTTATTTCTCGTCATGTCTGGTCTGAACCCAGAAGACAATGAACAAAATCCGAGAAGAAATCACAATTTAGAGGTACTTTAGGTTCCGCCGAATGGGGTGGCTGGGTCCGCGAACGGCCTGCCCCCATCCCGAAATAGCTTCCGCCGCCCCTACCTGGAGGGGAACTACCAGAGTCCAGGAAACAAATCTCACTTCAACATCGTTCCTCCCCCTGTGTACTGCAGCAGTACACATCGGCGTAGGCGCGGATTCAAGGTTGGTAAGACCACGGTCATTTTTGGTCATTTTCTTTCCAGGCAACACAATAAAGTCAATGTTAAAATGACTCAAAGTCGGCAGGACCCCGTCAAGTGAACAGGGCCGCTGCCTGCTTGTGCTATGTACTGCTACACACGAGGCAGTACCCGCACCTAGATCAAACCGCCCCGCGCGCTGGCGCAGTACTGGTACCTGATCCACAGCGCCTCCTCCAGCGCCTGGCCGGTTGGCGGTGAGGAGGGGCGGGTGAGGGGGGGGGGATATGGTCGGCGTGCGGCACGGGGACAAGGCCAGCCAGTAGGCTTCGTTGCAGCTGGATTCTGTGAACACACGTTGCCGTGTTTGTGTACAGGTCGCATTGCCGCTCACAGAGGCATTATCATCCACCGTGAAGCAGACTGAGTGAAACAGCCACCGGATAAAAATAGCCTTCTGAGCCTGGAGCCGTCACCGTGTTATTCGCTTGACACGCTTTCATGGTTAGGCTTTTGCACAAACGCTGCACATCAGTGCATGCATGCTCAAGACAGCGGAATGACTGGCTATGATGACGAGCATTTGGCCAGGACGTGTCAACATATAAACTGCGAACGTGAATTCGCTGTGTGGGGCGTAATAACAAGCATGAGTTTTTGGTGCCAATTTGTCGCATGTCCCGAGGAGGCAGATTCACATAATGTGATAGGCTCGTAACAGTGCTAAGAGTGCCATGTAATCCTGCGGTAAGCAATCCCTTCTCGGGGCTCTAAATAAACAGAATTTGCCCCGCTTCCGCCAGGAACAAACAAAACAGAGGAACGAGAGCGAGGAGTCACATCGCGAAATACAGCACTCATCTTCAGCACAGCTCCCGCTAAAAACGAAAACCGAGCCAAATCGGGCGGCGTTTAGCGTGGTCCGAGTCAGCAGTGACGTTGCAAAAACTGAGCCCATCCCGCTACGATCACGGTGCGCCCCCGTGATTTACTGGCAGCTCGCTGGCGACCTTGACGGGAATTTTTCTGCGCTCCCACCGCACCTCCGGTGGCTCTTTTCACCGCGGCTCCACTCACAGCGCCAGACCTGCTGGGGGATGTCCCACCCGCCATGCCTGTGCCTGATTCCACTTCGGAGGAATCGCTTTCGCCTCCGATTCATGGCTTGCTGAATCGATTCTGGTTTTGACTCGACTGAGTGTTAAAACTGAATCGATTCCGATTCCGAATGAAAACGAATGAATGAAAAGAATCCGTTCCGGAATGGATTTTGCTGGAATCTACTGGACTGGATTAAGCTGCTGGAATCGATTGCAGTTCTGATTCTACAGATTACCGTGATTCAACTTGGGCTCTGATTTCGGCACTTATCAGCGGAATCGATACAAATTCCGATTCTGGTCAGAACGGAATCAGTCCCCGCGTTGATTCTGATTCTGATGGAATCGCGTGCAAGTCTGCTACCTGGAGGTCCGCCCTCCCCCACCGGTAATAGCGTGGCTGCGCCGCTGGCTCCCTGGCAGTCGTCCCAGCACTGCGGACAACGAACGGAAGCAGACGATGTTGAAGCGTTTGCCATCCTGGTTGTATGGCAGCGTGGTCGCTTGGCCACTGGACTTTAGCAGGTATGGGTGTGTGTTTTAATTTTTTTGTGTGCGCTTCGGCATCCTCGCATTGACTGGGCAACCACGAAAATTGTGAATTTAGCATTCAGTCCTGTGGAGTGCGCACCCACAATGTTTTGAAGTCCCCGAGATCACGGGTGTGCGGGTAGACTCAGTCAGTTTTAAAAATCACATTCCCTGCCAACCGTTCACCACTCGCCGGCGAGTTGTTAGCTCAGGGCCTTCAGGTCTCATGTCTGAGGAGCTCATGTGGTGACAGGAGAGTCATCAGTTCATGTGGTGACAAAGACGCATCAGACGCATCAGAGTATGAAAATGCGAGCCGCACTGTGGTTCACAGTGTGGATCACAGCAGGCGGCGAGCGACCCAGCAAGACAATCGAAGGTTACGCTTCCCCGCGGGCTACTGCAGTAACGCATGATACGACGTGGCCTCAGTAAACCTTAATAAACCTTAATAAACCTCAGTAAACCTTAATCTGGGCTGAAATGGGAATGCAGGTGCATCCCCAGCGTGCAATCCAGGTTTGCAATTGGATTCAGGGTGCAACAGCACCTGAGTTGTCCGGGACAGCAGCGTCTGAGTTGTCCGGGACAGCAGCGTCTGAACTGTCCGGAACAGCAGTGTCTGAACTGTCCGGGACAGCAGCGTCTGAACTGTCCGGAACAGCAGTGTCTGAACTGTCCGGAACAGCAGTGTCTGAACTGTCCGGGAGAGCAGCGCCTGAGCCGCCCGGGGCAACACCGTCGGAATCGTTCAGGGACTGGGCAGGCCCACCTGGGTCAGGTGCCCACTGTTCCCGGAATTCATGCTCCGAACGATCGATGACTGACAATGTCTCGCCGCCGAAGCGGTTGCACCATTCCATCGCCGACTTCAGGAAGCATTTGAGATGCAGCCGTTGAAAATGAGCCGCAGTTTTCCAGGCCGCAGGGAAACTGTCGCTGTATTAGTAGCCGAATAAAGAGGAGGAGCCCCCGGAAAAGCAGCCCGTGTGTTGCCAGCACTCAGTCAGGTGGGATGCTCCTTGCTGACATTTCTCACAATGCGCACGCATGACAGCTGTTACCATGGTGGAGACCGCAGGCGATCTGCATTGTTTATCGTGGGTGTTTACGACTCGAGGTCAGCCATAAAGCGGTAGCCCATAACAGACAAACCCTCTTGGTAGCGTCCTTCCAGCCACCGGGAAACACAACATTCCCTTCAGAAAACAACAGGGAACCACTTAAACTCAAAGATGTCAACAGTAGGAACCACTTGAACTTATGCAGGCAACGGCTAGATGGAAGGGGAAGCTCGTTAAGTCGTCGTATTGCGACGTCCCAGGCTCAGCTGAGCCCTCAGTGACGTCACGGGTCCACGTCACACGTGCCCGTGGCGTTAGAGAACGACGTCACAGGCGGAGAGCCGAGTTCGCGACAGGTTGCCTTACGAAGGCCGAGAGAGGCCAGGCCCTGCACAAAACATTTTCAGCCGCATCCAGGAAGCCAGGACGTAGAGGCGTCGCCGCTCTTAGAGGCGGCTACGCCTCTAAGAGCGAAGCGGTGAGGCGCTGTCGTCGAGCGAAGCGAGCCGTCATCTTTGGCGGTTCGCTTCGCTCACGAAGGCACGCGTCTGCAACACCAACGCCATACGGCGTCGGCAGAAAATGCCCACTCGTTCGCGACCATGGAGCACCGTTTGATCAATTTATTCGAGACTCATGTCCTATTATGTTGTGATAATGCAGCGCTAATTCCTAAATCGTAACGTCAAACAATGTCTCTGTCGTAGACATGAATATCCAAAGTGCATGATGTCTGAACTTAGTGCCTAACAAGCCAACGTCTGAGCATTGAAAGACAGCAAATCGGGCTTATTAAGAAGTCCGATAGCTTATCATGCTTCTAAATAGTCTCCGTAAGGCGTGGCTACTAACACGGAGGTGTATAAGTGGCCTGAATGGGGTTGCTTGAGGCTACAGAGCTACATATTTCGTCTCATGATAGACCAAGGCACCTGAAGAGATTGCCCTTCGATGGAATGTTGCTACGCTGAAGTGCAACAACAGTCGACAACCAAAGACAAAGGCAAGATATTTTACATGCCCAATCGGAGGAAACTAAGGAGGCAGATCATCCGATATTTATGATCTCCATGGCACGTGGAGATCGTAACGGAAGCTTAGGCTATGCAGTCTGAACTAAGAGCCTAAGAAACTAAAGAACGCCGTTAGATCGTCATTGGAGGCAATCCTTGTGCATATGCAAGGTCAGCAACACACTATGATGCTATGACACTATATGATAATCCATGCAGAAAATAATAAATTTGGATTTAAATGCGGCCAACTCATCATGCATCGAGGCAAACGACAAAACAAACTGTTCTGGCGTACTTAAATGCGATGATTCAAACAGCTATAACATCGTAAGTCTGACCGATTTTCAAAAAGCCATGACAAATACAGCAGATATAAACACCCATAACTACACTGACATCAGATGGCCTTGTACCTCCCCAACGAAACACACACAACTTCACCCGATAATTTAGCATCCGCCGCTCTTCCCCGCTCAGCAGCACCGTCATCCTGCCGGCTGGCGGGGGATACTGATGCCCTCCCCTCCCCAGGGACCGTCTGGCCCAGTTGGCGGCTGATGAGCGGCAGGACTCATCAGCACAGCGCCGCCCGGCTCCTGTGTCATCGCTAACGCCCCGCGGGCTCTCGACTCCGGTACGCGCTCCGACAGCGGCGCCGGTACACGTCCTGACAACGAGTCCCGCCGCGCCGATCTGGGGCTGTCGTGGAAGGAAAGCTGCGAGCCATATTCGTTCCAAAGCTGAAGCGTTTTCCGTTAGTTCCCGGTTGGTCACGGTCCTGCTTCCAGTTGCGCCTCACGGAACGCGAAGCAGCCTCCATAACGACACAGCAACGCAACAGCGACGCGGCAGAGTTGCCTGCCACCAGAACGAAGCGAACTCGGGGCGGGCGTCGTCTTCTGCTGTACGCAGTCCGCGCTTCGTACCGGACCAGGCCTCAAGGCTAGCCGCTGCCGCCACAGCAACCGCGTGGCAGCCGCGGGGGGGGGGGGGGAACGACGGGGGGGGGGGGGGGCCGTACCCGTCGACCCCTCGGGCCGGCGCCGGCGCCCCGCTGCCAGCCAGAGCCAGAACCGGTCGCCGCCCGCAAACGCGCCATGTTGGCCGCGCACGCCGGCGCCGCGCCGGCACCGCCGCACCCGCCGCGCTGCGTGGCGCGTCGGCGGGGTGGATTTGAGGCCGCGCTTTTCGCCAACTGCACGCGGGCACGCCCGACGCCCGCCGCCGGCGCCGACCGGCCGGAAGTAGCCGCGGCTGCGCCGAAAGCACGCCACGAAAACGGCGACGACGCCGACCGACCGGTGACGAATGGCGTCTGGCACGAGATCGGTCGCGCGTGCGGCCCGCGGCAGAACGGCGCGCGCTCGCGGAACGATCCCGCTGTCGAAGATAATGCGTCGCGTTAAAGGTTAATGCTTCTGCTAAGCCGAAAGGCGCGGGCGTTTCGGTGTGGACATGGTAACAGTGATGCACTTGACGCCGTTGCGAGCCGGGCGGTGAGCGGTGAAGCACCTGCCGCACGCGTGCTTGCCTCAAATTTTCACGAGTCGATCCTGTTATGACTCGACGCTTGTCGGCTTCGATCCGACTCACACTCGAAGCGAAGCTTTCCAAACATGAGAAGACTCGATTCTGAGTAGAGCACGCACAAGCCTCTCACAATCTCCGAATAAAGTTGTGTCTACCCTCTTCACAAAATGCAAGTCGTCGGCCTTGCTAAGGGAAGCTCCCGAGTCAACTGGTATGAGGTATGGACCAGTCGATGAATTAACAAAACCGACGGGGCAGAGTGTCTTCCAGTGCAATTAAGGGATGAATTTTTGCATGAAAAATACCGATCTGTTCGAAATTATCTAAATTGCGTCACGTAGCCTCTACTTTCAGCTTCGTCACGCGATGACAGCGTTTTTCTTTTCGTCACGGCATGTGGTTCTTGGTTTAAGTGACACATTTAAATTGCAGTCTAGAAAGGGCGGGCACCCGTCTAGGTGTGGAACGGCCGTACAATGAAGCCTTATCAAAACCATCTCAAGTCTTGCTACCTGAATCGTTTTCAAACTACCATTTCAGTGAAATAGACGATCTATGCATTGATAAATTCCTTTATCCTAGGCACCAAAATCGAGCAAACTGGTTTGCCTGCGACCAGACAACGCACCCTGGTAACAGTGGACACTGGCTATGCATATGAATATGTCCCGCTCATGTATCAGCGCATCAAGAAGCCGCAGCCGTGAGAGCAGATTGGTTCGAGCCGCAGGAAAACAACGCAGCGAGCCAACCCTCCTCACGGGGCGCGTCCCGACCCCGAACCGGAGCTCGGCTCACCGAACCGAGCTCCGTTCGGAAACCACGGACTTCAGCGATCGGCGCGGAGACCGGCGTGTCCCGGACCGCCAGTTCCTCGCAGCCGACGCGTCGCCGGCGACTCGCGAATTCCGCCCGCCTCGACAGGGCGTTATGACCCGGACGGCGGACGCGATTGCCTCTGAGCCCCGTAGTCCGGCGCGGCGGCGCCGGTCGGCCGTGACTCCCACGTGTGGCGGCGCTGGACGGAGCGTAAGCAGGCCTCGACCCGCCTGCGTTCTGCAGCGGACGCCCTGGACGTGCGGTCAGGAGTTCTCAAACCAGAGGCGCTCAATCCGGGCGTCTGTTGCTGTTGCGGCCGAAGAGTGGACACCAGATGCGCTCACTGCCTTGCGGTTTCCCTCAGAAATTTTTCTTGACAATCGGCCTGGTAAGCGCAAATATCCAGCGGTAAGGCTCCGATCTATAAACAGAAAAAACCCTCGAAATAACACAGTCTTCTCAGCAGTTAGTGCTACCCCGACACCTTGCAAAAAAGTCTATTTATAGACCAATGGCCTCTCATCTTGAGCCAGTCTTTGTCGGTTCGTTTGTCAAAACGGATTGCGGCTTTGGTGCGCGGCGACGCCCCATGCTACCGTCCATCACGGAACCCGCTGGCCGCGTGGAACCTTTTACAAACATTGTTTTATATTTTCTTACACTAAAATGGCGTCAATGTATGGTGCTTTGCGTCGCTGTGGTTGGTGGGAGAGGGCACGCCCGGTCATCTGTTCGTCGGTGACCAGGGGCGCAGCCAGGATTTTCTTAAGGGGGAGGGCCGGAGCTCAGAGTGGACTGAAATCACACGAAAACCGTCTGCCGGGAAGACGATGTGCAAAGGTTTTCACACAAAAATTAGGCCTTTGGCTGCGCCTGTGTCGGTGACGGTACAAAAAAAGAAGAAAAACTTCCGTCACGGCGGGTCGGTGCCAGTCTGGAGCCAGCTTCGACTGCCCGCCACACAACCGGAAAAACGCCTTCCACAGCCGGCTCTGGACAGCAGATACGCACACACCCGCCCGCCGGACGTTCGCGCCGACGCGCAGGGCCGCGGCGCGTCACGTTTGCCGCGCGCCGCTGCGGCTTTGTCGCGCGTTTGCAGCTTCGTTCTCCGACGGCCACTGAAGCTTCTCTGTTCGCGACAGGTATTTGGGGAGAGGGCCCGATGGTTTAGATAACAGTGAAGTTATCCATCCCGGTTTACAAGCGCGACGCTCGAAGTGGTGCAAGACAGTAAACGTGCGCATAACAGCTTGGGCAAAGCGCCTCGGCCGGTTGCTTATTATGAGAAGAAGACAGAAACAGCAACTGGAGCCAGCCGCTCTGAACTTGTGCTCTGCCTACAGGAAAAACGTGGCAGAAATGACCTAGCCGCGGAAGGAATCACATCTAAAGTCTTCGATGTCCAGGATTGTCCCACATCATTCCCATTTCCACTTCAGAGTATCTTCAAATCTAGATCTATCGTGAAAAAACAAACACCGTCATGTTTGTCTCGAAACAACGCACCGTTCGGGCCAACACAATTTTGCTCGGGCCAACACGGGCTTTGCTCGGCTGACGCAGCTCCGATAGACCGCAACAGCTCTGCTCGGACTGCCGCAGCTCTGCTGAACTGGCACAGCTCTGCTCGGAAGTTGCGCTGGGCTGACACAGCCTTGCTCGGGCCGACACAGTGCTGCTCTGGCCGGCACAGCTCCAGGGACTGAGGAGCAGCTCCTGCGCATCTCGAGTCTGAAATGGGGCGGTCCACTCCAATCGGCCGGACCCACCCCCTTCCACCGGCCTCACGGCAGGACCACCGGGCCATGACCAGATCACGACCACGCACCGCCCCGTCCAGATTATCCCGAGGGACCATGCCGTTCAGCCGCCGTCGTCCGAACGGTCTCGAATGTTTCTGCTGTCCACGCCGCGTTCCGCTTCACCCGCCAGAGCACAGTCGAGGCGAGTGGGAAGCAAACCGAGAGACGAGCAGTGGCGCGCGAGGGAACCCGAGCCGCCGCATCGCAAACCGCGGAACCCAACGGCCTCCGTCCAGACGATGGGAGCCCGCCAGTCGCCCCAGTCCGCCGACGACCAGCCGCCCATAGCGAACCAGCGGGCACTCGTCAACCACCTCCCGGCCTCCGCCGGCTCGTGACGAAACGCCGCGAGTTAACTCCGCTCACCTCCCGTCCGACCCGCCAGCGCACCACCCTGCGCGACGCATCAGCCGCCGACAGTCCACACGACCAGGAGCACCGTCACCGCCACGGGTGTAGCCGGCCACGTGGGGCAGACGAGGCAACTGCCACATCAGCTCTGGACCAATTTTTGGCGTAAGCCCTGAGGTGTTGCATGGCATGGAAAGAAATAATCTTAAAATGGTACTTGACGTAGAAACTTTGAAAACGCCCCCACATCGATCGTCTCCTCTCAAGAACGCACGCTGACTACGCGCGGCGACTCCGCGTGGGTCAGCTGCGCGGCCGGTGCGGCGGGGCGCCGGTCGGGCGCCGGTCGGGCGGCGGGAGGCGGCGGCGGCGGACGACCCGGCCGGCTGGTCAGCGGCGGCGGGCGCGGCGCCCACAGCCGCCGGCCGGCCCCATTAGGGCCCATGCAGCGTGCAGGCTGCAGCCTCATGGTGCAGGGTGAACGGCCGCCGGCCGGCCCGGTGCGTGGGGACGGGCGGCGGCGGCGCGCGCGCCCGCGCCGCGCCGGCCGTGCATGGGAGAGACGGGGCGAGGGCGGTGCATGGGAGAGGGAGGGAGGTGCATGGGAGGGCAGAGCGAGAGGCGCATGGGAAAGGGAGGGAGGGTGCATGGGACAGGAAGAGAGGGTGCATGGGAGAGGAAGGGAGGGTGCATGGAAGGGACAAGAGAGGGGTGCACGGGAGAGGAATAGGACAACAAGGGGCGGAGAGAGAGGGAGGGGGAGGGGGAGGGGGAGAGAGAGGGAGGGAGGGAGGGAGGGAGGGAGGGAGGGAGGGAGGGAGAGAGAGAGAGAGAGAGAGAGAGAGAGAGAGAGAGAGAGAGAGAGAGAGAGAGAGAGAGAGAGAGAGAGAGAGAGAGAGAGAGAGAGAGAGAGAGAGAGAGAGAGAGAGAGACGCCGACAGTCCGGAGCCGCCGCGGCCGCGGCAGACCGGACCCGGGGACCTCGCCGACCGCGCGACGGTCCGCCGGGACGGACAGGTCGGACCGTCGCTCACGACGGAGCGGCGGTCACACGTGGAGCGGCCTCCGACGGCTTCCCGGCCGGCCGAGCGAGCGCGCCATTTCCCCGCCGAGTCGGAAGTTGGCGCCAAACTCGGCCGCTTCCGCGAACGGCCGGCCGCGCCGGCCTGCTACGGCCGCCGGCCACGTGTCCGGTCCTGGATACGGTCCGGCTCCACATGCGAGGAGAGCACGGCTTCCGGCCGTAGTCTCGCTCGCACCCCGCCGGCGACGCCGCGCTCCCGAAACGGCCGAACAACTCCTCCTCCGGGAGGGCTTTTCCCAACGCCGCGGGGCACACATCGCCGGCGAGGCGCACCGTTCCTCGGCGATCTGCGTTTCGCGGTCGGTCTCGGCGAGGTTCTGGGTCCTGGTCAGGCCAAAGCGGCGTCCATCCGCTCGTTTCACGGTGCGGGCTGCGCGAGATGGCAGGCGACCGAAGCAAAAGGCCGGGAAAATCAGCCCGCTTCCCGCTGGTCGCACCTCTGCTGGTGACATCACGCCGCGCTGAGTGACGCCCAGACGACTGGCAGCGTCAGGCGGCCCCGGCATGCGATCTGGGATTCATCCCCTCCGCCGCCGCGCCCTCGTAGCGAGAAAGACCCTTGTTGACGAGGGGAGAACAACAAGGATGCTTCCATTTACGATTGACATTCAAAGCAGTGTGGTGATGCAGCAGGAAAGTCCAGGACACGCGGATACATTCCCCACAGAGAGCATCCCGATGCCTTCATTTACGGCCGAATTCGAAAAAGAGAGGATGCACGAAGCAGAAAGCCAACCTTATCGCACCCCTCTCCGTGTACTAAAAGGCTGATTCTCCTATTAACATCACAAAAGTGAGGTCCAGAACGTCGACATGCTTCGTCCACAGCCGCGCCGCGGGGAGTCGGTTGCCATGACGACCAATCCACGCTCGGAGCCGTCGGCGGACGGCAAGGTCAAGGTCATCCGGCCCCACGCCGCCGAAGGCAGCTCCAATTTTCAACGGTTCCTTGCCCGGTGGGCGCCGCTGGCGCTCGATTCCGCCCGCAGGCGTGCAATAATTGTTGCAGTGTTGCATGCAGGCAGCCTGCATCTGGTCGCGGCGCGCCAGCGTCGGTAATGGCCGAGTTTTTCGGGCCGTTTGGGTCGATGGCGACGCGGACGTTTCGGCAGCGACGACCAGCGACGCAGGCTCTTGGAAGTGAAGGAGAATCGGAGATTTGAGCCTCTTGCCGACTGCGCTTCTCAGTAGATCCAGAACATAGCTAAGGCAAATGTCGTGCTATTTCTTCAGGTCAAATGGTGAATGTTCCTAGTTTGAAACCCTCATATATGTCCATCACGAAGTGTTAGCTTACAGCTGACGTGAACTGCGCAGTAAATTGCAGTGGATCTCGCCAGTCAAACGAAATCAACTTGACTGACACCAAAATACATTTGTGTTGTGTATTTGTGCCTCCAGACACGCGAAAAGATGGAGTTCGATAAAGACATAAAAGAATGTATATCTCGAGCAACAGAGCTGATTGTGACGTTCCTATCAAGTCTCAAAACGATCTTCAGGTAGGAGACTCATTGCAGCAACATGCCTGAACACATCTATGATGAAGCGGAGACGAATCCGTAACGAACGGTTATGTTCAAGGATATCCGCCCACGCCCAATCAGGTTCGAGTATTACCATTTCAAAAGCGACCATCGACGTGCCAATTACTCTCCGCTTCATTCGTGTCATGATGGCACTGGGACACCTGCCGCCGTGACTTGCAGTGAGCTAACCCATAATGCTGCGACAAACGGCACCGTAACAGGCACGTCATGGCGTGGCCGTTTCGCCGGGACTTTCTGACGAAGTGCGTTTTCTCAGCGCTAAAAAGCAAATCGATCACGCCAGAGCCGTTACCATGGAAACCAGCCTTCGTGCTACCGACCAGAGCTCACTGCTTCCGCGAACTGGGCGGGAGCGCGCGGGTATGAGCCACGGCGCCGGGCCTAAAAACTGGGTCATTAGGGAAAACATGCACCGGATATGTTGGCTTGACGGAAATGCTGTACTTCGCGTTGTATTCTCTGGAACTCGGAGCCGGTCACGGCGGTCACCCGGTCACGGCGGTATTCGAGTCCTTGTCGTTACGCCCTGTACTGGACTGTGATGTTAAGCATGTTACCGAAACCCCGCCAGCACCGCTCCGGGGAAAACGGCCCCATGTCTTTCAGTCCGACAGGCGGGACCAGCTCCGTGTAACTTGAGTCTTATCAGCCTTGAAAAAGCGAACCATTGGCGCACCGACAAAGGTTTGGCCTAGCTTCGCCGTGCGAGCGGCGGGGCGCCGTAAGGCACGATTCAGCGCGATCAGTCTGAATTATCGACGGGTCTCGACGAGAATAAATCCAGGTCCATCCTGTACAGGACACGCATGTTCAGTCTCCTGGGAGACGAAAGCGAACAAAAATACCGTCAGGGCATTCAGAGCACCAGAGGTGCCAGGGTTACGGATCTCCGCTGAGACCCAGCTCCACAGAACGCCACCAAGCGCCCCGGGACGAAGTCGATGCCGCCCGCTGCAGGGCAACACGCTGCCTGCAGCCTCGGCAGTCAGCGCTGAAACGTCCTGCACTGTCTGAGGCAGAGACGAAATTCTGCCCTCCTCGCCCTCCGCCCGCGTCCCGCCTGCAGCAGTCTGCGGCAGGCTCGTGCTTGACTCGCGTCAAGAAAGTCGATTCACGACCTGATTCCGGGGCTGGGAATCGATTCTGATTCCGATTTCCGGCAACTTTTAGAAAGTACATCGATTCAGTGACGCCTGAACGGCACACGCACGCGGTTTAAGTCTGACTCTGATTCGCTGCGGTTTTTCAGTGGACCGATTCCGGACTTGATTCACTACGAATTGGAGGGATTACTGAACCAATTCGGAATCGATCACGAGCTTGGTGCGCGTGGCGCCGCAGCTCCACCGCCAGGACATCGGCAGCGTTAATCTCACCCGGCGAAAGTCTGAGACAGGCGTGACGTCACTTGCCGTGCCTTGCAACTTGACCCAGGCCCCGAAAATCGTTCACCCGAGACGGCGAACAACAGTCACCGACACCTCAGGCGTCGGTGCACTGCGGAGCCTGGGTTCCGCCGTGTGCGGCCTCGTTTTCCTCCGTCTCCTTTCGGCGCCGTCTTCGGGGGAGAATACCGCTGGTTGCGATGGCAGCAGGTCGTCAAGTCCCAGCCCTGGAGCTGGCTATCGGTTTTAGATGCACCCAGCCGTACGCAGCAGCCGCGGTGGAGGAGAGACAGCAGCACTAAGTAGCCGAGACAAGTAAAGTGCCGCTAATAACGCAGCCACAGCTTGCGGTCATCGGTCTCTGCGTCCCGAACGATTCCATTTCCCACGCAGTGCCCGTACATAGGAATAACCTACCAGGCGTACTCAGACAGCAGTGGTTGTAGTCACACAGGGAAGAGTTAATGGGGCTTTACAAAACGAGGTTTTCGGCTGAAAAGCGGATGTCTCTTCACTGTGTGATGGTACCGCACTGCTGTGTCAGCTCAGTCTCTGCCGGGATAGGAAGGTGTGGCGTGCTCTACGTGCAGCAGACGGAAACATTTTCTTTCGGCAATAAATGCCGAAAATGAAACTTCAAGTGTAGCATTATTAAATCGCCAGCAAAGTATATCCTATTACGTTAGTAAATTGTCGTGAAGTTACCATATTACATTAAGCTCTAAAAGAGATCGGTTTAGACTGCATTGAAGGTCTCAGAAGTCAGATGCGCAGCATTCGGAGACGTCATTCGAAAACGGTCATGGCCACGGAGCGCTGACTTATTACCGCCATTGGTCGTGCTTCGACTTGACGCCGAGGGACTCTCCCGGCTCCAAGAGGACGCGCTGTGACCGGCCAGGCCCACCGCGCGACCTCCTGCCGCCTAGGGCACGCGGCCGGAACCGCCGGCCGCCTGAGCCCGCCAATCTCGGCCAGGAGCGCGTGTGACACGCACAGCGTGGCGCCGCCCTTGCGGCAGCACGGTGGGCCTCACGCAGGTCCCGCCCAAGGGGAAGAACGTTTGGGGAGACACGCGGGGAGGGTGGGGGCGGCACGCAGACGGCGCTGGGTTGCACGCACGGTGGTGATCAGCAAGGAAGTTCTGCCGTCAGAAGGTAGAGGTATTGATCAGAAGGGAGGGTCTACAGTCAGAGGTAAGTACCGGTTAGGGAGGGTCCAACTTCAGGCTACAGAGGTTCTGATCGGGAGGAGGGTTTGCCTTCAGACCGCATAGGTACTGATCAGAAGGGAGGGCCCACCGTCCTCAGCAGCGGTACTGATCAGTGGGGGGGGATCCCGGTGATCGTCAGGCGACAGAGATAATGATCACGAGGGAGGGCCCAGGGTGATGTCCCATTCCTGCCGTAACGAACAGCGAACAACCCCAGAAAGCTAACGAGAACAACGCAGACATTAACACCGATTACCGCGTGGGATGTCGTTACGCTCTTCCCGACCAACGGTGAGCTTAAATATTCACCTTCCGCGTAGTCGTGAGAACGCAAAGCCGCAGAGGAGGCGGAGCCGTCGCCGGACGGCCAGACGGCATGACGCTGCCTCCATGAGGCGCTGCTCGAGGCGCCGACTTCCCGACTGCCCTCAGCTGCCACCATTCCCAGCGCGGGGGCGTCGGCGGGCGTGGATCAAAGCGAATGCAAATGCCGCCTGCGGCACGCTGAAAGCGGCGCCGCGGCGACCGCAGACCGGGGAATGACGCGTTCTGAACGGATCCCGGAAGGAGACGGCCACGGAACCGGGGCTTTGTCCCCAGAGTCGGCGCTGATTGGGAAGCCGTCCCGGCAGCGCCGCCGATCGAGTGTGGCCCATCGTCTGTCGCCGGCGGCCGTGACCGGGTCCCGACCCGGGGCCGAGGTCGAGTCTGACCCATCGTCTGCCGCCGGCGGCCGTGACTAGACCCCGACCCGGGGCCGAGGTCGAGTCTGACCCATCGTCTGCCGCCGGCGGCCGTGACTAGACCCCGACCCGGGGCCGAGGTCGAGTCTGACCCATCGTCTGCCGCCGGCGGCCGTGACTAGACCCCGACCCGGGGCCGAGGTCGAGTCTGACCCATCGTCTGCCGCCGGCGGCCGTGACTAGACCCCGACCCGGGGCCGAGGTCGAGTCTGACCCGACAGGCGACGCTCGGCCGCCCTCTGTCCGCGCCGACCTCGGGCCCCCCCCCCGTCGCCCCTGCGGTCCGCCCGCCCCCCACGTCCGGTTCGGCGGGCACGCTCCCCGCCCAGAAAATTGCGTGGACTGCGTCTAAGCGCCGACGCTCGGTCGCCGGTCGGCGGGCGGCTGCAGGGGCACCGACTGCGGTCGGCGGCCGTGGTCGTACTGCAAGGTCACGACGCGAGCGGAAGTGACGTTAATGTTACGCCGGCCAGTCACCTTTGAACGGCAGGTCCTGGGCCCAGGCTTGGACACCCGACGCCCGTCGAGGTCGTTAGTTGCCACGCAAACGCCTCTGGTCCCACTCCTTCACCGTTAGAACGTTGGTCCAAAACAGCCAGACAGTCGGTCCGACATCGTGTGGCAGTCGTTCCGCCGCTGCTGCACTGTCCTGCGACGCCCACAGCTGTCGGCCCGACACTCTCAAACCGTCGTCCTGACACCTTCGGAGTGTCAGCCCGACACCCTCAGACTGTCGTTCCGACACTTTCAGACTGTCGGTTCGACACCCCCAGACAGTCGGCGTGGCACCCTCATTCCGCCGTTTCTGCTGTTTCGCTACGCTCCGTTGCCGTGGTGCAATGCTGCGCGTGACGTGACGTGACAGCCGCCGGAGCACGCATCACGCCGCTGGTGCCGGCGTGACGGCCGGCGTAGCAGACGGCGTTACAGGCGGACCGTCAGACGGCAAATTTCCGAGAGAGCGGCGACCGAGGAGACGAAAACCGAACCACCAACCGGGCCACTCCAACCTCTCCCCAGACGTCAACACGCGGGCGAAACCGCATGGCACGACCAACAACCGTGCTGGTCAGAAAAGGACGGCCGGACGGCCGGCCGCGGCGAGGTCGGCGCGAACCGCCGCAGGCGCCGCCCTGGGGCTGACCGGGCCGCGGGGCCTCCCGCCCGACCCGGCCGCGACCGCGACCGCCGTGCACGCCCGCAGTGTAAGCGCCTCCGTGTTGAGGTAGCGGCCACCACGACGCCGTCCGCCGCCAGCCGGCCGCCATACGGCCGGCGCTCACGCCATCCGGCTGCGATTACGGCGCGGCGGCGGCCAGCGCGGCGCGGTGGCGCGCCGGACGCCGCGTGACGGATCGGGCTTCGTGTCGGCGCGACGCTGGGGAATCAATGCGGCGCTCGTGGGTGCGTCGGATGCCAGTTATGAAGCGGCGGCCAAAACCGCGGGGGGTTCGAATATTCACCTCTTTCCAAGTTAAAAAGGGCCCCTGTCATCATGCATGACAAGGTTTCTACCGAGGCACATTCACTGTTTCGTGACACTAAGCTGGCACTGGCAGCTAAGGACTCGACTTCCCCGCAAACTCATCCAGTCGCCGGCTCATGGGTATAGTTTTCTGCGCGTGGATGCTTCGGTATCCCAATACTGGCTGGACTCTTAGACGTTTGTGAATTCAACCCGCGACCACATCAGGCTGGCACCCGCAATCCCCCGAGCTCGCGGATGGTCTTGCGTCCCCAGTCCGCGTCACAGAGCTCCGTGCCCGCGCCGACAACATCCCAGCATCACGCTTCCTCCGGGCTGCCGGCGCGGCGGCCGCCGCCTGCACGGGGCGACCACGTGCCGCACGCGGCGGCCCTGGGGACCGGCCGGGTCGCCGGGTCCGCCGCGCAACAGACGGCGCCGCCCTCACGCCGTCTTCGCCGCGTCCTCGACCGCGGCAGGGGCGCGCCCAGGCCGGCGGCACGGGGGAGATCCGCTGACAGGCGGGCCCGGTCGGACGGCGATGGGAAACCGCATGCTGGAGGGCAATGGACCGAGGACCAGCCATCACAAAGTCTCGTCCACCAGCGTCCAGTGGCCAAGGCCAAGGTCTGCGCCGCTGTGCGACGGGCGTGAAACCGCTAGAGCACGGCCATCCCGACGAGTGTCCTGTCCACACCCCCCCCCCTGCCCGCAGGGGGTCTGACCGCCGCCCCCAGGGGTGCACTGAGGCGTGCGCGCCCTCAGGAGCGCGCCGGAACCCGGGCGCCCTCAGGGATGCTGCGGCGTGCGAGCGGCCTCGAACGACCATCGGGGCCGGGCGTCCTTGGGGGTGCACCGGGGCCTGGCGTCCTCAGGTGCACATCGGCGTCTGAACACCCTCGAGCGCGCGGCGGAGCCTCGCTGCCCTGAGAGAAGCGTCGGGTCTTGGCGTCCCCAGGGGTACACCGTGGTCTGGACGCCCTCCTGGCTCTGGCTGCCCCCAGGGGTACACCGCAGTCTGGACGCCCTCCCGGCTCTGGCTGCCCCCAGGGGTGCGCCAGGCCGCCGTCGGCGGTCGCCACAGAAGTGCCGTCACGGCTGGAGGAATCCACGCAATCTGCGGCCGTAGAGGCCACCGCACCCCCCGCCATAGGCCATTACCGGGCACAAACTGCGGCGGCGTCTAGACGGGCGTCCATTGTGATTCTGGCGCCAGACAAGCGGCGTCGTCAGCACAGTTTTAATGCGGCTAAGTGTAATTGCTTATTTAACAGTGGGAAACCGCCACGAATGATTCGAATGCGCCTTAATGGCGCGATGCAGCACATTAAAAGTACGCCCTGATTGCGAAGGCTAAGTGAATGTAGATACATCAGCGTACAAGATATGTAATAAGCAAGAAACTGCAAGTTGGAAAAGCAACGGTGCAGCGTTTATTGGTGCGATTGGATGGCTGGTTGGGTCTGCTGTGGCGAGGAATGGAACACAATGGCGGCGTTCTGCGCCGTTTTCTTGCGCAGTTACACGAATGTCGTGTCTAGACGTCCCTCGCCATTTCCTGGGGGTCACGCCCAGCTGGCACCGTTGCCCTGTTAAGCCCACGTGCATCGGA
This sequence comes from Capitulum mitella, assembly GCA_030062745.1. Taxonomy (NCBI): domain Eukaryota; kingdom Metazoa; phylum Arthropoda; class Thecostraca; order Pollicipedomorpha; family Pollicipedidae; genus Capitulum; species Capitulum mitella. The sequence continues at coordinate 4,080,879 of CP099853.1, read as the reverse complement.
ACCAAATATCTGCAATGCGTTGAGGGACTGAGATAAATTCGTCGAAAGGATTTCCTTCCCATGCCTTAGGCTGGAGCGTCCCAGCGGGAATCACTGTTTTGCTTAGTTCATGAAGATAAAAAGGTGGCAACGAGGCAGTCGCAAGTGTGCTCGTACCTGGACAAATCACTTTTGTCCTGACGGCATCCATGAAGGCAGTTTCTGTGACTTCTGGTTCTCTTTTTCTGCGATGCAGAATGGTTCAGAGCAGTCGCGCACTGCTAAGCTGCCAATAAGGTGCAGGAGTTGTTTACCGATGGTATCCAAGGACTTTTTACCGTTAATAGCCGGATTTGCCACCTTTAACTTTCTCCGTATCCCCATTATATTTCATTATATGTCTCCCTAAGCCCCAGGCTGCGTGACCCGTACATAAGAGATAATTGTCGGAGGAATGATTTATGACCCTAGGTCGTCCGCAGGCTGTATAATCATGCATCCCTTGGCTATTGATCTGCATACAGCTACCAGCAATGATGAACAAGCTATTACAAGAGCAAAAACTGTTATTTTAAACTCAGTTACGAAAGGCGATAACATAAGCACGCACCACATTCAAATCACCTAACCTTCTGCTTGCGTCGTAACTGATATGATCTACGCCTTCACCGGCAATGGGCTTCGTTGGTGTGTCAGTCGCAGAGTGGTGTTTCCTGAGAGCCATCAGCTCGAAGAGAAAGCTGCTGAACTATAGAGCGCTGCATCTGCCGCTGCCCAGTTAAGCGATAAGAACGGTAGAAATCGGTAGACGTCGGTTTTCCACCGGGACAGACGCGCCGCTAAGAGATGGACAAGACTAATGCTAGAGGTACTTACCGACTCCATCCCGTCTGCCGAGTTCTCTTCACCAGAGTCCATCTCTATCTTGGGACGTTTTATCTGGGGACGCGCCATTCATTTTCAGTGAAACGATTGAAGCAACAGGAACAGTCAGGCTTTACTCAGTTGAGTGTCCCGTGTGGTGGACGGTATGCCATGAGATGTACGCAAACAACAGACAGCACCAGAAAGCCCCGTGTACAAGCCAAAGCAGAGCTTATCTGAGGGCAGTTATTGAGGATGCCCAGGGCCGTTACCAGCGGTTGGACTTCTCTTCCAGAAAAGGTTTCGACTGTGCCAAGACGGCAACTATCGTTCTGCTTACCTCCTTGGGCAAGGCCAATCTGAGCTGGCGAGTGAGGAAGAAAATCAATGATCAACGTCGTTTGGAATTTCCCACCACTTGTGTCAGCCGCCTCCAAAAATAAACAAATACGTAAGAAAAAATATGGAACAGAAGCTGAATGGGGAGAAAGCAACAGAATGAGAAAAGAGGTAAAAAAGGAGGGAGGAGAGGGAGGGAGGCAAGGAGCAACGGAGGAAGGAGAAAGACACACACAGAGAGAGAGAGAGAGAGAGAGGAGGCAGTGGTAGACAGACAAACATGCATACAGACATACACATAGGCGCACAGACAGACACGCATAAAGACCAACAGACGGACCGACAGACGACAGAGAGGCAGACAATCAAACGCACAGGCACACAGACAGATAGACCGTTAGTCAGACAGACGGACAGACAGACAGACAGACCGTTCGTCAGACAGACGGACTGACAGTCATGCAGGCATCAACAGCCCAGCAGAGGGCGCTGGGCCCAGCGGGCGGGTCGCTCACCACAGTGGTGTCTTCGCCGTTGCTCGGGGCGGGGCCCGGCGGGGCGGAGGGGGCGGCCGTGGCCGCGGGCGGCTCGCCGCCGCCGCCGCCGGCCGCGTCCAGCTCGGAGCGGGGCCGCTTCCGGTCCGGGTCGTCGGCCGGTTCCGGCCGGGGAGCAGGGTCGCGGGCCGCAGGCGGTGGGAACTGCATGCCGCTGACCGTGGACCTCGAGCCGGCCAGGCCTGCGGGCGGGTGGCGGGTCAGATGGTGACCTCGAGCCGGCCAGGCCTGCCGGCGGGTGGCGGGTCAGATGGTGACCTCGAGCCGGCCAGGCCTGCCGGGCGGGTGGCGGGTCAGATGGTGACCTCGAGCCGGCCAGGCCTGCCGGCGGGTGGCGGGTCAGATGGTGACCTCGATCCCGCCACAGGCGGGCCCCAACGCAGGTGGTAGGTTGGCCTTGGTATGGCCAGATCTGGTGTCAACGGAGGTAGGAGGTAGCCTTGACACAGCTACGTATCAACGGATGGGACGGATTGAGCTTGACACAGTTAGGTCCGCGAGGGAGCGCCAGTCAGATGGTGATTTTGACACAGTTAGGTCTGGGGAAAACGAGGGTGACAGGGTGGTCTTGACCCAGCTACGTATGGGCCCAACGGAGACGACATGGCGACCTTGACATGGCCAGCCCTGCGGAAAGACGGCGGTTCAGATTGTGACCTTGACACAGCCAGATCTGGCTCCGAAGGTCATTTTGACATGCCTAGATAACGGGCAAAAGACGACCCAAGGGTAACCTTGTCAGCGCCAGGCCGAGGGGTAGAGCACACCATTGACAGAGCCACCCTGGGGGGGGGGGCAGAAAATAGTCAGATAGTGACCTTGACAGGCCCAGGTCTGGGTGCACAGAGCGACCATGATCGCATGCGTGCATCGTTTGGGATTCATAGTCTTTGTCCATTGTTACATCCACGCGAAATGTTCAACGGCCGATTATTCGTCGGCCCTTGTCCGGACCACTATGAGGAGGAAGCAAAAAAACGCCCGAAGAAAAATCCGGCTCCACGGTATTTATAGACTGCAACCGTATAGAACGTTCAGATTCCAACCGTCTCCCACGCGTGTCCTGACATTCTGTCAGGGTTCAGAGATATCCCTTGCCAATCCTGGCCTTTGAGGAGGGTGCACCGGCGCAGCCAAAGGGGCCCCACCCCCTTGGGCCCGCATTTTTGAGACAATCATTGCACATCGTCTTACCAGCAGACGGTTTTCGTATGATTTCAGTTCACACTGAGCTCCGGGTCCCCCTTAAGAAAATCCTGCGTGTGCCCTTGGAAGCGTTAAATGAGCTCCCTAATCCGTCTTGATCTCGAGGTAGGGTTAAAAAACGTTCGAGGCTCATTCCACCTGTAGACGGGGGGGGGGAGAGGGAGGAATCGAAAGGCAGTAACGACCTGCAGGTACAACGGTAGACCGCTTGTGCCGCCTGGCAGACGAAGGCATTGCGTTCCCCGCTTCAGTTTCCCGGGCTTAAAAGGGCCACCGAGTCGCCGTGACCCAGCCAAAACTCAAAACAGCGCGCTGAGGCTAAAAACACCCCGCGAACCAGTCGTGTCTGCTGCAGGGGCCGACGTAAGGCGACCTTCACGCTTTAACAGCGCGGCGGCGCTGACGCCGGGGCGACACTGTGATCGGGCGGCGGGGCCGGGCGTAGTTCGGTCCGGTGGTGACGTGTCGGCGCGGACCTCGCCGAGAGGCAGAGGCCGGCCGGCGTTCCACCAGCCGTCGATGTCGCGGCGTTTTCCAGGTTGCTATAGCAAGAAGCACCTTTAGGCTGTTTCTTTCTATGCCGCAGCAGACGGCAAAGTTAAGGACGCACAAAGTGCTCAGGCACGGGGAACCTTCATCACTTTACATCACATCACATCACATCACACATCACACGCAGACGTCCTGCAATTGGGTAGTGCAACGCACGAGCGAAGCACGAGGCAAGACGGGCCGCTGCGAATCTCCGGTTCAACAACTGGAGCCGACAAGAAGCGTTTCAGTTCGAGAGCACCGTCCGTCTACAGCCGGCTTCCTCCAAACATCACAGAGAAGCGTCAGCAGAGCTTTGTTCGCGCCCCAAAAATGCCGCTGAGGGACCAAACATCTTGAGCTGTGAGTGTGTCTGCTGTGTGCATGTCTGATTGTGTCTGCGTGTGTCTTGACTGTTTCTTTTACCTATGCACCGTCTGACCCGGGGCGTAGCAGCCTTTGTACTCAACGGATAACCCCATAACTGCCAGTACAATACAGCGCAATGTAACTGTCCAGAGTTGGTGTGGCAGCTGCCACACCTGCCCTATAGGCTGCTACACTCACCCCGCCAGCGTTCGCGGAACTGACGCTGCGCCTGCGGACGCAGTGAGGAGAGGTAGGTCTCGGCGCTCGTCGTTACTTTTCGCCCGCGGCGGGGTCTCTGTGTGTCCGTGACTGACAACGCCGCGTCGTCAGCGCCGAGAGCTCGCAGCCACCGGCCGACGCCCGCAGCTCGCCGCAGCTCCGCGCCGGGAAGAGGCACTCGAAATCAAAGCGGGCCGACCGAGGATGTGTGGCTCGGCAGGCGCGCGGGGTCGGGGGGGGGGATGGGGGACGGCCAGAAATAGGGAGGAAGAAAAACACTGCAACAGCTACACTTAACAGCGTGCAGGGGAGCCGCCCTCGAGCAGGCGTCAGGGAACACCAGAGCCGCTCGGTCCTCGCTCGCCACTGGATGGGCCCCTTGCGTCCGCTTGCACACCAAATGCAAGGCGAAAATTTGCAATGCATAAGCCTTGGGACGCCGTGCAATTCGTCTTCGTTGAACCTCACAGCAACGTGGACAGAAACTGATGCTAAAACGGTTACAGTGCTCTACCTATGCAGTGTCTTCATCTCCAATGTGGTCTCTTTTTGCGTACACACGGCATATGTTTTTGAAGTATGACTACCGTATAATACATATCAAACTTACACCCTTGTGCATATTAATTGGCTCAAACACTCAAAACAATAAAAATTATGGTTTTTGTCAAAATAATCGTTTATTCGCATAATTTCTTCTTATTTTTTTCACATTTTAATACGTAGTATGACCACCTTTATTGGCTATCGCTTGTGAAACCCGCTTGGGCATGGAATCTATCACGTTTTCGCAGTTTTCTTTTATCTGTTCGTCGTGGTACCAGACCTGAATTATGGCTTGTATCAGCTTGGTTTTGGTTGTACAATCCTTTTTGCGGAGACGAGTCTTTATGATAGACCATAAATTTTCTATAGGATTTAAATCCGGCGAGTTTCCCGGCCAGTCCAAAACATTTATCTTGTTTGTTTTGAAAAAAAAACTGGTCACAATCTTCGACGTATGGCAAGGAGCCAGGTCCTGTTGAAAAACCCCTGAACCATCTGGAAACGCCTTCTGCATGTCTGGAATCACCTTTCTCCGTGTCACGTCGATGTATTGGGCAGATTTCATCATTCCTTCGATAGGATGAAGTGATCCCACGCCACGGAAACTGAAACAACCCCAAAACATTTTTTTCCGGGTGTTTCACGGTTTGGTTGATGTGACCTTCGCGGACTTTCTCACCAGGAGAGCGTCGGACATGTTGACTCCTCTGTCCCTGAACGAAAAAATGGCTTTCGTCCGAAAACATGACCTTCCGCCAGTCTTCCTTTGTCCAGTGCCGGTACTTTTTTACCCATAACAAACGTTTAGCCTTCATTTTCTCTGTAAGAAGTTGTTTTTTTAGTGGTCTGTGAGCCCTCCGACCGGTCTCTAGAAGCCTCCTCCGAACAGTGCTCGAACTCACACTAACTCCAGATTCGGCTAGATCTTTTTGCAGATCATCACTAGTCTTTCGTGGTGCAAGTTTGCTTTGACGTATCAAATACAGATCATCTCTCGGCGTCGTTTTTCGTTTTCTTCCACAGTTCCCTTTTCGTTTTGGTGACAGAGATCCAGAAGTAACTCCTTGTTTTATAATCCATGAGACTGAGCGCTGACTGACACCAACTATCTTAGCGATCTCTCTCTGTGACTTCTCAGAATGTTCGAATACAGTACAAATCTTCGTCCGCTTCCTAGACGTGATGCCCATTGTATTGGAGTTGTGTGTGTGCGATGAATGCTCAGTGAATCAATGCCGCTGACGCAATGACGTGCATTGCATCAGCCAACCAAAGTTCGCGCATGCGCAGTACACACTGGTTCCAAACTCACTTTGAAAAAGCTGTTACAAAAGCCTACGAACATTGTTAAAAAACATGACTATGATAGTGGAAATCATTGTGTGATTGTATAACAAAACAGTATCTTCGAAAAACATGGAAAAACTGTACTGAGTCAATTAATATGCACAGGGGTGTACATTCACGGTGGCATCACACAACAAAAAACTCCCCGGTGCTGCAATCGTGTTTGCGCTACATAGCAAGTGTTGCGTTTCGTCACTGGCTGTCCAGTGCCCATCCTGAACGCGCGCCTCTAATGCATGTCACAGGGGAATTACCTCACGCCAAAGCCGCCGACCCGTGACAGCGGACCTCCCGTCGACAACCGCACAGGCTGAGTGGGATCAGAGGTGGTTTTGGTGGGGACATATACGCCCTTCCCAGCGTGCAACAGGCAAGAGAGCCCGGCCAGGGCGCGCTAAACCCTCTTGCCGACGAACACGCGTGGATATCCCACCAAACGAGCCTCCGCGCAGCGCGTCGAAGCCGACATCTTGTCGCCGCTTCTGTGCTGCGGTCCAACAAAGGAGGATCTGGGATCTACCTCGGCCCTCTCGACACCTTGGATCGCCTCGTGCCTGAGCGAGATTTCCGAAAACCACTCGGGGCCCGGATAAGCCTTCAGACCGTGCCTTCTCGTCGCTTGTCACAGGCCTGATGTTGAGTATCACGTTTCGCGTCGCTCCGGCGGCGCCTCCGCACGCCGGCGATGAATGGGTTCGCTCCCACACGTCGGGCACCGCGCCTGGCCGGCAGGCGGCGGCAGTCGGGGCGACGGCGGCCCCGAGGGCCGGGTCAGGAGAGCCAGGCCCAGGCCCCCTGGTGGGTCAGGGGAGCCAACACCGCCTCCGGCACCGTGATGGGTCAGGGGGCCAGAAGTAGTCTCCGGCACCGTGATCGTCAGGGGGCCAGAAGTAGCCTCCGGCACTGTGATGGGTCAGGGGAACTAGAAGTAGCCTCGGCACCGCGATGGGTCAGGGGAACCAGAAGTAGCCTCCGGCTCCGTGATGGGTCAGGGGAACCAGAAGTAGCCCCGTCCCCGTGATGGGTCAGGGGGCCTGACGAATCCGCCCTGCTGGGTCAGGGGAGCCGGAGGCAGCCCCCTCATGCTGAGTCAAGGGGGTCGAGGTAGTCTACCCACTCGGCCGCGTCCTGCGGGTAATCGTCTGAGAGTCATACACGACGTTTCGAAGACTGAGTGGAATTAACGTTAAATGCCAAGTGCATTGCACAAGAACTGCGGCTCATGAGCTGTAGAGGGCTGTCAAGGGCAGCATACGTTTCTTTTCTTTTTTTAAGAACTGACAGCTTCGTTCGCAGTAAGACTGCTAGTTTTCAGGTAATATAAACCAGGAAGAACGCGGGAAATCATGTGATTTGATGACCAAATGTATGGTAGAAGCGTTCTTTAGGTTGGTAGGGCCAGTGCCATTTTGAGGAAATTCTTTTCATGCAGCATCATGGGTCCCTATTAAAAGTTTCCGACGATGGTACGGTCGTCGCCCTACCAGCCCTGCGGATTCCTGCACCTATGGTACGCAGCCATACTTGCAAGCGATTCAGATTCGATTTGGATTCAAAATCGAATCCAAATCAGTTCCGATTCACGAACTCCTTTTGCGAATCAGAATCAGGGTCAATTCTCTGTTCACAACTGCGGATCAGAATCAGAATCCTCTTTTGGGTCAAGAATCCGTATCGAATCGAGCCACAAAGTTGTTACGAACTGATTCAGGGAATCGACACACACCCTGATTCATTTAAATGTATGCTTTGTTTACGTAATAAATGAGGCCATTTATTACCAATATTTACAAGAATAATCATGACGCCTATCACTGTTTCGAGCAGATGACTCAATAAGAATAAGGAATAAAAACTACAACTACGATACAATGGAAAATAAAATATTTCCTTCATTGCCATTACTTCTTGTTTATCACAAACGTAAAGAAGCCTCATTTGTGCGTAATTGTTGGTGAGCAGTCTTATCCTCACCCTTGATCCTTCATACTAGCGTAATTATATATTGGGATCTTTGTGTCTTGACACTCAATACACACTGAACTCGGACGCAATGATCTGTGCCCATTCATGCGTAAAAATATCATCCAGTACATGATACACCTCATGATTGTTCCCTGATACTATCCTATGCTCTGTGGCAGGCATTGAGATAAGACAGGGCCCAAGACTTGGCCATTGCATTTATGAAAAAATACGCTAGCACGGTTTTGTTATTTGGCATGAAACCGAAACGGGAATCGAATTGATCCCTTTCATTTCAAATGGTCTTTGAATCAGAATCCAGTTGATTCTCTGTTTTGCTTCGTCAATCAGAATCAGAATCAAGCCCGCCTTCTTGGGCTGCGAGTCAGAATCGAATCGATTCGCAATTTCGCGGATCGCCTGCATGTCTGTACGCAGCACGATTCATTGACGTCCTGATACTGCTGCGGGAGCCTCTTTTAAGTGTAAAAAAGAAATAAAATTTGTTCAAAGGCATCGTCAGACAATCGTCTCGGCATATCTGCTGGCGTTGGTATCTGGCATTTTCTTCGCGCCCCAGCTATGAACTCTTAATGAGCACGAGGTCTGAGAAGACATCCCTCCCGTTCCAACTGCCACAAGAAGATGTGGAAGCGCCTGACACAGTGGACCTCCCGTGTCAGCGCCTTTGTCGGGAGCGTTGGCCTAATGAAGCCGTAGGTAAGTCGTCTGCCGTGATGCTGGTATCAGCGGGCTCCTTGCGTGCAGCTTTTGGGTGTTCCAGTGTCATTGCGATGCCACATTTCTACATGTGCGCAATAACCCGTGGGTATATACGGCGGTAACGCTACACACTTTGGAAATCTTTTCACGTACGTCCCGTGGTGTGAAGCGGAAGGAGATAGCCTTCAAACGGTTCCAGCTCGATGACATTTAAAAGGCTCCTCCGCATACGCATTTCTGAGCAAATAAGGAAGCAAACAAGAAGAAAAAGGAGCCATCTGTGTGCGCGCATACAATGAAGAATCGGAGAAGCGTGCAATATCCAGGCCGTAATCCAGTGAACGCACGCGTGCAGGGAGTGGGTGACTCACCTCGTATCATGAGGCCTTCGGCCGTACAGATGAGCGACTCTATGTCATTCTGGTCCACTTCCACCTCTCCTTTGTACATAAACTGAATAATGCTCCTAAGCTCCGCGAATTTCACATCTGGAAAGGACACGAACACGTGTCAAAGCACGCACAGACACCCGGATTTCAAGCCTGTCTCCGGCGTTGTTCGTGAACCTGAGATATCACGTTTGGATGCTTGGGTTTCGTAGGTCATTGCATTTCGTTCACTCAGTCATGCTCACGATGCTTTCCCATTTTTACGTTTTTGTTTTTCTATGAATGGCGCTTGACGAAGCTTGTGCTACGCAAAAACCATATTCGGGACCGTAGGCAAGATTTCGCTTGCATCCAGTCGTTAGCGCTCGATCCCCCACATACCACATGACGAGCTCGCTAAATCCACGACGAAACAACGGGAAGTGGCCGTTATCTATCATTCCTTTCTCACTGGCACTGGGCAGTCCAGGTCCCCGAAGTCAAGTCCCGTGACGCGTGCAGACCACTTCTCGATATGTGCAAAACGACGAGCAACTAAATATATGCTGTTCAGCGTTGGCATGTGATCATTTGCGATGAAAAATGAATGTAAAACACGCGTTCGCGCGCCATTTAAACGTTTAGGTGGCATACTCGCCCTGCAATCAAACCAGATGACTTTGAAACTTGAAGCTGGCAAGTACCGGGTGGGATCGTGTTAAAAACTGCCGGTCTACGCAAAACAGTTTGTTTCCCCGCTTGAAAAAACGCGGTCTGAACATGACAGACGTGGAGACGTGGCCGCCCAGTCCGAAAACCATTAGACTAATGATCTTAAGTCCGCAATTAAAGCATTAAAAACAGTGATTGGAAGCTTTGTCTCCGACACTTAAGTCGTTATCCGAAACAGCAACGTGTAATACCCTCTGACGGCCAAACCGAAAAACGGATGTTCTCAGGAAGTCGGCAATATTGTCTGCATTAAGTACTGGCAGGGAATCTATCAATTACTTTTTCTGACTAGATCGCGGGATTGCACGCTGGAAATGAAAGCTGAATGCAGTGAACCATTTGGTAACTGTATCTAAGGAGGCAGCTTTGCGCCGGGAACGTGTTTCGTTCAAATGCAAGAAGCCTCTTCTTTTTATACAACATGCGCAGCGCGTTGTTTTGCGACGTATCCAGATAACTGTCCGATGTAATATTTTCCACTTGATTTACCTGCCTGATATCAAAAGCATAGTTTCCATTATTTATTTTTTGCCTAACTTACGGTGTGTCTTGCATCAGATGGTATAAATATGTGTCAACCAGAGATCCATGGCTCCATTACAAAGTCAAAGGAGCAGCCTACGGCCATTCGTCAATCCAAAACGTCGCCAGAACAAACAGAAAGGACTTCCCATAAATGAACACAACGACAACATGACGAAAAACCAGCGAAGGCTCGCATCAAATGAGACCTGATGATTTCGCATGCTTTTATTAGAACGCAATTAAAATTGTAAATTGCTGCAAGAGTGCCAAGGAAACGGTCCCATCAACAGTTCGACCCAAAAATGCACCGCAAAATCCAGACGCAAAAATAACTACCAACGACATGCTGTAACGAAACTGGGACGAAATCGGAACGGTAGGCTTCATTTTTCAAAAGCAAACATTCATTCGTTCGTTCATTCGTCACGCTTACGCAAGGGCTGTTAGCGTTTGATTAGCACAGCCTTATGCGTAGGTTGCCTTCCAAAAACACGGTCTGACTGAAGAATCACATCTAAAAAAATACAGTCTGTGAGAAATTTCGCACACATCCTGACCGAAAATTCACACTTCTGTAACACACTTTGACAGAGAAAGAACTCGCCCCCAGTACCGCATCCTTGCAGGAAACAGACAGCCCAGTCTGCAAAAGCCTCTTCTTCAATGAGACACCTTTCAACAACTCACCCTTCAAGATCACATTAGAATCCACCCCAACAACGCGAACTGCCAAAGCGGTCGAGAGCTCACCCTTCACGATCACGACGTAATCCGCACCAGTAACACGTCCTGGCGGAGCACTGCGCCCGCCGACACTGCCACGGACTCACCCTTCAATATCACAATGGGATGCGACTCGGCGTGGTCTTGAAAGAGGGTTTTGAAGTAGGGCGAGCAGGCCGACAGCACCAGCTTGTGCGCCTTCAGGCTCTGGCCCTCGCACGACAGCGTCACGTCCACCAGAGATTCTGCAACGGCAACCGCACGTCAGCGGGGCGGAGAAGGCGGTTCTCTGCCGTCCTTCAACGTTGAGCGTCGGTTTTTCGCTGCCAGGAAAAATCGCTCCGTCATTCGCCAGTGGCCACTTTTTCCGAGTTTTCGTGATTAATGAGGGGAGGGGCTGAGAAAAACGGTCAGTGAGCTCCAGTTGCAAAGATCCTGCGGAAGAGGATGCCGTCAGTGGACTGAGGAGACGATGTGAGTGGTAGATGGTGTGGTGCAGGGGCGTCGATATCCGAAAATGATTGGGGGGGGGGCCGAGCCGATGTTGGACAACCCAACCTACCCCCAAATGTGGGTTTCTCCACGGATTTAGCCCACTGTAGTTTGACCAACCAACATTTGCAGGGTTTTTTGTTACTATTTATCGAATAAAAAGTGCACTCATCGCCATATATATTGGTATACATAGACAGAAGATAGAAATAAAAACAGATACATCGCTTTAGACTTTTTCTTTATATTGCACCTGATTCTTGTCTATTGCAGCCGTTCTCTTCGTCATCATTACTCATTCACGTTTAACAAAGGCAGAAAATACTGGTTGGGCCCAAACCAACACTGGGTGGGCCCAAATCAACGTTGGGTGGGCCAGCCCCCCCCAAAAGAACACAAATCGACACCCCTGGTGTGGTGGTGCTGCTACCAGACCCCACAAAACACGGTGGTGACGGTACTCTTGGAGAATGCGGAAGAAGCTGTTGCCTCAGCTAAGATATTCAGAACAGCTCGCGACACAACTCTCAGGCCATGACATTCCCTCCTGTTGAAAGGTACTGACTCGAATAAGACAGCGGACTGCGGCATACGAGTACAGTTTTGCATAGGCGAAAGCTTTTCGTCGCAACTACCTCTACGAAAATGCATTCTGCCAAACTCATCTGATTCATGTACCCTCTTTGGTGCTTTCGCCATTCCCCAACACGAATCTCAGAGCCAGTTTCACGGCGCCTTCACGTTTCGGCACCTCAGAAGCACCAAGGGAGTCACGTTTCACGTCTGTCACGCTGTCACACGCATAACCCGCCACTTGTGCCACGGGACCGCAGGCATTAGGTCTCCCACGCACCACCCCGCGGCTGATAATTGGTGCTGCCCGTGCGGGCCTCTCCTCCCATTGGCTACCCGCAGCGGCGGCGGCGACCAGTGCGCGGCGCAGTTTGTGCGTGGCCGCGCCCCCAAGGTCCCGGATGCGCGTGCAACCGCGCCGCCCACCCAATGAGGAGCCCCCGCCGGGCGCCGGGCGGACGGGGGCCGCCGGCTCGGCGGCCGCGTTGCAAGCGTCGCGGCCAATCGCGGCCGGTCCTCGCGGTGGGCGGTGCGCTACGCACTTGATGCCGCGTGAGTGACGGGCGCGGTGGCGGGCGCCGCGCCGCGCAGGGGACATTGAGTCGCGCGGACCGAAACGCCAGCTGACAGCGCGAAAATGTACAGACTCAGCAGTGTTCTGACAGCAGAGAGTTCGGAAAGGCCTGACATCCTCGCGCTATATCTATAGGCCTGTCAGGCCTATAGATACGGCCTGACATCCTCGCGGGTGCGGGAGGTCGAAGGATCTGTACATCCCCGTCGCCAATATTCAGAGATTTTCAAACATTTCACCTATGACAATGATTAGAAGGAAACGGCCTACAGTTCCATGTGCAGCCCCCATACACACACATATGATGATTTCCAGGAATTTCCAACCATGTCCGTGGGGGTTCCTGCCTTCAGGCCTTGACAGTCGGGAAGTGTTACATCTTTCGGTAGCCTCTGCTATGTTCAGTGAGACCAATTCTCTGGCAGTGTTCGTAAATGTTCACGGGCATGACACTGTTTCTCTTTATCTGAAATTGGCCTCATACATTTCTTTCCCGTCAACGAAGAAGCGTGAGTCAGCCTCGCCCTTACAAACGCCGCCAATGCCCTCGATAACACCTTGCGACATACAAACAAAAAGTCCCTCTCAAAATCTGCCCACATCATGATTAATTCATCCGGAACTGAAAGAAGAAGGACGTGAGGTGGGACAGCCCGAGCTGGGAGAACCTCAAGACCGGCACAGTGACATCAGAACGAATCAGCTATTTTACATATAAGCTGGGGCATCCGTCACCAACTCGTGCCTCAGATCTTCGGCAGCAAAACGTGCCGAAACTCAGGGCGCTCCGACCTTGGCACGATTAACGCGTGAAGACACGGTGCATCGGGCACGAATCGACGACGGAATTTCCACAGCGCATGCAAAGGACACTTCAGCAGCACTCCTTCCAAGTCCCCACGTTTTTTAAGCACCGTTGACGTAACCACAGCCGTGTTTGCGGCAAATAAATTCAACGGATCTCCTCATAGAGCCTCATATATTCACTAAGCGATTCACCCCAGCGCTTTCTCTCAGCAAACACTTCTACCCAACGGCCTGTGATTTGGTCTGTTGCATTTTCTGCACCCAGAACAGGACGCTCTCACATCTGCAGCGTCCTTTTCTCACATCTCACAGCACAGCACACCCCTTACGCTGCTGCGTGTTCCGGCTGGTCCATGTACCACGCCCCTGCATTCTGTTTAGTATATATATATATATATATATATATATATATATATATATATATATAACTTAATTATATATATATATTTTTTATAATACATGCAAAACATATTTGACCTGGTAATACATGTGTATAAATATATATGAATGGGATTTGATGGAATGGCTGCCGAGATGATGTTACGGAACGGAGCATTCGTTAAGGGCGTCTTGTTGCAAAGACGCCGGCCCCCTGCACTCGCCCGAGCACTTCCATTCAACCGCTCCCGCCGCTGCGAGTCTGCGATTGGTCCAGGCACCTGTGTTAGACCCTCTGCCACCCGGTGGACCACTGCGTGTCTCTCCGTTGCACCGCGCCCTGCGTTTGACCCGCTGCCGGCCGCTGCGTGTGCCCGTTGTACCGCGCCCTGTGTTTGACCCGCTGCCGGCCGCTGCGTGTGCTCGTTGTACCGCGCCCTGCGTTTGACCCGCTGCCGGCCGCTGCGTGTGCCCGTTGTACCGCGCCCTGTGTTTGACCCGCTGCCGGCCGCTGCGTGTGCTCGTTGTACCGCGCCCTGCGTTTGACCCGCTGCCGGCCGCTGCGTGTGCCCGTTGTACCGCGCCTGCGTTTGACCCGCTGCCGGCCGCTGCGTGTGCCGGCCGGCCGCCATGCCGCGCCCCGCAGGCGTCTGCAGCGGCGCGCCGTCCCGTTAGCCGGCCGGTAACGGTCGCGACCGGCTTATCTCCGGCCGACGGCGCCATCTCGCGCCAGATTACCGCCGGCCGGCCGGCTCCGCTCCGGTCATCCGAGCCGGGTCAACTCTGCTCCGGTCACCTGGGCCGGGGTTACACCTCTGCTCCGGTCACCTGAGCCAAGATGACCTGCACTCCGGTCCCTGAGACGGGTCACCTCTGCTCTGGTCATCACAGGCACGGCCCATTCTGCTCCGGTCTGCGTGTGGTCTGTTCGGTCTGTCTGATTCTGTCATTTGAGCTGAGACGGCTTTGGCTCGGGCCGCACGGGGTCGGCTTATTTCTTCCAGCTCACCCCTGCACCGTTCGCCTTCGTTCATATTAGCTAGGCGAGAACTTTTTCCTGTACCTTTTTACTACCTTAGTAGAAAGGAAACTCGTTGAGCTACAACAGGGACTTCTGAATGGCCCACATCAAAACTGCGAAAATGGGCGTCCTTCAACGGACCACTTCACGAAAGCCAGTCACGTAAAATACCGCAGTGTTTCTGATTTGAAATTTCAAGGCACGCTGCTCGGCCATACACTGAACAGAATGGCTGAGAAACTGACCGCCAATAAACATCATAATTCATGGGGGCTGCAACGAGAGGAGAATCAATCACCGACTATCTCCGATTCAGCGATTGCCACATGGCGACTGTGGTAGCCCCACCCCCGAGATATCTTCAATGCGCGGACAATCCCGTTATCTGGCACCCCTCGCAGACGCCGCGGAGGGCGTTACACAGATGACGTCATTTTCGAGGCGCCGGCGGCGGCTGAACATCTTCGCCAGGGGCGGGCTTTTTGACCTTTGACCCTGAGACGGGGCAGGCGCGGCTCTGTGGGCGCAATGAATGAGGGAGGGGCGGGGTAGGAGAGCTCCACAGCAGTGACTGCTGCCGTAATTCATACGTATCGATGACATGTCGACGGGAGGGGTGGGGGGGGGGGAAGACAGGGCAGGGATGGTGGTGGCTCCATTTGACACCGAGCAGTTTCCTGTCGTGTTGTGTTGTGTGTCACTCTGAAAAAGCGATTCCCCCTTTCTGGGGCTGCTTGCTTCAGGCGAAAGGAGACGCTGATTAAAGCAGTCTAGGATCAGAGTATGACGTGTTGATCACGGAAGCCGTGCACAGAACGAAGCAGTCTTGTCTCGTCGAGATCTTAGGCTAACAGCATGCTAACATTGGTGAAGAAGAAAGGGTAGCCATGAAAGAAGGAACGAAAGAAAGCTGACTGGAACGAAAAACAAAAAAAAAAATAAAACGGAAACAGCGTGAAGTGACATCATACGATATTATTCGTTATTGAATATTCGAGTGTGACATTTAACATGCCTGTATCAAATGGACATCGCACGTCACCCCTGTCTCACCCAGGGACACACAGTGGCGTAAAAAACGGTCAGATATAAAACGGCTCCACACTAAAGACATTATGTAATCAGTAAAGACGAGAAGCACACAATCGTCGTTAAAACAGTCTTCGCGTAATAAGCACGAACGCTGACACATCCACGAACCGTCGAGCGCGGGGACGCCTTATGGCCGAACATCAGGGTCGTCTGGCATTTTTATGTCATATTTAGCCGTGTGCCCTTCCGCCCCGAATCTCGAAAGACGCCAACCGGCTAGAACTCGACTGTCCTGCAGACATCTGATCTCTGGCGACGGCGGGCGCAGCGCCACCACCGGTTCGCTGCTTTTGCACGGCTGCTGCCACCGTTCTCCTCTTTAGATACCGGCTACCTGAATTCCCGAGGGCCAAATGTCAGGTGCAGCCGGACTGATCAGACCAAACAGGCCGCTGGGCAACCACAGGCCCGGGAAGACAAGTTCCACGGGACAATACACCGGTACCGACTAGGCGGATCGAGGGGGCGGGGTCGGGGAACCGAACATGGTCCGCCACCTCCACCCACCGCGCTTCCACCTCGCCACTGACTCGAGACAACGCGCTGCTGGCCGACGCCCGAACACGCGCAAGGTCCAGACCTTCGCCCCCTTTTCGGGTGCCCTGGAGACGCCTCTGAGCCGCTATCACTGCCGGCATCGCGGGCCGGCTGCACGAGTCTGTTGCTCGGTCGGAGGAAAATAAACGGTAACACCCGGAACCGCTGGCCCTCGGCGACGAAGACGCACGCCAACAGGCGAACTGACGGCATCGCCGGCGAAACACGGCGACCCTACGCAGGGGCATCGCAGGGGTGAAGCGGCCACCCTGCACTGGAGCATCATAAGCGGAAAATGGTGGTCCTGCAATGGAGCACTGTGGCTGCACAACAACTCTCGTGCCCCAATCACGGGTTCAGTTTCAAGTAGAATGGTTTTTCCTATTGCAATTCGCCTTTTATTGTTGCAGCCAATGTCAGAGAAAGCAACGGTAGCAGCTTTGGGTACTGAAGATGCAAAAATGCCTGCATCTTAATCGGATTACATCGTTCGTTTGAGAAAAAACGCGGCGGTGATTCAGACAGGGCAATGATTCTGCGTACAGGAATTAGGACATGACGTCATCGTCATCCGCATGTCATCCATGGTGAGACGTTCACCTATCTTACGCAAAAGGTGATCTCCTACGAAATAAATGAAGCCATGCTGGGCTGCGGCAGGGCAAATTTTCATTACGGTCAAACTACGTACACTCGACTACTGCTGCTAAGTCATCTTTACACCCATGTATTAAAACAACTCCTCGCTCCTGAACCGCTTACGAGGACTAATAAATAATAAATATAATATATAATATATAATATATAATATAATAATAAATAATAAAAATAATAAATAAGCAGGGTATGAGAGCGATTCGAACAGCTGTTTGATAAGAACGTCGCTGATGAACTTCGTATGATGCACCATGTCCCAGCACCGGCAATTAAAGAGAGGGTGACACCCTTGCAAGCCTGATAAAAATCCAGATAAATAACAATTATAGTTAAACGAACATTTGCCGCACAAAAGCGTCTCATTGCACGAGCGCCATTCACCGCCACTGTCCACAAATGTAAACACCAAACGCAAAAAGCTGTCCGCGGAAGCTCAAAAAGTGCGGCGGTCACCACAGGAGTTCTCACCTGATTGTAGGAGTGATTCGAACACTCCCACCAGGTGTTTTGTGTGATGGTTCCACTTGAGGCTGAACTGCTCCGTCCCCATGGTCTGAAAAAGACGACGCGTGGCGTCAGAGCGTTCGCGGGTTACCAGACAAACGGAACAGCGGCATGACGGCGGTCGCAAACCGCCAGCATAAGCAGCGCGCCGTTTGGGATGATGGGCACAGTATGTCGACAAGTGGAACACTCAGGGACAGTCTGTCCCGTGGACAATCTAGTTATACTTTGCTGGTTTATTCAGAGTCTTTCTGGGGCGGCTGAGGGTCCCGTGATAACGGATATGTACGGCTCTCGGGAAACTTTTCAAAACTCGGGAGCCAGCCGGGCGCTGAATGTCAATGACCGATCACAGTTCGGTGAACTCACGACACACAAGCCGAAGCCGGCGGCGCTGCGACCGAAATGAGCAGCTTTAGTCCGACATCCGGTTAACAGCATGTTTAGAATACTTGTTTCAGCGACCGAGTACAGTTTACCGAATGCCCACATCTGCTCCGCTCAAATGGCTGTGCGGAGTATCTGGCCTAGTTCGGATATGCAAGCTGGCACCAACACTGCAGCGATCCGGTGCGCTGAACCGTATTCCATCTACATCCTTTTAAAATGACATAACCTCATCCTTTGGACAGAGCCTCAGGGTTCCCATAGCAACGTTGCAACAAAAAAACAGCCCGCAGCGTCGTAAACAATCGTCACGGCACAAAAAACCGAGCCACACCGAACAGTTGTCTCACCACACCCCCGAGACGGCCCTCCGTGACGCCGCATAACGTGACGTCTCGGCCGGCCGTGACTCCCAAACTCCCCCGCGAGGGGGGGCATCCCGGCACGCCCCGGTTGCGAGCCCCTGCCGGGGCCGTGCACACCCGTGCACTGCCTACGGCCGCTCTCCAGCTGCACGGCTAGCCACGCCCGACAATCAGACAGCTGATGCCAATCGGATGTTTGTTTTCGTATAAACAGTGCGCCCCGGGCGCGCGAGCTGCGGCGCCAGCCCCCCCCCCCCCCCCACCCCCGGCCAGCCGTACGGCGCGGCGGGGAGAGCTGTGACACACGACAAGCCACGCCCTGCCGTGGAAACGCCCGCTCGCGCGGGTGCAGCTGAGGGCGGGGCCATGGCCCTTTTTTGTTGGAAGATCCGGGGTCTGCATGACATTCGGCCCCTTATCTGACAGAAATTGCAGATGTTTGGTTTTCGTAACGAACATTGCTTAGGCGCATCTTAATTTTTAAAAATGGCGAAAAAGCGACCGAAATCCGAGGATTTATCAGCATTTGGGGGTATGTCAGGTTGGGCGGATGGACTACCGTACCCTTTTGCAGTCTGGGCCCGCCAGTGTGAACATTGGTCTTTTCTTTTGTTATCCCCAGTAACCTGGGTCGATCGATGGCTTGTCCTTTGCCCCCAGAATAATCCCTTCTAAAACAACTCGCACAGTGTTTGTATTCCGTCACGACACTCGCTCTATGCGGCCGAAACAAAAACAATCGCGGGAGGAATGGGACTGAGAATGAGATTCGGCAGCCAGGCCCGACAGTCTCAGGGAACCACTACGTCTTCACCAGCTTCAGCGCCGAGTCTGATCTCTTCACCTGCCCTCTCGACCATCTCCGGCGCCGGCGTCTGGCGGAGCTGCGCGTCTGCGCTCTGCACTCTTGTCATCCGCAGCGCGTGCCCTTGGAGAGGGGGGGGGGCAGGTCTGCCCACTGCCGGCGTAGGGCCAGAGACGTAGTCAGGATTTCAACAAAGAGGAGGCCAGGACAAGCTTTATCCCCCATAAAACCGAAAGCTTCTCGGATTTCAGCCACCATGTTTTCAAGATCTGCAAGCTTTTACGCATTTCATGCTTGGTGCGTGGAAGAACGTTAAACTTTCGACCCCCTAAGGGAGAGGCAAAGGCCCCTAGGCCCCGTTGGCTACGCCCCTGCGTTAAGCCGTCAGAGAACGGACTGTGCCGGGCAGAAAAGTCGAGAAACTGGTCTGCAGACGGTCGCAACATGGGAGAGACAAGGTAAACGGGGATGATTAACTCGAACCTGAGGGAAATCAGCAGCACAGTGAAGTGCTCCCGTAAATGGCTGGTGTCATGCATTACTGGGCATCAGCCGACTACGGCAGAAACACTTGCAATATCCAAGAAGTGTGAAAGCGATCGCCAACATAAGCGATCGGAAAACAACGAGTGGCCTTCATGAGCCGATTGTTGCGTTTTACGTGTTGTGCTTTATGTGCCAATGAGTAAAACACCAAGGCGACGGAGCCAATAGTTCGACAAGAAGCTCGTTAATGAAACAGACACAATGGGCCGCCTAACAGGCAAGAAACCGCAGGAACTGAAATACCTACTCCCGCACCAGCGTTGCATGCGCTGTGCGCTGCAGTGGTGAGACCAGCTGGCCCTGAACGGGTGTCCACTCCCGTGGATGAGAGACCTCGGGGAGTGGAGGGAACCACTGGGGCCGAGTGTGGTGGTCCGGTCCTTCCTAAGGCTCCAGACGGAGGGAAAAAGGGAGGGGTGGAGGGAGGGGACAAAGGTAAAAATAGAGAGGGTGAGAGATAGGGAAAAAAGAGATAGAGACAAAAAGGAAGGTAGAGGGAGGGGAGAGAGGCAGACAGACAGAGAGGGAGAGAGAGATGGTAGCCTGGAGGTCGCCGCGCACCGCTCTCCGCCGTCCCTCTCCCGCTCCCGTCTGGGTCGGTTTTTAGTCGCCTGCTGCTGGCGCGGGAGCCCCTCAGGTGGCCGCGATACACCACAACAGATGACGGACGGGCCACGAGAGCGGGGTGGACGGCTCGGCGCGGCTGATGCATGGAGTGGCCGGGGCCGTGCCGACGGCGGCTGGAGACCCCCCCCCCCCCCCACACACACACAGGTCAAGACGGCAGCGGAGGGGAAGAACGAACGCGTGGAAGAACGCGTTTAAAGGGATTTGTTGAGAGGCTCCGCGCACTGTAGGATGTTGAGCGGATAAGGGGGGGGGGGGGCGGGGGGAATCATGCGTCTAAATTCCAACAGGTGGTTTGGGTAATGAACAGTCTGAGTGAGGAGTAAGGAGGCGGGAGTACAAAAGAGAGAGAGAGAGAGAGAGAGAGAGAGAGAGAGTCGGGCGCTAGCCGTGATTAAGACAAAAGCCCGAGGAACGCTTGGTTTTTCGGTCATTTCTTCCCTGTAGCACGAAGGACCATCAAGGAGACGACGTTTCTTTAGCGGCTAAACAAGACAATCGGTTACAAGGTAGCGCAAAAAGCTGCCGTTCGCCGCCACATCTGTGAGGACACAAAGGACTTTGCTGCCACCGATTTCCCCCTGTGTTTTCTCACCCGTTAGAGCTCTGCACTCGGAGCATAACCGCAAACAGCGTGCTCATATCCAGACGGGCTCCTTCCTCGGCGCAAGAAGAACTTTGAAAGCTTCCCACCACCAACACGTCCTACAAAAAACATTTTAAAAACCCCGATTGCAACTGACATCCTAATTCTATCGTTTTAAACAAAGCGTGCTTCGAACGCGCTAGATCACGCCCATTTATCTCCGTCCTATTTGCCGGTGACACGCGGTAAGAGACGTAAATGTTGAAGGCCGTAGACGGTGGGCATACCCCGGCCACCTCCTCCCCGTGTTCAGGCGGCGGGTGATTCATTCCGGTCGCGGCGGCGCCAAATTCGTCACCGGCGACCGTTTTCGCGCCACTTATTTCCCGGAGAGGCGGCGCGGTCGTCTCCGCAGGTGTGTTGCGATTAGTGCGCCAGGCATGTGCACCGTTTCGTCAGCAACGCTCCCGGTACGTGACGTGGCTCATCGAAGCCTGGGAGCCGCCGGCGGGTGACGGCGGGATGCCGGCTTCGACGCGTCGGAACGAGCCGGCAAACGCAGCGTGCAGAGGGGCGGCGCGGCTGGATTGTAAAGTCCACCCCTGAGTAGGTAACTGTTATCGTCTACACAGTTACACTTTCGCAGTCAAAAGCGACCATCTAAACATCAGTCGACCCAAAGGCATACAGAGAGCGTTAGCACTGTGCGCTTGTGCTTTGCATGAAATGGCATGAACGCTTGCATGAAAACAACTAAGTAAAGTATCTGACAAGATTCTTGACAAAGAACAAGGAAACATTGATTCTTCTGTTGACGAAGCATGACCTAGAGATGCCAATGTTTTTCGAAAACAACTGATGGGTACCATGACTGTGCTTTGCATTTATAGCAAGACTCACGGTTGATCTGATTATTCATGGTATCTAGTCATGGTTAATACGAAATTATCTGGCATCAATTGGAATGGTTTTGAAAGGCTTCCACCGCCGCGGAGGTAGGAAAAAGACCTTTAAAATAGCAGGTGTTTGAAGTGAACTTTATATGGTTCTGGGTATCAGTAATGAAATAATGATAATATAATACTGCTACGTTTCATGCTTCAAATTGTCATTAACACGACATGCAGCTTGACTGCAAAAACTGTTTCGCTTTTCGGAGAGGAAAAACTTTGAGACGATTTATGGTGCAGGAAATGACGAAGTAAAGCTGTATACGAAAATTATGGAAATCGGCAACATTATGCACTCAAACGTCGCCGCAAACTCCCATCATTGACACTGCGTTTCGTGAACGTGATGGCCGCCTCATGCCATCGCGGCGCGTAGGATTGGCAGCCGAGCGCTCGCCGCCTCAGCTCCAGCTCCAGCCTTCGTCGATGGCTGGCAGCGAGCTGCGAATGGTCCGGGCCATGCCTGTACGAAATTGGCAGCCGGCCAAGCGTCGGCCTTGCTCCTCGGCCGGTGGACGGCGGTGGTGCGTGGCTTTCGAGCGCAGGAGATAGACCAAAGCAGAGAACGTGATTCCATATCTGGTCCCTTCGCCCCGGGCCCCATCTAGCCAACCGCGTGGTCCGCGCGTGATCTGCCGTGCAACCTGTACCTGCTTCGCGGCTTTAAAAGTGGACTTCTTTGCCGTTCATCCACATCAGAATCTCTTTCCGTCGACCAGGCACAGCTATAGTGTGTATACATGATTGCAGTTAAACAGCGTTGTATCAAATATGCACTGACTGTTTCAAGTGACTGGTGTACCAGTTCTTTTTCAAACCCCAATACCGTGCACAGCCTGGAAGACGAAGAAGATTGAAGCCAACTCCACAGCTTTTAGACAGGGAACGCTCTAGATCTATTTTGTATTTTATCATCGCTGAATAATTATGGCCTGTCATGCTACAATGAAGTGTTTGTCGCCAGAATGACCGTCATATATCTGTCAGCCTGGCCCCACAGCCTCGCTGTTGACCACCAAACCAGGACCGAGCAGACAGTCTGAGGAGAGCGCAGGGCGCCTCTCTGAGAGAAGTCCTCGCAGTAGGGTGGGCGCAACGACAGGTGTGACAACCAAACCTGACGGTTCGTCTGGCGTGGACGAGCCCGGAAACAGCGGCGACCCAGCGCACGAATGCGGCTGTTGCCCGCTGGCTGTCGATGAGACAACTCCTCAACGACTGTCTCTCCACTGTGCCGGTCTCATGACGTCTGCTACGGTGCGATGTCATTTGGCAGCCGATGCGTCGACCCAGGACAGTCCCAGGGAAGCTGCTCATCACCAGTGCAAGTGGCCGACAAGCACGCGCAAGGTCTCGAGAATTTGCCAGAGTCGTTTTTCGGAGATTCTTCCCACCTCTGAAAGAGGAACTTTCCAAAAAAAGACGACTGGGCTTTGCTCCATCACCACGCATGTTCCTGTCTCGGGAAGGAAGAAAGCAATGCAGAACTCCAGAGATGTGGCTCTGGCGGCGGCGTGTTTTAGATCCATGTGATGAATGAACTTCAGTGGCACGCCAACATCGGTCTTAGCCACAAGAGGACCAGCCGACAAGCCCGTCTCCGTTGCTGAGCTAATTCTGACGAAATCAAAACGATGCCAGAATGTAAGTAGAACAAATCTCGACCTCTTAGTACAAAAGAAGTCCTTTTGTTAGGTGGGTCAGAAAGAGTAACATTCCTGTGCATGACAGCGACTTTTTCAACGGTGGAAAATTCGTCATAAAGGTCCTTACCTTAGACAATATCACAAACGCAGGATCGTGATAGATGCGTGAGAAGAGTTCACACCAACGCAGAGAAAAAGTTTCCTACAGATCTGCCAATGGCTTCCCACCATTTCCAAACTTTTTTGTGTTCCTCTTCCCGTCAATTGGAAGGCAGAAGTGTTCTTCCACGCCCATGTGACCTTGTTACGTTAAATACTATGGTTTCTACACTACTTCAAGAATCATTCCGGGTCACGCCACTCCCCGGCATTTCTTTTTCTAAATCTACTCCCGCCACCGATGATGGTTAGTAATGGGCCTCGCGAACCGGGCAAGCAGGTAGCAGGCTAGTAATGCCGCCTGTTTTAAGAGGTAACAAGCTCGGGCATGAACTGAGGCTAATTAAAAAAAGCAAATGAAAAACAAAAACGGTAGCAAATACAAAGGAATGGGAAAGAAGAACGCATCGAACACATTCTGGTGTTACATTGAAGTTTCAGTACTATTTGGGAAAGGCATACATCACATGATTCAGTTTTGCTGGCTTGATCAACCATTTCTTACGTTGTTTTTAGGATTGACTTCCGTATTTATCCAAGCTAACTCTTTACAACTATTTCGAGGGTAGTGCAACTGAATGGACATAAGAAACTGTACGAAATATTTCTATTAATAATAACTTGCAAAAGCTTAAATCAAGTATCAAACACACGGTCACGCGCCCTTTTTTATTCGATGACTACAAAATTATTTATTTATTGGGCTTAAGACAGAGGAAAATATCTGCCTCCCATGACTCAAACCAAGGACTTTCACTTAATTTTTGTACGCCGCAAGGATCAGTAGAAGGTTAATTACGAGATCAACGAATGCATTCTCACGAATGATGTTATCTTGAGCTGAAATGTTGCGATTTGTCTGCGATCAGTAGATTGATGGAGCAGCGAACGTGATCACGGCACCACTGGTGCACAGGTAATATATCGCCTCTTACCCAAGGCTCTGATTGATTGATGAAGTTTTTCGGAGTGTGCGTGTAGGGATGATGGAAAAAAACGGATTTAATCTGATCCTAGTCGTTTCCTGATCGCATCGATAAACGTATGCCAGGTTGTGCCGAAATATTTCCACTTTTTTGGACCCCAAAGGCCTTGTGACCGTTTTCTTTTACATCATAATTTGCAGCTGACGGTGT
The DNA here is from genome assembly GCA_030062745.1 of Capitulum mitella. Taxonomy (NCBI): domain Eukaryota; kingdom Metazoa; phylum Arthropoda; class Thecostraca; order Pollicipedomorpha; family Pollicipedidae; genus Capitulum; species Capitulum mitella. The sequence continues at coordinate 4,056,047 of CP099853.1, read as the reverse complement.
ATGACCTTCTTAACATTCGTCGGCATTTATACTGTGCCTTCTTTTGCACTGACAAAGCGTCCCGGTTTAGTTTTCCTACACGGTTTGTTTAAACGCTCTGATAGTCCCATCAGCAACATTACTGTTAAGCCGGATTTCAAAGCGCATGTTCGGTTTCAAACAAAACGATAAGTTTGGCCGAAAAAGAACGTCTCACATTTACGACATGCCGACTTTTCTTGTTTCATGAAGAGACTGTTTTTGTATTTTACTGATGACCGTTGACAAACTGTACGCCATTGGCATACGACATACGACATAGGGAATGATGACATCAAATCCCAACAACAGCAGCAGCATTTCATCGAGGTTTTTTTAGAAAGCGAGGACTGAAAATAACAACTGCACACCGAATATGCTCGATTAATTTTGGAAACACAAATTTATCTGCATCGAGATATAAAGACGCATGTTATAAATCTCTACGATTTAGACTGATATTCACGTTCCTGTGGGTTTGCAACGAGGATGATTACATGCGAGATGTTGTATCTGAGATCGGTGGGACGAGTATCGATTGTCGTCCCATTTTTACCGATCCGAGTTTCCAGAAAGACAAACTTTTACATCCATGTGTGTGGCAACCCATAGGACAGGTAGTGAGGTGGCCCTGTCAACTTGGCGTCGGCCCAACCAACTTTGAATGCTGTTAACATTAGCCCCATGGTGCTGCTTGGACCGAAATTGACAAAAGATAGCTCCGGCCCCATGAACTTCGGAAGCCCTCCTACTCCGATGTTAAGAGAATAAAATCAGGGGAGTTCTCGAAAAAAACACTGCCTTCGTGGAGCTCACTGAACAGCATGAGCATAAATGAAAGAAAGATGTCGTGTCGTACCTAAGTTCTCTGTTGGTAGTCGACAGTCAAGAAACATTTGCTGCCGCCGGATTCCTTTACACGTTATTTTCCGGACGAACAAAACGTGGCTAATGCGAAGGGTGTAATCCTCGAGTGGACGAAAAAATACTGAGGAATTTGCAGCGTATTGCGCACTTTGAAATGCATACCGCAATTACATACCCTTCCTGAAACGTGAAAAATGAACATCGCAAGACAACAGCGGAGGATCACACAAAGCAATGACGGCAAACATTACAGATCTTAATCATTGCACGGAAACTGTTGGGTCAGTCCCAGACGGCAAAGAGTTGCAGACTTTGACTGAATTCCTTGGGCGCTTCATTGGTCACTGGCACCCATTTTGGCGCACAACAAGGCTTCTCTGGCGCGCACCACACTTTTGGTGTGCACTTTTGCACACCGGGCGGGACACACGGCAAAAAGCGGCAAGGGCGCTTGGAGAAGGCACCCGCGACCACGTGGTATTTGTGCACAGTTCTGTGACCCTGACGCACATCCGCCACGGTATGCGGTCTAAACGAGCCCCTCACCATCCTCACGGAGACAATCCCAAAATATTTTGCTTGGCATTGAGGCAAGTACTTTGCCTGCATTACGGTGCCAATGAGCGGCAAGAACGGCAGAAGAGAGCATCGCGCTTGGTATCACACCGTATGATCTGCTCAGAGGGAACCAAAGCCTTGCAATACAACCTCACCACAGGCTTTCACCAGATCCGCATAAACACGTTGAGACTTTCAAGTACATAATGACCGAGGTTCAGGTACATAATGATCAGGTACAAACCTGCTCAAAGCAAGTCAAATTTCCTCTCCATCTCATGGGCTCTGCATCCGAGTAACAAAAACAAAACAAAAACAAAAACGAAAAACACAGTCGGGATTTGGTTTATATCTTAAGACAAAAGTCGCCCTTTTCTCCGTTCTGACGCAGTTCTGCAATCGCCACGTTCGGTCTGTGATGAAGCAAGAGTTGCAGGAGGTGATTGTGAGCATTTCCGACGTTTCGTCGGTAAAGCACAAAGCTCGTAAACCTGAGAACAAAACAACAAGCGCGTGGTTCCTTGTCATGAAACCTGGTGCGAATCCGGATGAGTTCCGTGACGTGAATCAAGATGTCATCGCCAACTTGAACTGTCAACGCCTGCTTCCCGACCCAGATCACTGCCGACCCCACAGAGCACGCCACTTCGACCGTGGTGCGTCGCCTGAGGTACGTCTGGAAAAACGCACCCCCCCGCCATCACCGGTATCGGCGCCCATCACTGCTGCCAGGCTCGCGCCATTCCCGGTCACCGCCTTCAGTCACCTTCGATCATCGTTGACTGCGGGTGGTCATTAATGGCTGTGATAGGCGAGCACTGAACAAGTCAGTTATGCTCTTTTCAAACGCCATGCCCGTTAATGGGTGGGCAGGACTGTCCTTCCTTGTCCGTATGATTTCATTGGTTATAAACCCGACCTGAGCATTCGTACAAAAATCGGAGTGATTCACACCACTCAACCGCTGCATCTTTTTTCTCCTTGGCTGCCACCCATCCCACCACTAGCGTCAGTATGGCGTCACATCCAGAATCTCGAATAGGACAGATAGCAAAATGGTCAAGGCCCTGCTCTATCCTAAGGACATGACGAGCCTGCAAGCGAGGAGCAACCATAGGGAACTGCGTCTTGTGCCATCGGCTAGTCGAAAGTGATGCCTTCGCCTGTCGTGCCGCCCATGACAGTACCAGGCACCGGCTACCAATGCTCGCGGTGCTGGGGCATGCGTGCGTGGGCAAGGAAAGCGCCCGGAAAGTTCTACCCGAAATCGATCCACCGACCTTCGATGCACCCCCGCAGAGCCAATTTTTTTGTCCAGGCACAGCCGCGTACGGCCTCGAAATGTGTCCAGCGCTGCGTCCCAAAATGGGATGACGGTAGGGCCACCTGGGCATTTCGAGTCCGCGTGCAGTCGCGAACACAAGCGTGCAGCCCCGCGACATTTTGCAGTGCAACTGGTAATCGTTTCCCGAGCAGCGGTATCAGAACGTGCAAAGCGGCTGCAAAAATGTTTTCTTTTGGTTATTCATTTTTGAAAGGTACGCCAGCATCACTAACGGTCGTTGTTAGTACGCATCTGCACTTCCGCAGCAAGTCACAAGCGTTTCATTTCGAAATCATGAAAACGCGGAGCTGCCCAGGACTTTTCCGTAGGTACGGCGACTGCGTGGCCAAAAGACGAGAGGAGGTCAGCGTTTCCGCGTCTCTCAACCGATGAGGCAGATTCTGTAGCGCCATACGAGCAAGCACAACGCCAATCACCTCGCAGAGAGCGGTGGCCGCCTGTGCCGCACTGGCCGCCCCTCCCCCCGCGACGCCCGTGGGCGCCCGACCTTGCAGTGGCCGCTTTCCTTCCAAAACAGTCGCCGAGTATCAACAGCCGGTCTGGCTGGCCCGCCCAGCCGCCTGCCGTCCCAGGGGTGACCTGGGCCCGGCGACAGCCCCAACCCCTGCCGGCGCCCGCCCGACCGCCGCCGGTTTCAAGTTCAGGGCCGCCTCACGCACAGCGCGACAGCCTAGCAACAGCGGCCTGCCGCGGCGCGGGTCCCCTGACCCGGCGACCCCGCCCCCCGGCTGCCGGTCGCCGGCAGCGCGACTTAGCTGTGAGCTGCATGTCGAGGTCACGCGGCCGCACGTCTCAACGGATCCGCAAATAGCGGCGTCGCCCGCAGCCGCCACGCCGCTCTCCACCAGCACATGGGACGCCACCACTGGCTGCACGCACCACAGACGCATGGCAGGGCCGCAGACGGCAGGCAGACGGAGGGGAGGCCGCACGCACGGCGTCCTGCGCGCTCAGCGCTGCCGTTTTGAAAACCCCTTTGCTGCCATGTCATGGGCAGCGCAGCGTTACGCAAAGCCGCTCGCAGCGCCCCTGGCGGCGGCGGCGCGCAACGCGTCGGCCATGCCACCGCGGCCCCCGCCCCCCGGCCCCCACCCATGGACGCGGGGCAGACCGCAGAGGGCGGTTTCTGCTGCGATGGAGGGCGCGTGCAGCGCGCGCCGGGCACTTACCGGGTGTCTTCGGGACGCTGTCACATTCTAATCCCGCGACAACGCCGGCACCGATCGCAACTCGCACCTCACGTGTGACGTCACGGCCGCATGGACGACGCCGCGCGCCTCTGCTCGCCGCGCGCCCGTCGCGATCGCCGCGAAAGTTCGCCGCCGGCCGCGGAAAGTGCCGCTGTGCGCGCCGCCGACGCCGCGCTGCTACTCCGCCGGGCGGCCGGCCGCGCCGCGCTCAGCCCGACTTGCGTGCCATGGGCGGCGGTGGCGTGGAGCACCCGGTGTACACGCTGTGCGTGCGGCCGGCCTGGCCGGCGCCGGCGCCGAGCGCATGCCAGCGGCGTTGCAACGTTGCAGCGGCGCGGCCGGGCGGCGCGGCGGGCTGGCCTCAGCGACGACGCTCGGAGCGGCCGCGCACCGTCCGTCACCGCCGCCGCGTGGGAAGTAAGCGCCGCGCCGGTCGCCGCCGCCGCCGCCGTCGCCGCCGCGCGCAAAAAACCAGACGCGCAAAAAAGGGGAAAAACGGCGCGCCGCGAGCGCGCGCAAAAAAGCGCGCGGACGCCGGACAAAGAGCGCGCGGGCCGGCGGGAAAAAGTGGACGCAGCAGCGGGCGCGGGCGGCGGCGTCTCCCCCACTTGCAGCGGTCGGCAGCGGCGCGAGGGCGCGCGAGACGGCGGCACGGCGCCGGAAACACTGTGGAACCGTCTCCGCTGCCATCAGCGGCCGCAGGCGCCGCCGGCGAGGAAGTGGCAGAGGTCGAGGAAAGTGTCACGTGCGAAGTCGCAAGCCCAGTGGCACCGCCGGCCGCGCGGCTGCAGCTGTCGCATTTTTGCTCGGCCGTGTCGGCAATGTCTGGCGCGGCCGAGGCGGGAGACCGTCAGAACGGGGAAACGAAACAGATCAGACGAGGAGCCGATAACCGGCACTCCTCGTCTTCACTCCTGGTCCAGCCATGTCTCGGCGGGTTGCTGAAAACGCCGGGTGTGGAGTTGCTGTTGTTCTTGGAATTATTGACTTCACCGTTGTTTGGTAATACATTTCAGTTGTCTTTAACGCATGTGGAGCCAAGGCTAACACTGATGGCATCTGCCTGGCGTATGCAATGATGCACGCATGCTGGGCAAAAGAAGTGATAACACTAAAATTAATGAAATATGAACATATGAAATGAATAAGTTCGGCTTACCTTGCCAAAATGGTTTTTCCTCCACTCATCCTCGCAGCGTAAGACTGTCACCTGTCATAGACGGAAACGGAGGACAGAGTACAAAAAAATCCTGAGATGGCAAAATTCGATTTTCCCTTGAAAACTGGCTTCCGCTTAGGCGGCTGGCTTGCAGTGCAATCGGCCAGACGCGCGGTCGTCCTTTTCCCGTTGGACTGAATAATGTACAGTAACGTGACGATGTTTCGACCACGTGACGCTCATGTCTCAGGGTGATTCACCAAGTTGCTCAGGGTATCACAAACCGGCGAAAGCAATACCAAAGCCGTGTGGGCAGGTTGCTGAAAGGAATAAGACAAGTACAACTACTCATCTGTAGTACAATAGTGACAGATGTGTCTGAAGGCATCTGGTGTTATCGGATCAGGTTGGAGCGAATGCTTGCAAACCACGGGAGAATCTTTCCGTCTTTGACGGCTGGAAGGCTTTTCAGGCATCTGTGAGTTAGATTTAACAAACACCAAAACGTCCTGAACCAGGGAAACCATTTTGGGGTCGATATGGTAAATGGTGAGGAGCAGTTTGCCGTCATCGCTGCTTCACGTTGTGTTGCAAAGCGCTGACATTTGTATGGCTTTAAGTCCGTCTTCGATGGGAATGCCAGTCTGTTCTATAAAATCTCCGATTTCTGTCCCCTTGGTTGTTTTATATTTAATTCGAATATTTAGTATGGCTGCTGTGAAATCAACTAGCCCTACGCAATGCTTGTTGTACGGGTTCTGATTCCCGCACCTAACAGCGCGCTCCCAAGTTAACGGCACAATTCTGAAGCCTTGTTTCATGGTTCATTTCTCGATGCATATTCGCCTAACATTTTCCTCACCATTGCGTCAGTCACGGACACTGTCCTGCGATCGTGACAATGGTTCATAGCCGTTCCTGACTAAAATTTGCCGGAGTGATAACGATCATTGTAAGCTCACAACGTTTGCGAAGGTATTCATCAGGAACAGGGAACCCTCTACCAACATTCAGACAAAACAGCTAACTTGCTCCCTTGACGAGACAGAGTTCTTTCCAGCTGGAGCCTGACAGCAGTTAATGTTTGATTTAATTTAAAGGTTTTTGGAACATGGGTCGTCTGTTCAACTTATGCGTGTGTCTTGCTCCACGTCTTCGTCCTATTTTTGCGTCTGATGGTCTTTGTCAATAGTTATGCTGTATTTTTTTCATTTTTATAGCGTTGCACTTAGCTCCAAGTTCCTTTGCAAACTTTGCATGCGGTATTAAGGTCGTGACGTCAAAGTTGTAAATGTTTGGAGATAGAACATCCAAACCGTCTGGCGAACTCAACCGAGAGTAGGAAAACAAACTGCTATCCCCTGCTATGTTTAACCCTATTCCCGTATGGGGGAATACGGTTAGGAGCGTGGGGCTTCGGAAACCAACCCCTCAGGTTTTTTGCTTGCCATTTCCAAGATAAGTCACAAAACCTGGTCACTTTTACTTTCTATTCTTTCTACGTTTCACTTAAGATTTCATAATTTTATCTCTTGCCAAAGGAGAAGCCAATCTACATTTTGGGAGGTGTCTCAGGTCATTTTTGGATGACTGCCAAAAATAGTTTTTTAAAAAGGAATTTAGGAATTTCGTATACGTGTATAGGCAAATAACTGAGTTAACACACACGAATACTTTTGTTAACATGAGCTCATTTCACAAGGCCAGGTCAAGGTCAAAAGTCGAGCTTTTGTTTTATGTGATTACTTTTCCCGCTATTTTTTTTAATAAAAAGCCGGAGTTTATATATCTGAGCGAAGAGTTGTCTCTTTGTGCGCCAAATGTCAAGTTGATAACAGTTCGGGTCAAGGAGCTATGATCTAAAATATCCGTGCGCGTACCATATATTGCGACGATCATAAAGAGGAGCTTTAGAAATATAGTTAATTGAAATGATTGGGAACCGTTTCAAAGTTTGTGAAATAAGCCCAAAGCTATTTCATGTGACCTTGAGGTCATCTGAGGTCAGTTGAATTCAAAAGTCGTAAGCTGACCTCATAAACACGCGACCATGACAGTTCCCCCTTGTTCATGCCCCTGGCGCAACCTATGCCGGCATTATCCGAACAATAAAATATGATTTCTACTTCAGACATATAGAATGGCTTGTCAGAAAGACAATAATTTCAATTGTTATGTGAACTTTATTCAGGAAATCCATTCTTTCCATTTTACAATCCCTGAAAACGCCGATGAATTTTCTCAAAACTCTAAACGTATGTGTCCAAAGGAAAGCTCGATTAGCTCTTGAGTCATGCCAATTGCATTAAACCAGTCAATGAACATCGGAGGTAAAGGAAATAGAGATTCCCCCTTTCTTTTTTCTTTCACGGTTTTTTTACCATCTTGTATCTAGCCCTTACAAGACTTCTGATAAAAATGTAGTTCACATCACAGCAAATCGATTACTTTTGTTGCGAGCAAATCGGATGGGTAGTTCCCGAGATCTTGGGGGGACGAATAAACCCCCCATACGGGAATTCAAATTGTAGTTTTTTATATGGAATAAATGGTACTTACACTTGCAAGAATGCTTTATTGCGATCCACCACGTCAACAGTATTTTGACAAACATCGTTTGACGTAATGCAAAACTAATTTACGGGTCAAGGTCACGCTGGGTCGGAGAAATTTAAAAAAAAAATCGAAACTACGAAATTCGATTACCATCATACCGGTGGCATTGGGAAACTATCGCGTTTATCTGCATACTAAATTTGGTGGCTCTAACTCGAATGATTTTGACTAAGAATGATTTTCGACGTGGAGCAATTTCTGGTAAACGGTATGAGCGCCACTGGCGGTGACCTTGGGAACTAAAGTGGCTGAGATCCCAAATAGATGACCTCCTCCCAGCCCGAGAAGAACCGGTGTACAAAGTTTGGCACGCGTGTCGTTATTCGTTTGACTTGTGGCCCGACAAAAGTGTAGTAGGACTGCCATGCCTCCGTTGCAAATTTCGCCTATGAAGACACTTTCCTGGCCTGGGAGGTCTCCCATTGACCTAGACCCAAAACCTATACACTGTCCGATAACTAAGACGGCGACTGATATTATGGAGCTTTCAGAATTAATTTATTTTCAAACGTTTGAAAGCTGTATTGCTAAGAAAAATTTGATATGTTTTGACATGGTCGTTTTGAGGTCCTTACCGTGACCTGGGAGTTCACCTTTTGACATAAAACCAAAAAATCGGATATCTCTGAGCTGTTTACGTGATGAGCAACACGCTGGTTGTTAGCACGTTGCTTTGTCTCTCTTGTTTCTGAAGCGAATAGAGTAGGTTCGTTTTAGGCTCCCCTCCGAGCGAGGGTGCAAATTGGCCCTGTCTGGCGGGGATTGATATTACATGCTGCCGACGTGAGACCGCGGACAAGCCGTGCTGTTTCTGCCCGCCGCCCCCCGGAAAAGCGCATCCCTGTGGCAGAAGTGTTGTTCCCATGTGACCAGAAAACCGAGAGATACCTGGATTTAAGCCCAGCCGTGGATATTACCGACACGGGACGACTTCAGGCGAGACGGACCGGTCGGCAGAGAACGTTAGCCCTGGATTTGAGGGACCGTGATCGCTCCACGCGCACGACTGCAACGACTGCAACGACTGCAACGGCGACAGCACAGACAGGGCAGTTAGAGCCGACTCAATGTAGATAGCAATGAATCAATGTATAATCGTACCAAGATGCCGAATTTCGTGTGAATGTATGACCGATTTGGTATATCTGACCGGGCTGGCTCTGCGCTGGTTTGATTCACTGTGGGATAATTAAAGAGAACGCTGTGGATATGCTGGCATTAGATCGGAACAGGTTGGGTCGTCAACGGAAAACAGGGGTTAGAAGGAAGTGCCATCCAGTTCGGCATCAAACACGGAGTTTGGTGCCGGTTTTCACTACGACGGACGCGAAGACCGAACTTTGACCAAACGGGGAGATAAAACAGTTCTCGTGAAAGAAAACCTTGCTGCGATTGTGGCCGATCCTGGCCACTGTTATACAAGCCACGTCAGCTCAAAGACTGGTAGTGCATCAGACACGCCAAAGGAACTGCTAAACGTTATACACGTAGAAGGGTTGGAACCCGTCGTGATCGGACCTGATGGTACAACAGTCAGTGCTGGCCACAAAGACGGTGTAAACAGGTTTAAGGAGGTGAGCCCTCGTAAACCAATGCAACACTCGAAATGTGGATTTCACACTAATGAACCTGCTCTTCGCCACGTTTTTAAAGATGCGAATGGAGGAACTAGCGGTTCGTTTTCTTTTCACGGTCAAATGGGAAAAAAAACATCTGGTCCGACATCACCAAACTTCCCATCGCAAAGCCTTGAGTAATGCTGGTAAATGTTGCAGAAATTCCAGAGGAGGTTGTCACGTATCTCAATCCGGATAAAAAATGTCTGTAAAGGATCACAAAAGCGATACAGAAAGGAGCAGAGGAGTTCCCTTCTGCATTAAGATCGATCGAGTCGAGCGGTTTGCATCAAGCGAAGTGGGCAACAGCGGTCAACCGGGCTCTTCTTTTGCAAGTGGGGAGAACAAATCCATGTACGGCGCTGAGGCGAACTGTGTTTCATTATGCATCAGTACGTACCTGGTTTGTTTCAGCACCGAGTCCACAGGAAAATATGTGAGGGAGCCAAAACCCTGCACTGTCTGATCAAACTGGTGAACACACTTCCGCCAAAAAAAAACATGCTCGAAATGCTGCAACGAAACAGCGCTTAGGCTTGTCCAGAAAACATTCAATCAGTATGTTGTCTGGCGAAAACCAAGCTATTCGAGCACTCGCACTTCGGAGGATACGAGAGGCGGGCGAGAGAGATCTGACACCTAGTCTGAAGCGCCGACACTCAAAGCCCCAGTCATAAACATCTCAGACAGGAGTTATCACGAGACAGTACTGGAAGGAATGACCGTAATGAAACCATCCACCGACCGAGAAAATGCCTTGATGCAGATCTCGAGGTGGTGATCTCCATTCTCCATTTGCTTCGGCGACTTTCCCTGCCTTTCGCAAAGTGTCAAAAGACGGATGAAGGAGATGACGAAGAGCACCGTCAGGAAAGGAGGCTCGGTCATATGCATGTCATATCCAGCAGGTCATATCAGCAATTCATATCAATGTCCGTCATAGATAGACAGATAAAATGAAATTATTGTAGAGAGAGAGAGAGAGAGGGAGAGAGAGAGAGAGAGAGGGGGGAGAGAGAGAGAGAGGATTTATAATATGATAATAAGCATGAGGGTCTGCCTCTCCCTCGTCTATCCTCCATCGGATTATCTCTGCCAAAGTTGATTATTGCACGTGGGAAAGCAACAGCGGCCTTGTCGATGGCTAACATTAGACGGCCAGCATGTGTCAACAATGGCGAATTCTGCAAGTGCTGCAGAGTATCAAGGTAAAGCCGAAATCGTGCTCAATGGACTATTTCGATGCGGCATTTTTGGATCAGACTTTGGAGACACGCGATGTCTCTTTAGATAGCTCGCTGGTTTTGAATATGATTGGCCGATTCGACCTTTATTAACCGAAGTTTTATGGTCTTGAGCGGTACATCATTCAACTGCCAGATGTTACGTCCAGGCTCAATGTTTTTGCTAGTGCCTGATGTGCTTCTTGTGTTGCGCAGGCATGCAGAGTCATGTGGAATCGGCTGTAGGTGAAAGCAGCGTCAGGCAATGCTGGAAGAGTAATGCGCGGACGCTTGAGGTTTTAGCCTACTCCTAGACCCAACTCAACCCTTTTGGTAGTGCTGTTTGGGTGTCCCTGACGTCCATTTTGTATTTTTTTACTTAATAAGTATGATAAATAATACTTATATATATGATGGATGAAGCATCACATATGATGTATATATATATATATGGGATATGATGTTAAGTATCATGTATCATGAATGACCTACATAGAGGTCATTCCAAGTTAAATCGCACAAGAATTGACTCGACCCCTTTCGATTTGAATGAACTTTGGCGGGCTCATAGTACCTATCAAAAAAATGACCAGACACAAATTTTTAGCCCTGGGTGACCTCTGAGACCAAAACTACGGGGCATTAAAGACCACCGGTTTTTAAAGACATCGCATGATTCAAACGCCCATAACTCGGTACAGATTGTCACAGAGGGATGCGTTTAGCGACATTCGGAAAAAATGTTCCACCTGTCATGAAGTAATTCATATTTTTCATTGACTTCTGGATTACCTGTGACCTTGCTAGGTTACATGGAACATTTTCGGTGTTAACCATGTTTATCCATCGTGATATTCGCAAAAAATCTAGCACGATATGTCCCAAGTGTCTACAACAAGCAGGCAAAAAACATTTTTAGGTAAACCGAGACTTTTCCGTATATCTCGAATTCAGTGCTGTCAAGTCGCGCTTAAGAAATATACCCTGAGGCTATTTGACGAAAACTGCTTGATTTCATGCTTTACGCATGTTCGATTATTCTACGATTTAGTGTGGACAATGTCCTGTGTGTCTGTTATGTATCAACCTAATTTTTAATTGCGTGACCTTAGAGGCCAAAGATTCACTTTCTACGGAAGTGAATCTGTCGGGCTTAACCCTTTGAGCCAACGGAGACAACCTTAGTCGAGCTCTGGGGCCTTTTGAAGATCAACCAAGGCCATTGAGCTCAGCTGACCATGGATAACCTGCTGACCTGGGACCACTTCTGACGTTTTTAGGGCACTTATCCCAAATTTCACATATAATGTTCACGTGTTGGAGTTTGCACGTATCGAAGATTCCATGTCAGCCAGACGGCGATGACTTTTTGCGATGGCATAATCCCCTAAATGTTGGAATAGATACAATGGAAACTCAACTCCGTATATGAGCAGAAAAAAATTATTCACAAACGTGCCAAAAAATACAGAATAGAAAATCAACTTTTATCCAGGACATGGAATGAACATTAATCAATAATGCTTCAAAATGGACGTGAAATTCGAAATTAGCGTCCAAAAATCTATACGTGGTCCGATGACAAAATAGGCAATCCAAGGTCAATCGATGCCACTCACCTTCGTTGACTTTCTATAGGCCCCAATGCATGACTAGGACTATCTCAGTTGGCTTAAGGCCCAAGAACATCCGATAGACTCAGTTTCGCGGAAATGTAAAGAACTGGTATGCCAGATTTCTATGGTAGGGGTCGATTGGTGTGGGGTGTCATGACCTTTGATCTTTCTGGTCAAGCAATTGAAAACTAGGCTGATCTGTTGCACGCACGCAAGACATTGTTCACACCCGCTTATAGACCAATGGGGCAAACGAAAAGCACGATCAACTAGTATTCGCCAAATAGCCCCAGGATACATTTTTCAAGCGCCACCTGTCAGCAATGAAGTCAAGATACCTGAAAAAATTCATTTTGCCCAGAAATACTTTTTCCGCCAAGCTTATTGCAGATACTTGGGAACATACTGTGCTATATTTTTCCGAAGATAACGGTGAGCAGACATGATTAAAACACCAATGTTTCTTGTGACCTAGCTAAGCCAAAGGTCGTCCCAAGGTCACCGAAAAAATGAACTTACCTGTGAAAGCCGAAACATTTCTCTCTGGAATGGGGTTATTCCCGCCATTCTGTGACAATCGATCACCGAATTATGGACATCAGAACCATGTCTGTAGAAATCGGTGACCTTTCGAGACCTGTAGTCACCCAGGGCTAAAAATTTATGGCTGCCCATTTTCAATAGGTGCTAGGAACCTACTAAATTTCATTCAAATCGAAAAAGGTCGGATCAGTTCTTGTTCCATCTGACGCTGAATGACCCATATCCTTGCGTATTTTTATCTATAGTATCTTTGGCATATTTTCGCACCGTTTGGTTTGTTCCAAAGTGTACGTTGTTTTTACGAGATAGCAGGAAATGTTTGTGTCCAAAAAGAATTATGGAACAATTGAGTAGCTCTTAGACACCGCGACAAATGGTAAAATCCGGCCTTTTTGTTCGGCTTTTGTTACAAGCGAAGCCGTAGACCGAATAATTCCTAGTCCCAGTACGCACTCCCCCCCAACTCCCTTCATCCGGTTTACGGCTGAAAAACGGCACAAAATGGGCCACTCAAAAATCGGGATTTCAGCAACTGACTACCGCGTGTGAAGAATGCATGTGCCATGCAAATGAATTATCTGTAATAATCTGATTTTAGGGAGACATTGCACTGTCTGGCGCCAGACTGAACTTAAGCCTCGATGCCTGAGCCTAATTGGCTATGCACCTTAATACATGTAACATAATGAGGGAATCATTGATGTTTTCCTTGAAAAGAATATTTAAGGACAAACGGATTTGTTTGAGTTGCTTTGTTTCAGGACGTCTGATACCACTTTTGGGAATTGGAGTGCAAGAACCTTTTGTATTTTATTTTATTTTGCGTAACGGAGGCGTGCCGTGTAGAAAAAAACGAATGCTAAGCTGCGTTTGTTTCATGTCCAAAGTACTATAGTTCGTGTATTTTTAAGAAGGTCAGTTCCTTTAAGCGCCCACATAACTTTATCACGTGGATTCCAATGGGATTTATCACATGGCTTAGTTTTGTTACTCGAAGAAAGTGCCGTTCAACAGAAAAATGAATCGTCCCTCCATGCATTCCAGTCCGCTTTACATGGGCAGCTGTAATTTGGGCGCTGTAAAGAAACGACTTTTTGAAAAAAATAACTATAAGAAGCTGAACCGTTGGTTTTGAAAGATCAAAAGCATGAATTTTAATTCATGTGTTGCAGTTTCCACGTTTGTTTGAAAGGAAAAACCGTGTTTCATAAAGTGTACATCATAACAGCTACAGATGACGTATATTCGTAATTATTTTTAACTCTGGATAGCAAATGACACAGTGTTAGGACAATATGCCGCCGTTCGTTGTTGAAAGTGCTTGAATATTACTGAAAGGTCCTTGATGTATTTCAAAGCTATTACTGGATAGCCTCTGCAAAATTCGATGAAATTTTGTACATTGTTGGTAAGTGGTTCCATTACCAAATATATTGTCGAACCTACGAAACAGAAGATGCCATCCCAATGACGGGCATAGGGATCAGTATTTGGGATTCAGTATTGCTTCCATATCTTTGTCTTTGACGTCAACTTCCTTCGATTTTATGTTCTTTCCACAAATGGTTCCTAAAATGCGGAAAAACTTATGATTCGGTTGGAATAACTGGAATTCCCCTCGTTCACTGAGGAACACGATATTCAAGGCTTACGTGTGTCATGATTTCGTATCAAGTCGAAAATGAATCGCGATTTTTTAATATTCAGATGTTTGGAACTGCACCTCTTAAGCGATGACATCGCTACCAGGTATTGCTGTGGATACCATGTTTGCTGTGGCTGCATCATAAGTATTTGCATCACAGGGATGCTATGCGTTGATTGTGGTAGATAATATCTGCCATTATGCAGCAGAAAATGTCCTAAATTTGGTTTTATATAGGATTGTTATTTACATTGCAATATCTTATTGTACTATTGGGACACTTCATGGGTTTTCTCGATATATCACGATATCAGCCTAGGATTTCACTCAGCGCTCATCTACTATCGATCTTCGAGGCGCAAGGTGATACATTTGAAGGCATGCAAACCACAATTTTCAGTCGAGGTGAGATGCTGGTTGTTTCATGTTCCTTTTTATGAATCTATTCATGAAAAGGGAAAACTAAAAAAACGCTTATGACTTTTTCAGTTCACCGGCTATACCGGGGCAGGGGTGTCGATTTGCATTTTTTGAGAAGGCCCTGGCCCACCCAGTGTTGATTTAGGCTCTCTAACGTTGGACGCCCAGAATTTTCTGCCAGTTTTAAATAGAAATGAGTGATAATAAGGAAAAGAACGGTCGCAGTGGATAAGAGATAGGCAGAAGGTAAAGAATAAAGTCTAAAGCGAGGTATCTGTCTATCTTTCTATCTTCTACCTTTCTATCTATATATACACACACATATATATATATATATATATATATATATATATATTTACGATATAATACAAACTTGAATACACAGGAATAAATGCATTTTTTTTATTTGACACTAAGTAACAAAAAACTTATAAATTTCCCTTGGCCAAAATAAAGTGGGATGAGTCCGTTGAGAAGCCCACATTTGTGGGACGTTAGGTTGTCGGGCCCCGGCTCGGCCCCCCAATCACTTACAGAAATCGACAGCCCTGGCACGTGGCGCTGTTGGCCTGGCGTCGTGACCCGGTGGCCAGTCTCATCGCTGATCGGCAGCAGTTTGATTATTCATCGCTGCCTTCGATTCCGGCGGCCTGTCGCGCCAGCTGTGCCGATCGGAGCGGTGGAATGTCACTGGCACAAATTCGAACCGCATGCCAATTTGGCCATAAACTGAGCATCGTTGTGCATGACGTGCAAATCTGATGACCGCTCCAAATCTCGCCGCCCTTACCGCTGATTGGTTGTCTCCTCCACTACGTCACAAATGAACCAGAGGGCACAAGCGGAGAACTGGAAAAAGTTGCGCGTGATTTCACCTGGGCCCTGTTCAGATACAGCTGGTCTGCCGTTGTCGGCCGAAGTCAAAGAGGCCCATTCTTTAAATGTCGATAACGTATTCTTACGTTATGACAGATGACGTCACGCTTCTGCTGACAAAGCACCAGCTCTGCTGCTACAGAGAAGTATGCGCGGGACGGGAGTTTTCTCGGCTGGCACGACATTGGCGCGTGGGCAGTGGCGCTTGGAGCGCCGGAATCGTACACAGGAGTAACAGGAGACCCTGGCGCTTGGACCGCCGGAATCGTACACAGGAGTAACAGGAGACCCTGGCGCTTGGACCGCCAGAATCGTACACAGGAGTAACAGGAGACCCTGGCGCTTGCAAAGGGGAGAAAGGGACGGCGTGATGGCTGGGTGAGGTTTTCTCCTGCCATGCCTATACAGGGCTACTTTTGTTCCGGTTTGTTGATTCACTTCAAAACAATGTAATTTGGGTTGGGAGGCACGCACTCGATTGAGTCTGAGCATTTATCACCCAATTCAACGGAAATTAATCAAGGTTAATTATGGTCATAAGCGGGAATTGTCCACAAATTGTCAGGGATATAAACGTTATTTTAAAGGCAGTTTCCCATACATCGTTATCAGTGTAATGTTAAATTACGAGGATGTCCTTTGCTCGTCACGTTAGTACAGCTGCTATATTTTTGCAGCTGATTCTGCACGCATCCGGCAGCCCAGTGCCATGGGCCGGAATGTACTCTCGGCTACCAAACCTTGGCAGCCGATTCTGAACAGGGCGCCGGCCTTGCTGTGAAGCGTCTGACGATCGTCATCAGGTATGTTAAACACTTCAGCCAAGGCCGTCTAACCTTGACTGACTTCAGTAATATGTTTTGGTTGCAAAATACGCGCTAGTGACGCATAACACTGGGAAAGATTGATAAATATTTCTTTGTATCGCGAAAATAAAAAGGGAAGTTATGTGCCAAACAAGGTTTTTTAATGGAGCAGGAATGATGCACCTACGTCTCGTTCGTCATGTACCTGACAGGACGTGTTCCTGGTTTTATTAGTATATGCTGAAAAACTACATTTACATAATAGTAGTATGCTATCTAGAGAGCAAAATATGCTTTAGAAAATAATGAAAAAGACTGCCACTGACGCTCGTCTAAAACATGTGTTTCTGGGCCATCTTGAAGGCAATGTCGTTTAGGACATCCATGCTCGCGGGAACAAGAGGCAAGAGACACCCGGACACTGATGCGAGCGAACTCCAGCGCAGCAGTAAATCTTGTGCAGGCCTTCCGACGTGTGATCTTGCCCGCGACTGGCGCATTTTATGGCGCATCTAATGACACGGTCATTAGCGTGCAAACCGCGATGGCGTTTGCCGATGAGCGCATGACAAGATTTAGTGTCCAGCCGTGGCCTGTCTGAATACAGCCGTCCGACGCAGGGGTTTAGTGGGGAGGAAGTCGACGTAATCATGGCTGGACGAGAGTCAGTGCCTTTCTCCGCGGAGCCTCCTGATACTAAGCACTATGAAACGTTATGTCGGGCAAACCAGTCGGGACCGGCTTACCGTAAGCAACAGCGACGTGTCATGGCCAATGTCTAATATTCGGGCTTGCCTTCCGTTTGGACGCAATGCTCGGTTGTGTCAAATACCCGTGAGAACGTATCTGAGGCGGCTGATTGTGGTGGTCCCTAATGTAGTTCACACGACTGCGTGATCATCTGTTAGTAAAGGCTGTGCGAGATAATTTACTGTCCCTGATCTTTCACCTATAACAAACAGATCTCTGTCTGTCTGTAGCAGTGCACCCGCGAACTAGGTGCAAAATGTGTGTGGTTTCTCTGTCCATTTAGGCACTGAATAAATACATAAATAACAGCAGCATGATGGATCTTTTCCGTTGCCTTGACTAGCTCATATGAAAGAGTTGTGATGCACCAAATGCCTTACTGCCTTCTATGCATTTTGTAGTAACAGGTAAGTACATCACATTCCCCGTCGCTACCAAAGCATGTACTTTCGTGAAGAATGACTAGTGTTTCTTTGTTTTTCCGTTGCACAGCCTGCAATAACTGATAAACTATTCAGTTCCCTCGTCAAGGTTCCGAAAAAATGTAGCTGCAGGATACTTGGTGTTGTGTTTTCTTAATGACCAAGAGATATGAACCAGGACAAAAGTCGTCGTGACAGCAAAACATGTGACGTAACAAACGCATCGGTAGAAGACGTGCTGTCAGTCAATTGATCAGGAAAATGCATGCAAGCATGCACAATCATGAAAATACATGCTCAATTTCTTTATTCGGTTGCGCGGTGCGAAGTCATAAAAGAAACACGACAGTTCGGGTGAGGTGACGGATGGAAGTGCAAACAAGACCGGCGTCTTTCCTGTCTGCTGTTTGCCACTGCCGCTTTCCCTCTTGCCTGGAGGAGGGAGTGGCAGATGGAATAACCCACAGAGGAAGCAGCCGACAGAGAGTGACCCCGCAGAGGGACAGGTCAACGGCAGGAACGAACCATAGAGGGAGTGACCCAATGAGGGAGTAACTCACGGAGGGAATGACCTCGCAGAGGGAATGACTCCACAAAGAGGTCCACAGAGGGAGCGACCCTACAGGGGGAGTGGACATGCCGCACAAGCAGGCCTGAGAGTTTGACTCCGCGAGCCAGCAGGCCTTTTCCGACCTCAGAAGACACCTATGGTCCTCGAGTGTTCCAGCTGCCACGGAGTGAGAGTCGGATAAAGCTCCGGTGGTCATGAAATACATCTGGTCTTTTGAATGGCAGCCATAAGGTTCTTTTGTGCCGTGTGGGATTCGGAACGAAAGATTTCCGATGTATAGAAGAAAAAAGAACCAGGAAAATGGAAGCCTGTCCTGTACTTCTGTTTAGGTGATAACTGTTCATCAGAACAATGTTATATTTTGGTCAAAAGTAGATATAGGAAGGCATGAGGACAATGATGAAGAATTGTAGATGATTTCCCTGTGTCCCTGTGTTTTCGGCTTACGGTTATCATCAAACAGTGGACTTTGGCAAAGGTGAATGCAGCAACAAGAATGATGTGAATGTTATGGACAAGGCAAGATCTTTTTCTTCATTATGACATTCCTACTTCCTCTTCCCTCCCCTTCTCTCTCTTTCTTCTCTCCCCCTCTCTCTCTCTGTTTCTCTCTTTTTTCTTTCTCTGTCTGTCTCTCTCTCCCTCTCTCCCTGTCTCTCTCCCTTTCTCTCCCTTTCTCTCTCTCTCTCTCCCTCTTTTCCCCGATCACATCCCAGGCATGCCTCAGCAAGGAATATGGGCTGCGGTCATGTCGGACATCTGACATAAGTTAGTGTCATATATCACGGAGGCGCTCCAAGAGCCAGTGACCGAACTAAAAATTACGCATCAGGCCGCAGTCTGAAAACCAGCCATAAACCAACTAAAAAATGCCACCCAATACCACCCATACCAACGTCACGGACTCTTGGGACCATCGCTGCAGCTTACCAGACTCCCAGCCTCGAAACCACTCATCCCGTGTCTGACTAGTCCTGTATTCTGGTTAATGGTTTCCTCGCGTTGGGGCCAAACGCACCAGCCCGCCCGACCACGCACATGTGATTCAAAACGTCTGGCCATGGCAGGCGCTTGAAAGGAAAGGCGCGCCCCGTGAGATCTGCCTCGGCCGATTCAGCGTCGTGGCCGTGGACAGCAAACAGGCTGTTGATTCAGAATGTCTTGGGCGTGGTTTGCCGTTGACTGGCTATTGGGTGTGAGGGACGCTCGGACCTATCGGTCGGATGATTCCTATGGCATGCTTTCTCGGTCAGCACCACATAATGAAAAGACCGGACACGTGCCTGCGTGGTTTGGCGGTCAGAGCTCGAAACAACAGCCGACAGATTGAGCAGCGGTTGACATGACACCAACGGAAGGCTTCAGACCATGTCCAGTGGGGCTCTGTTATTTTCATCGTCCCCGAATGCTGCACAGATAGATCTTGTTTCAGTGTCTATTTTGGCTCAGCAGAGTGGCGGGAATGGGCGGGCAGTGTCATTCGTTTTTTTTTTTTACAGCCGTTTGAGGTTTCTGGGCAACATTAGCCCCTTATGCCCCCACCCCAGGTCTATTCCTACTTCAGAACATGCTGACTGCGTGGCGGTTCAAGTCCTCTGGACAGCAGACACAATGAAGTCGTTAACTCATAGGGCGCCTGATAGCTCACGACTTAAAATGCTCAGACCCAACAGCTTAGCACCACCAATGCCCAGCAGACTAGGACTGCCCGGGCCCAGCAGGGTAGGACCGTTCAGACCCACCAGGCAGATTTAAAGTTGATTTCATTTCGGGGGAATCGATTCCGAAACCGACTTATGGCTTCAGGAATCGATTCCGATGCTGACTCGACGTGGCTTTTCCAAAACGGCATCGATTCCGATCCCCACAAAAATGAAATGAGTCGGTTCCGAAATCGATTCTACTAGCATCATTTCCAATGATTTTGATTAGAATTATGTGCTACAAAATACCGAAAATACACAGAATATCCAAAATACAAAAAATGACCCAACAAAATACAACGTATACATAAATACACACAAAATACACAAAGCTGCCAAAAGCATTGGGCGTGTGAAGTATCAACTTCAGTGTAAATATCAGTATATTTCTGCAGAATAGAGCCTAAAACACTCAGAATGTTCGACATGCAGAAAGTACATTTGGCTGTATTTTATTTTCCGGCCAACGGCAATGGAAAAAAGCACGGAAAAATGTGGACGTAATGCCACAGTACACCACACGACCTTTAGCTAAATTTATTCCCACATGCAAAGAAATCCGGTGTATCCAAATGTATCGCATTTGGAGTTGTGAAGAGGCCTGCATCCAATTTTGATTTAAACCAAAGCTCTTGAACCATTTTCATGTTCTCTAGATTGCAACTTTGGAGTCAAACTTTGCCATTGGGATCGATTCCAGTTCTGATTTCGTCGAAGCGATTCAGCTTTGATTCTGATTCTGACACAAGCCAGTGGAATCGACTCCGATTCCGACTCTGGTCGGATATATATACCGTCGTACTATAAATCTGTCGGATATAAATGCTGTCGTACCGAAGGTCATCGTCCACGAATTTTAGTTAATTCACCAACTGGTTGTTGACTCACAGCATGCTGTCATCCACTTCCTGGAGCTTGTAGCCTAGCGCCCGAATTGGCGAAGGTTCCCTGCATAACAAGCGCGCTGGTGGCCCTCTGAAAATGATGCTTACTGGCGGGGGCATAGTTTTCCACCCTCTGTTCCCTAACCTTTTAGCTGATTGCAGCGTCACTGTGGCAAAAGACATAGTGATCTTACAACCTCAAAATCTAAGTGGCTTAGGTTGAGACAGTTCGGGTCAAAAGAAACCAAATGTGAAATATATACGACCCTTTTCTTTCTTCATATCTACGAAGTCGGACGAAACCGAACTTTGGAGAAGCTTAGCCCGGCTGATGAACCTCTGTACTGTAAAAAGGGGTTGGCCTAGGTCGACTTAATCGAGGTCAATTTATTTCAATATTTGAAAGTGCTGCTTTGGCCAAAATGTAGCACAAAACAATCCAGCAGGTCGAATAAACTTATATATTTATATCTTAAGTGAAATGTTAGGCCATTCGAGGTGATCCAAGGCGAACTGGGGTCAGTTTAACCCTATTCCCGGAAGGGGGGCTGAATCCGCCCCCCCGGGTTTTTTGCTTGCCAATACCAGGCTTATTAACGCAGCTTTACGAAACTTGGTGACTTTTCCTAGCTATTCTTTCTACGTGCCCTGACAAAATTTCAAATTTTTTTTGCTCAGGGGCGGAGCCAAGTAACGTTTTTGGGAGGCACCTCATGCTATTTTTGGCCATGTTGAGGGTAAAAAGAAAATGTCTGCCAAAAACAGTTTTAAAGCTAGAACTTAAAACTTTATTTGGATATATATAGAAATGGTTGGGCAATGTGCAGTTTTAATTTTGTTTATCTGAGGTCATTTTACAAGGTCAAGTCAAGGTCAAAAGTCAAAATTTGTTTTTTTTTCGCCATAATTTCGGGCCATTTTTTCAAATGCCAAACCCGGAGTATATATGACGCAGAAGGGTGCCTTCTACTTGTGTACCAAGTTTCAGCTTCGGATCAGGTCGGGTCACGGAACTATGACCTAAAATGTCTGTGCGCATACCCTATATCGCAATAGCAAAAACATGAAATTTTCGAAATACAGTAAATTCAAATGATTGAAAACGTTTACAGATAATATTAAATGCACACAACATCATTCCAAGTGACCCCAAAGTTACTGGAGGTCATTTAAGGTCAAAGGTCACAAGTTGATCTGAGAAACGCGTGACCATGACAGTTCCCCCTTTTTCATGTCCCTGGCACCGCCTATGCTAATATTATACAAACATTGTATTGCGATTTGTACTTCTTTAGTATAACATGACTAGCAGAAACCAAAAAAGGGTGTTTGCCTTTTTTGTTCATTTAGTTGTTAGAAAACTAATCCTCTTATTTTTGAAACCCTGTGAACGCCCATGAATTTTCTCAAACTTTCACATTTGCGGACCCATGGCAAAAGCCCTATTCATAATCTCTCGATTCATGCCAGTTTCATTGAAATCGGTTCATAAACAACGGAGTTATAAGAAGTCTAAAAGTACCCCCCATTTTGACATTTCTGCCCCCCTGTATCCACAAATTTCAGAATTTTGAAAACTTCTTTTAATAAAAATGTAGTTCACGTCACGACAAATCGATTGCCGTTTGTCGCGATAAAACCGGACAAGTAGCTCTCGAGATCTCAGGGGGGCCGTATCCGCCCCCCTGCCGGGAATCGACCACACCGTCCAGCCCTCCGGGAATAGGGTTAATGCGTCCATGCATAATATGTATGTGAGACTATTTGGGTAGATCTGCAGAGGGATACAAAATGTTGCAACTTCATTACAAGCTATTGGATGTCCTCAATTGACCTTACCTGGGTTGTTTGGGATGCTCTGGAGCACCTGTACTCATCATACAAAGTCATCGCTAGATTTCCTTACGAATTATTTATAAAACACTACATTTCTAATGACTGACCTTAATTGACCTGACCTGGACTATTTGTGTTCTGGACCATGTACCTTCATCATGTGGACTGATTTCCAGCAATGTTTTCTTGAGTTCCGATGAACAGATATGAAGGAAAAGATAGAATATTTTATGTTTATCGTTTGATGTTGATTGACTTTGACTGACTTGACTTGCGTCACTCGTGCCATATGATAATACATTTATGATGAGGTTGGCTCTCCGCATGGTTTTGTGGATGGCGAAACGGAAGCAGCTGTTCCAGACATTACATGATGCCCGTCCTAGAGGCCGAAACAAGTGCGACCGACCGTCGCCAACGACGGATTAGACATGCGATCCATCTTCAAACTTTGCCGGCCGCAGCGGAAAGGCACTGAGCCGGTTTTGAAGTTAAAAAGGAAAACGATGTGCCAGGGGTACAGCGGATCGCAGAAGTAATTTCGTCACTCTGATTTCGTTATTGCAAAAGTTATAGGCAAAATACATAAGGGATGGATAATTTTGACCCTTTACCATTGTGATCCCTTCGTTTGTGCGGATTTCATATTCGGATTTCGTTTGTTGCATTTTCTTGCATGCTTTGTTTTCATTCCTCACCGATGCTTTGTGTGTTCTGGAAGTCAGCACGACAGGTCCAAGCGAGAAGTGCTGCGGGGTTTGACCTGCACCCAGGAAAGTTTTTAGTAGACCTTTTTTGCCGACCAGGCACTCAAGCAGCTGTCTTTCGTCTGACCAAAACGATTTACCGTTGACAAATACGGGCAATAGACGCAAGAGATGGCTGCATCAGTGTGGAAGAGCAATGACCCGGTGCCAGTGACCCAGCCACCGGGAGGGGGAGGGCCAGCGGGGAAACTGCCCCCCCCCCCTTCCCCTAGCCCGAAAATTCAACATTATCCCAATGGCGACGCATGGAAAGAAACGACTCTAAACGGCGTTTGTCCCCGCTGATTCAAATATGTGACGATGCCACCGCGCAGACTTGATTACGGACTTCGACTCTTTCCAACAGAACCACAAACCTTGCACGACACGTGGGAATCGGCAAATGACCGACTCATATTTCTCGCGCGTCTCTACGACAGTGCGATTCGCTAACTTCGGCAGAAGTTGGGAGGAGTCGAATGATAAGAGACGTGCCGAGTAGACTACTGAAAGCAAGTATCTCTTAACAACTGACCTTTTGAAAACAATCAGAGAACACAAGGAACGGTGGCATACCAATGCTTGCATAATTGTTTTGTGATGAGGTGTTCCACTCCTGAAACTGACACTGACTAAGACATGCTTTGTTGATGAGACCACTTTCCAGCTTCAGCGGTCAGCTGACTTCCCAATCGACAGCAAAAGGTTCTTATTTCTTATCTTATACACATCGGCCCGTTATTCGCGTCAAGGTCAGCGGTGATGTCACGGGTTAGGTCAAATCCCCAAATGTTCAAATCCCCAAATGTTGTTATGTGTAGGTTAGGTGATGGTTAGAGCTTTTTCGACTATCTCTGATCATTTTGATGCCACGGGACTAAGAAGTGGGGTTTGAATGGTGCGTAAATTTCGCACCATTCAAGTTTTAAGGACAAGAATCGGGGTTAACGCTGATGACAGGGTGAATGCATATGTGCTGACTGCTTTATAAGGGCATGAACAGCGCAGCGTGGGCTCTAATTGTCCAAGTTTGGTACCTTGTTAGCTTACTGCACCACGACAGCTCATATCATGCAAAAAGTGACACGTGGACTCAGTGCCAAACGCCTATTTCCTGCTGTCACTTAATGAATTTATGCCATTTGAAGGAGAACACGTAGGCATAATTCAGTCTTTCTGAACACTGGCTTTTTATCATGTCAGTAGGTAGGGCTGGCGATCACGGAGATGACGGGGATCACGATTTCAACATTAGGCCTGTGGTAATAAGTGGAAGGAAACAGTCTGAACTCCTGTCTGGACCCCATCTTCCCAATGTTTTCGGGAACCTGCAGCTATGGCGGTGGGAATGCGTATTTAAACTGGAAGAGCTACAGCCGTTTGAGGCAATGCGGGGGATCTTTGGGTTTTGGGAACGTCTAGGCTCTGACGCTTCAGACCCACTCATATCAGGCCTATGGCGAGGACCCAAAAGTAACGGTCTGAAATTTTATCCACACCCTCTAATGAATTTCCAAGATTTCGAACCATGATTATAGGTTATTTTCCATGCAACGCGTTATATTTTATGTTAAGATTAATCAGATAACGAAGGGACACCACCTTAACTCCGTTCTACTTCATTTCAAGCTTCCCGTAGCCACTGGAAAAGACAACTTGAATAGCTCAGTTTCTGTTTCAGTTTAAAAACGTGATGACGGTTGATTTTTTAGACCACTCTCAGCCCTCGTCAAAGCCCATGAGACGTATTCCACAGCACCGCTTCCTGCACTCGAATGTGCCGAATCGCAGCTGCCGCTGCCTGCGTGCACGTCTCCAGCGTCCCCGCGCCGGCCCGGCCTCTGCTCAGACGCACGCAGGGCGAGAGACCGCCATTTTCAGCGAAATCCTGCCTCGCCGAGGCGCCCGGCCTTTTTTGCCCTGCGAGGTGCGCACGGAATCTGACGGAACCGTTATCCATCATCCCGGACGGCGGCTGAGAGTCATCGTTGTGAGACATCATGGGTCAGTAGACTCTCCCAAGGGCAGGTACTACATTACTCGTCTTGTGGCTGCTATTTCGCTGCGTGTAAGGGAGATAAAGATACGTCTTCGTTGCTCTGTCGTCGTTCAAAGACGGTTTCATGTTCGAAATCGGTCACGAAATGAAATGCAACTTGATTCGGTTTTCAGCAAGATCCCAAGTGGGCCCAATGAACGTCTACCTTCCTTTAACGGTGGAAAGGTTCGGTTTTTCCATCGCAGAAGGAAGGAAGTGCTCCATGTTCGTTTCCAGTGGTCAGAGCTGAACCGTCCTCGTTTATGGTCCTCCTGGCGACGTCACCGAGCAAGATGTCTACTTGTCGTGCGACCTAAACATGATTCATCACACTGAGCAAGCAGCTTAAAGTCAACTCGGCTGACTGCATTATTTCTGAGACGCGTTTAACACACTGAGGACTGTCAAACGCGTAACGACGCAACACATCAGTACACAAATATACTTGTATGTCGTGTCACAATTAGAGGGTATTCTGAGATCCGATGAATAATGGTGCAAGCAATTCAAGGCATGGAACTATGTCATGATCATGCAGAAAAGAAGACATCTAAAAACGTCTATAAGCGTCTTCTCAGTCTCTTAGTGTCTCGTCGCGCGCTGGGATTCTTTTTTAACAAGACATCGGTCCACGGACATTGCCAGGTATTAAAGTCGCAGTCTCCGAGGTAACGGGGAACATTTTTCAAGATATTACAACCTACTCATCGTCATGTCCAGCTGCATCAGCAATGTTGCGAAAAAGGTCCGAGTCTTGAGGCCTGTTCTGAGCGTTCTGTGTTTTCTTTCGTCTGAGTAGGTCCAAAAACGTCGCTAATCCGGTTTCTCACTGATTTTCTGATGGATACCCAGAAAAGCAAAACGTCGTTGATAAAACTGCATTTTGAGATCACTGACTGAATGATACCGTCATATGGGGATTCCGCTAACGTTCATTGGTCTGCCCTCGCTTCTGTCGTCGTGTATTAGCTGTCGATAGCACATGGATGGCAAGCAGAACATGGAGTACTGGAAATACCCGGAAAATGGAGTTCAGACTCGACAAATATGGTGTTTAGAAACATTCCGTTTGCTAGACGTCGACATCTTAAATAACAACCTGCCACTTGGCTATCTCAGCCCAAAACACGTATTAGAGATGAAAATTGCCCTTAAAAGAGTAGTGTTAGACCTCCTATGTCATGCAACCTAAAATTTCTTAAAATCTTCCTTTGCACGGGGAACAGATCCTCGCGTTTCATTTCCTTCTGAAAATCCGTTGAGCTCAATCTGTCATTGACAAACTGGCATATGTAATGGACAGAATGAACAGCAAAAGGAAATCTGTTCACGTAATCGATTTACGTCCAGCTTCATAAACATATGCATAAAGCAATCCACTCATATCTGGGGAACTGGAGCTCTGAAGGTGACCTTTGCATGTTGTTCCATTCTCGTTTCTTGCTCCAACCGACTCAACCACAGACACTTGTCGCTGTGTTGCGACCAGAAAAGATGCGCCAGAACAGAGCGAAGACAAAGACGTCGTGCTCGTTTTCCCGCGTGAGTACTGGCGGACCGCCTGCGCGAACCGCCGGCGTTCGGGCCTCGAATGTTCGCCAGTTTCGAGTCACCGGCGAGGGAGGACGATGACGTGCCGCCCGGGTACGACCACCGACCAACGAGGGCGCCCAGGTGTCGTTTGAGTCACTGGCTAAAGAGGGCACTCCGATCTGCCGCCCACGTCTGGTCGCCGGCCGGAGGGCACACTGACCTGCTGCTCAGGTCAGGTCAGCCGCGAAGGAGCGCACCTCGTCTGGCCTGGCCTCGCTGCCTACGGTGTGATCGACGCAGAAAGGTCAACTGAGAACAATTCGCGTCGAAAATGATCACAACTGACCAATCGTAGTGGGAAGCCAGTGATACTAGAGAAGTTTTAGTTTATCATTGTCATAATGTATATATATATATATATTTCAAGGAGTAACGTATAACATAATAGTATAGTTAAGACATATTATGTGTAATATATGACAAAGTAACATAGGAAACTTTAAATGCCAGGCACGATCAGGCGTTGAACAATCATGCTACACCACCGAGACCTCACATCGCGCATATTAAATCCCATTTGTTACCAGGAGTAATACTGTCGGTACCACGATTCAATGCTGCTGCTTTCACTACCGCTTAGTTGGTGTCGGGACTGGTTGTGGGCGTCGCTGACTTAGGATTGCTGTGCAAACAGGGGATTTCAAATAGACCAGAAATTCCGAACAGGGATTTCCATATCATGAATGTGCGCTACGTAAATGAGCTTGTCGGAAGCCCGTCTTTATTGTACGTGAAACATTATCATTCTAGTGTGCGCGATTTCATGGATTATCACGAAAAGCTGAGCAGCAGACACTTCCAAACAATGTGGACAGCAGAGGAGTCATAAACTGCATTTCAGCAACGCTTCTTAGGGACCACGTCGTCAATAGAAGGCAGGCAATGACCGAGTAGCTTCCATATTTTTGCTGGCGGTAAGAATAATCTTCCTGTAGACCTCAGCTGGGACTGCACAGCCATCAGCCGCCTCATGCAATGGAAATCGCCAGCCAAGCTAAACTTTCCGGGTGGGTTTTGTTTTAGTCCGTGCGGCGCTCCAGAGGCTCGTCGCACAAAAATACAGGCTGCGTGGCGGGGTGGTGTAGGCCCGTATCCAGTTATTGACTTGCGTTTTTGTCGGCCGCTTTTTTCTCGCTCTGACGCGTTTTTGTGGTAGGTAGGCTGTCCGCTTACAAGTCTGCAGAGACCAGATAAAGAAAGAGAGAGGGGAGGGGAGACAGAGGGAGGGGAGGGATAGAGGGAGGCAGAGGAGGCCCAAATGGAAAAAGAGACAAAGAAATGGAGAGGCAGAGAGAGAGAGAGGGGGGGAAAGGGTCAGAGAAGGGACGAAAGAGACAGAGAGAGAGAGAGAGGGGGGGGAGGGAGAGAGAGAGGGAGAGGGAGAGAGATCTGAACAGAGACCTTAAGAGAGGCTCCGACCCCGCACATCACCTTAGCAAATTATCTGGACCAAGTTTCTAGACCTGCATCCATCAGGCATCTACCTAATGCACATAACACCTGAAGTTGAGAGATTCCGACCCGTTGTGGTAATGGCCAATGAGGCCAGCGAGGTTGTTGTTTTGTGCCATTAACACTTTGGGTTAGTTCCAGAGACACTTTTTCAGGTAATCTAAAGCGCCTTAAAATCTCATTTCACTAAGGACTTGCTGCTCCATATCACCGCCACCGTTTTCTTCATACAATGCATTCTCCACCACGAGACTCTTACCTTTTCATGTGCCCATCGCCGTTTCAATCGACTCTTATGTCGAGCGATATCTTTGACGGCATGTTGAACTTTTGCCACAAAAAATCAGCCATCACATGTAAGGTTGCGATCGGATGTACGGTTAGGAATCCATGCAACAAGTTCTACCTATCACGGGTTCCGACCCCGAAAATCCCCCTAGCAGACTATCTGGATCAAATTTGCGAGAAAAAAAAAATCAATCAGTAAAAATCCAAGCCAGAGTCAGAACCTCTACCTTTACCAAGGCTGGCGATAGTGTCTTCCACTGACAGGCGCCGGCGGTGTTAGCTGCTCAAAACCGGCTGTTTTGCAGCGTAAACTTGCTGTCCTCCGATCTGGAGGTGATAATGCATTTTTTTGTCGCGGCAATGAGGGCATGCCGTCGCAGGGGCGCCTGTTTCTGCGACCGCACGACTCGCCTGAGGATTCTCTGTGCAGGCAAAGCTGTCACGAGTCTCCGAATCAGACCACTGAGTTACCGAGTCACTGGGTCAGGCAGTCACTGAGCCAGACCAGGAAGACGGGCTCACCGCCAGGTGCTCTCACCAGCAGGCGAGCTCACTTCCAAGTGCTCCTAGATTGACTCACCACCAGACGGGCTCACCACCAGATGGGCTTTCACCCGGATGATGAACTAAACGCCGGAAGGTCTCACCCCCACACGGGCCGATTCCAGGATGGGCTCACCGCCAGACGGGCTCCGGGTTTGACTTCCTCAGGATCGCTCAGATGCACCCTGGATCACACACGAGCCCTGGTAGGCAACATGCGCTGGCTTGCTCTAACCGTGGACGGTCTAAGGAGACGCACTAGGCGCCCGTGCCACCCTTTCTGTAGCGTTTCCTGGCATCCTTGCGGGCGGCTGGCGAGGGTGACCTAGCGCTCGGGTGGCCCTCTTTAACCCTCGCCGGGCCGGCCTCCAGACCCACCTTCGCCGGGCCGGGGGAGGGGAGGAGGGGGTGAATGAGCACCCTCCCCCGAGATCTCAAGCACTATAAATCCCATAGAAAAGGTTATAAAAAATCACCATTGGAATATTCTCGGCAAAACTAGAAGAACGCACTAGGACATTTTTAAATAAGGCCAATATCCAGGTCACCAGAGGTCATCCTAAGTCAAATTACTTTGATGAAAGAAGGCTTTTACATTGCTGAAAGGGGCCTTAGCAGTAAACAGCAGGCTTAATTGGCCTATCGGGGACAAAATAGGGACACTCGAGGTCGAATGTGCCTACTGCAGAGGAAGTGGAAAATAAAGCAGAAAACGTCTTTTTGTAAGAGCGTCTTTGTGAGGGGTTTCGTTTTTTTCTGAAAAGTATATGCCTTGGCTTGAATACGCTGCAGATGAGTCTGATACGCATATGAAGTCTGAAACTGTCAAATGAAAGCCAGACAAGGTCAGTCTAGGTCAAAGCATTCACGCCTAAGCGTTGGGCGTTTCCGGTGTCTGTTGTATCATTTGCCACATTATCACTGATCAGTTATGATACAGGAAAAAGTTCCGATAACATCGGATCAAGCAATTTCGTTTCCACATCACGACATCCATGCCAGCAAGCAGTTTCCCGTAAGCCACTCAGATACCGGGTGGTCAGCACGACTACAATGCAAAAGACAAATATTTGGCGGGAAGTTATTTTTGCGACGTCAAGGGTTTCTATTTTGGCGACCAAAAATGGGAATGTTGCAGCAGAACAAACTGTGTAAAAGGAAGGCATGGTAATAGCTATTATCAGTTGTGGTCATGCAAAGTGTGTTCATATTCAAGAGATCCATAGTTCAGTAGGTCGAATGAAGTCAGCCTGGGTCAAATGGGATTGGGTTACGCTTGGCAAATACGTCCTTATCATTTATTAGTGCTTCCGAAACACATATGACCACCAATAAATATTCCAAAAATGTATCCCAAAAGCGTTTTTTTGTTGCAGGCCTGAAAATTCGGTATGAAACGTGATCTGCCCCCGGGGCCACTGACCAATGGACACAATTATGTGCATGAATGACTTAAGATTCAAATTAAATGTATTCAAGCTTCAAAACCGTCGAGCCATTCTCACAGCCTCAATAGCCAATGCCAAAAAGCCGAAGGTTCAGTTGACCTTAAGTCAATGACCTATTCCCGAAAAATTCGAGACAGCAGAATTGTTCAATTCGGTATGTTCAATCAATGTAGCAAGTTTCATGTTAATCGATGCCTTTCACCAAATCTTATGTCAGTTCCGTTTCTTTCGGAAACATAGTCTTACTTGACCTGTCCTAGGTGAATGACCTGATCTGAACCTGAGTTCAAAAATTATTATAAGATGTAAAAATCATGTATAAAAAGATACTCCAAGCTTCATACCTATGCGCCTACTCGTTTTTAGTTTTCCTCCAAAAATCGAAGTGGGGATGCTCATCCACCCCAAGTCCCCGGTCCGGCAAAGGTCAACATGGTATGTTTGCTCTCCCTGTGCGGGGACTATTTTGCGCGTGCATTGCCGTCAAGCCTATGTTTATGAACGCTGGCTGTCAATAAGGCAAATGGGCACCACCAGAGGCGCTCCCAGAGTTTGGGGCGGGGCTAGGGGCTGGAGCCCCTTCTTTAGCACGCAGGAGGGTCTGGATTCGGGCTGGAGTGCGTTTCACCTCTGGATTTGGGCTTGTCGGGCAAGGGGCATCATTATTACACACCCTTGCTACCAAGGGGCTACTTACCACCCAAGGCTACCTTACTAGCTAAAGGGCCCCTTCCAGCATGCGAAGGAGACTCCTCCCGCCTGTAAAGAGGGTCCCTGCCGGCTTGTAGAAAGTTCCTGCCAGTCTTTGAGGAACGCGCCCGCCAACCTGTCAAGAGGCCTCAGCCAGCCTATACAGGGGTCCTGTGTAGCCTGTGCAGGGGTCCTGTACAGGCTACAGTCCCTGATGACATGTGTGGACTTTACATACGCATAGACAGGGGTACGCACGTGCTTCCTTAACTGTTAAATGTGCATCCCCAAAGCATGACTGTGCATTCCTAACCTTTATGATACCAACATGGTCATTGCTTATTTCCGCAACACATGCAATCCTGTTCCACCGTATCTGCAAAGTTAAGAGTGTAAGTGCTTCTGTACAATGTTCTAGGGTATCTGATGTATAACATTGAAACACACAGTTTTTTTCAGGCGACGTTAACATTTTGAAAAACAGTATACGTCACACAACACATTGCTGACTTCATTGTCTTGTCACATCCGACAATGACATATGAGCGCCTGCCCAATATGCGTCTTCTATGTATATGTATGGCTATGACACACGATACATGAAGATGTTTAAACCATTGTTGATTTTCATAAAACACGAAATATCGTCCAAACAATCCGAAAAATTAACAAAGGCCATTGCTTCTGTAAAGGACACCATTGTATTGCTGCATACTAAGATGAATTTTGCTGCAAGCAGTCCGTAGAAATAACCTGAGACGAGCGGCACACAATATTTCGCAAATGAATGATGTGCTGTAACAGCACAAATTTTGTTCAATCACATCGAGACTCAATGTTCTGTATATGACTAATGATACGATTGGCACATCACATTGCTGGTGCAAGCGTTGTCGGATTTTGAGACAAGCGAACTTAACAACGTTTCCAACAGAAATGTTTAACTTGATTTGGAAACCTGGAGTTAGAAAGACCTGCACAAAATGGAAAATGCGGTGAAGTAATGCCTAAAGTTCTCTCTGTTACAGGGATCTTCCGTGGCCTAAGCTAGGCCTGGTTCGGAAAACCCAGGCCTGCCCTAATATCTTCGGGTAGGTAGCAAAACCCGAATGCTAAAGAAATCACTCACATTGCTTCGCGTTCCTCTGCACTCTTACGATGCTATTGCATGCCATTCACGTGGCCAAGGCCTTATATGATTTAGGGCGGTTCAGTTAAAAATATGCACATGGTCAACGTATGAGCGTTTGCTCTTTGGTCTCCGTATTGAGAAAGTTATCGTTAAACATTTTTAGTGGAACGTTTTGAGCATGCGCGCCCGCAATGTTTGAGCGCAGACACCACGACGCCCAGCGTTGCAGTCTCCTTAGGCCGCGCAACGTCGGCCGCCGCAGCTAACACCAGGCGGCGAGCGGCGTGCGGGCGAAAACGGTCAAGCATCGGAAAATACTACTTAATCTTAATTATATACTAATCATAATCTTATAATACATTAATAATAATCTTAATCATATATTAATACTTACTACTAAATTCGAATGCTTATAAAACCAGTTCGTACGGGTTTAGAGTATTCTGGGCGCAGATGTCACCTGTGCAGTTTTTCGGTTGATCTTCCTGACGGATTAGCAGTTGCAACAACACGAACAGTCGAGATTCCACCAACACGACAATGCTCAGTGGTGGCAATGAGGTAAAATACAAACAAAAAATGCGTATCGCTGTGTACCAAGATGAACAATGGTTTCCTCCCAGTCTGGTGGTTTGGAAGTCAGCAGCATGCGGACATGAATCAATAGGGACTAGGAAGGGAGTAAAATTAATGGGAAGCGTCGTTCCGATAACAGTCAAGGCTATAATTATCCTGGAATAATGGTTGTTAGCTTCAGCAACCGGGCTCAGCCATCATGACCACTCGGAACGTCGTTCGTGATTCCGAAGCTAGTTGGGTATGTCGTTTGAAGCAATTTAATGTAACACCGCAAACGCTCTTGGTTTTCGCATTTCCCGCCAATGACACAGTGACACAAAATCTAGGCCTTTCGCGATGCTGTAACTGCTAATCCGTTCGGAGTACTAAAATCTGAAAATTGTGCGGTGAGATCTACGGCCAAACTACCACAGAACAGTACAAACTGATTTCATCAAACGTCCGAAAGTACCATCCTCCGATGCACGGTAATTTTCGCCCGCCGGCCGTCCGCCCACCGTCTGGTGTTAGCTGCGGCGGCCGACAATGCGCGGCTTATGGAGACTGCAACGCCGGGCGTCGGTGTTTTTGCGCTTAAAGATGGCGAGCGCGCCTGCTCAAAAGCATTTTATGAAATCATTTTACTACTCGATTCTGGAAGAGGATGAACGTCGCGAAGCCACTGTGGATGGGCCATGTCGACCCGATATATATATATATATATATATATATATATATATATATATATATATATAGCGTCGCCAGAGTTTCCTTTGCCAGCTGATGCGCGACACAGACAGTTTATTCAGAAAAGAGGCAAATCACTGATCACAAATGACTAAGTCACACAAATCACTAGATATAATTTTTTTTTCAGTCACACGTCACTAAAATCCAAAAATGGGAAAATAAAGTGGCCCAAACCCGATGAGAAAACCATATTTGGGGTAGGTTTGGCTACTTTTGTTCGTGTGTGCTTCCCAATCAAAAACACGAAGTTTCGCCCCTGCCTGCAAATGACCCCATTCGGACCTATAGAGGGTTCCTATAAAGGGGTCCCGTGTCGGCTTGCAAAGTGTTCCCTGTTGGCCTATAGACGGATCCCTAGTGGCTTGTAGAGCCCGCCTATGGATCTACAGATGGTATACTGCCAGCCTGTAAAGGACGCCTGCAGGCCTGTAAAATACTACATGTTGGCCTGCAAAGATGACGTGCTAGCCTGTAAAGGGTCGCCTGTGGGCCTTCTGATAGCCTCCTGCTGGGGGACCCTGCTGCCTAAAGGGGCCTATTCCCGGCTCTTCAGGTCAAAGGTACGTCCCGTTGGCCTGCAGAGTGGTAACCTGTTACCCACTAAAAATGCCTTTTGTTGGCCTATAAAGGGGTCTCCCGCTGACATGCACAGGGGCCACTGAGTGGCTGTGGAGGTGCTTCTATACATAGCCCCTCCCCCCAAGCTGGAGCAGAAAACGGCAAATGCACGTCTGCAAAGGAGCCCCTGCAGTTTCGAATATCACTTCGTCATTCGCCGTTACGAAAGCAAGGCAATGCAGGCTGACGCACGAGTAAGCCACTGAAATCGGAGTTTCCCTCCTTGCTCCCGGCCGAAAGCCATGCCCCTCCCTTCCTACCTTGCAAAATCCCGGGTTCGCAGGTGGTTGCGAAAAAGCGTGTAGCCAAGATGGGGACATAGGAGTCATGGCCCCCTCCCCCTAGACCAAGCGGTCTACATTAGATATTAAGCGTTCTCGCCAGAATACGGAATAGTGATCATATACATAATGCAAAGGAATTTTTTTTTCTCTCTTCCTAATATATGACGTCAGGTATGTAGAATTGCTGCTTTTACGATAAATTTCATGATATGCCGGCGGCATACGGCAGAATTTGACATTTGCCCCTAACCACGAGGGAAATCCTGGCTGCGTACCTGGTTGCGAAGCAAACTCAATGCATGCTGCCGAATGAGGAGGTTCCGTGAAGTCGGAGTCCCTCCCCCTCCGGCCGAAGGCCTCTCTTAGAAGGTCTCTGGGTGCAATGGTCGGTCGATTCATCTAGGAAGCAGTTTGTGTACAGTCCTATGGTTCTAGGGAATGACTTTTTAGGAACGGCCAGTAATAATTTATACTGATTTGAGAAAAATGATGGTATTAAATTATGTTAGTGATAATATTAGCGACAGACAAGAAGCTTCGAGTCGGGACAGCAGGACAATCTCTGACGGCGTTTAGTTCAATTGGTTTTGAATGATCTGGGGGACAAGCTGCTTTTGCCGTCTTATTTTACCCTGCCGAAGTGGTCGCGGTCGTTATAAGCATAAGCAAAACCAATGGCAACAGAAATCAGTCATACAATGTCATCAGGGCATCAGTAAATAAAGCGAGCTCGCAGCTGGCACCAGAAGTAGGTCTGGGAATTTTTAAGATGAGATTAAAAATTAGGAATGTTAGGTCAAGGACTGTAAGGTCAAAACGGCGCTTCTAATACCAGTACCACATACCGACCTCTCTCAGAATGTGCTTTGATACACTCTTTACAAAGACTGAGACAGGTGTGCGCGGTCACTTCCGAAAAAAACTTCGTAATTTTATTGCATATTCGGCTTTGGCTTGTCTCGTCTTTTATTTTGTTCCTGTGCAGTCTGTACTCACGACTGACGCATTATGTTTCCTGTACCACATTTTTGTTCGGCTGTGGAACGCTTTTGAAGTAATCAATAGGTAACTCATAGTAGTGTTGAGACAGCAACCGTCGCATTTGAAAAGTCTAAGCGAACCAGGTGAAATATCATACCTAGCTTTTGATAAGAAGCGCCTGTTGGCACTTTCCTCTGACCTTATCAGACCCTCGCGACCAGAGCAGAGAGCTCGCTTCCAAGAACTACGGTCTTCATGAACAAATTGGCCGATCCAATATGAAAAACAAATCGCTGACATTGCGTGAAAGTCGGATATATCGCAAAGGTTTACGATTTTCACGTGAATATCATAAGTGACATAATGGCCATTTCTGCACGTTTGCATTCCGTCCCGCGGGCACCATGAGTCAAATGAACCAAATATTCAACGATCACTGAACTTACCTCAACGACTTCCTGTGTACAGATCATGTGCTTTACAGATCTCCAGATAGTGCATACCAGAAGGCGGTGACAAAAAAAGTGCACAGTAAAGCTCCTTTCGGGCGATGCTGGCTATTGTGGGCAAAAGCGTTTTATATGACGTTCCGTAGTCGATGGCAAGACGCACATTGGATGTTCGGCCATTATCTAACAAAGAACCTAGTTGAGATCTTAGGTCAATTCTGTCAGTTCCTAATGGCTGGCGGTCAGTTGGTGCAGATCGAGTTTGGTTTATCTTAACGCGTGGCTATCTTGGTTACAGAGTCCGGCTGTTAACAAATTTTGGTCCATGTCTCACGTTCGAGTTATTGATTCATTGAGTCAAAGATTGTACGGATGTAACTCTACCGTAAGTGTGCTCCAGATCTTTGGGGCAACCGAGGACAGTAACACAGCATCTGTTTGGTGCTGTATTCATAAGAAGTAACAGTGATGATAAAACTTAACAACACTACCAAACAACACAACACAATCGCCACCACAAGGAGTACGGCATAGTTTCGACTTCGGACGATTTCATCGCAATAAAAACATGTTTTATGACGGCTAAAATCAACCGCAAGAAACGTAAAAAACCGGGAACAAAATTCGTTCTTCTATGACGAAGGCTTGCGACGAATGGACGGTCAGCGCCGAAGCCATCACAGCAAGACAGTTACTACGTCAAACAGGCATTTCTACTGGCTGCGATACCCCATACATCCACCTTTGATAACCGTCAAACCTGTCAGAAACTCTGTCTCACATTCTCCAAATGGAAAACCGCCAAAAGGCTTGCCGTCCGCGGGATTTTTACGCCTCCTGGTTGAGCAGAATGTCTAGCATTTCAACTGCAGATAGGTAAACAATTCGCACCGTACCTGGATATGGCACCGTAGAGTCCAGCTAATGTGGAAAGGAAAATCCGGCCTATACGGCAGACACAGGGGCTTATGGCTAGATAGGTTTTGTGACGGATTTTCCAAATACATTGTTCAGTGAGCGTGGTCTGAACACTGTTTGTGACAGGGGATAATGATCCTCATTTGAGCGAGTTCCTTCGTACACTGAACTGCATTTTGGTCCCGTGAATACAAAGACGACCGCATGCATCTAGCCCCACGGTAATTTCCGTGTGACACCCTAAGGAGCGGTAAATACCAGCAGAAAAGGCGTGATTGGGATTTCTTCGAAAGTACATCATCACTTCTTTCAATACTCACCAGGTGTGGAATACCAGCTGAGTACTGACCAGGTGTGTCAATGGGCTTGGAGCTCAGAAAAACAAGTCACCCTAGGAACACTACCGTGACCTTCCTTCCAGTCTTCCTAGGAGCTACTTTTCCCCGAAAATTTCATAACAAGTCGGCTTTACAAGTAGTCTTTCTAAAGCCTTCCTCCTCGCCCTCTCCCGTGACGTCACAGGTTACGCAAATCCCGATAACGTCATCCATCCCCAATCTCCCCGGCCGCTGTCCCTACCTCGCCCCCGTGCCGTCACTGCCGCCGTCTGCGGACATCACAGACCACATAAACCCCAGTGACGTCACCCGTCCTCGTGACGTCACCGCCGCTGTCCGCGCGACGTCATCACTTCCTCCGCTCGTCGGCCTCCACGTAGTCGAAGGTGGGGAAGTGCTCGAAGCCGGGCGGGTGGCGGCTGAAGAACTCGAGGCCCGGGTCGCGGTACTGGCGCGTCATCTCGGCGCCGCGATTCAGCCGCGCGAACGTCTCCGGCCGGCTGAACCGCGTCTCGGGCGCGCCAAAGAGCTCGGCGCTGCCATAGTCGGGCGGCGCGGCGGCCAGGCCCGGCACGCGCGCCGGCGCCAGCTCGCCGTCGCTGTGGACGGCGCCGCGCGCCAGCTCCGGCTGCGGCGACAGCGCGGCGCGGCGCTGCGCGCTGACCTCGTAGGCGCGCGTGATGTCCGGGCGGTCGTAGCGGTGCCGCTCGTACGCCGCCGGCGCGTCGTCGAGGGCGGCCAGCTCGCCGTCCGGTGCCCGCGCGTCCGCGCCGCGGCGCTCCTGTCGCTCGCCGTCGGTATAGGCGGCGCCACCGTCGCCGCCGTCTTCGGCGCCCGGCTCCGTCGGCCGTTCGTCGTCGGGCTCGTTGAACGGCCTGATTCCGTGCACGTAGTCGGCGGCGGGCGGCTCGGCGACAGCCGGTCGGCTGAGGCCGCCAGGGGCCCGGTACGCCTGCTCCAGCCTTGCGTTGGCCTTCTGCACGCGGCCGAAGCTCCGCTCGTTCTCGGCCGGCTCGTCGCCGCCGCCGCGCTCGTGCGACGACGCCGGCGACGAGCGCGCGGAGGGCTCGTCCCCGTAGTGACGGTACCTGAAGTGGAGGGCGATTCGTCATTGCGTGTAAAGCGACGAGTTTACATTTAAACCATGAGCTTTTTGTCAGTTCTGATAGAAGGCCTGCTACCCCCGATCTTCATAAATTTAGGGGAGATTAATACTACCTTGCCAATAGTATAACGCTGTTCTGAAGTTACTGATGACCACCAGTAAACCAATCCTTTTCATGTCTTAAATAAGAAAATCTAGGACAAATCTGAATCTGAAGTGAAACATCAATAAAGCATTATAGTCAGCTGCTGCCCGCAACCCACACGAAATAAGGGAAACCGAACATAATGGACATTCACGCGATTCAAGTATTCCGATCGGTCTTTAGCGAAACATAATCCGTGCAGCCTCACCTGGCCGGAGGCTCGTCGAAGCCGCGCTGCTGTCTCCGCTCGCCCTCATCGTAGTCGTACTCCGGGTACCTCTTCACGCCGTAGTCGTTGTAGTCCTCCCCGTCGGCGTCCTGCTCGCGCTCCTCCTCGTATTCGGGCTCCGGATTCTCCTCGCGCTCGCTCTCCAGCCGCTCGACGAATCTGCCATCTATCGGTTGCTCGCCGAAGCGGTAGTCGAACAGGTCGCCGATGGTGCCGCCGTCGTTGCCGAGCCGGTACGCGCCATCGTCTTCTTCCTCGTTCTCCTCCTCTCGCTCGGCGGACGGGCGCTCGTCGTACGGTTCGGTCGGCCGGTCGGTTCCGTACTCGTCGTAGTCTCCCCCCGCGGATTTCGACGACTCGACGTACCGGTGAAACTCGGGTACCACGCCTGACTCGTGGTACCCGCGCCGCGGCCGCGGCTCGCGCCGGCGCGCCCAGTACTGCCGGTACTTCCTGGCACGTCGCGTCTCCACGTCCGCATCGTCCGACCTCCCCTCGGCGACGGTGAACCGCTCCTCGGCACCGGTGAACGGCGTGCGGGCGCCGATGAATCGCGCCAATGCCTTGGCAGTGTAGGAGCCGTCTGCAGGGTAACGTCCAGAGCCGCCCGCTGGCGACACTTCGTTCTGACGCGGGTCGGGCGCACCGTGGCCCAGATGGCGCTTGCGTCGCGCGTGGAACCCGCCCGTGTACGAGTCGCGGAACCGACCAGACTTGAAGGCTCCAGGAGGTCGCAAGCAGCGTAAGCCGCGAATCCGTCGGCGGCAGCCTGTTGACGCGGTCGCGGTTGAAGCTGTGCTCGCCGCTGATATCGCCATCTTCCGCATCGTAACTGGCATCGTGGTCATCATTATAGGCGACGCCACCGTCGGGATGGAAGAGTGCATCGTCGCTGAATTTCGCGCCGCCCTCGCGCTGCCTTCTGCGGTACGGTGGCCGCCGCAGTTTGCCGCGTTTGTCGTAACCGCGTCGCTGGTCGTCGCCGTACGAGGAGGACTCGCTGTAGCTGACGTGGTGGCTGTTCGGGTCTCTGCTGGCGTAAGCACAGTCCTCGGTCTGAAGGGAAATCACAGGCCGTTTTAAAAATGAGTGGAGAAACGGTGTTAGTTTTTTAGTAGTAGTAGTGAATTAGCAGCGACGACAAGTTTTGAAACGGATTTGCAGGGCAAAAAAAGACAAGAGACAGATGCATGCATTTCGTTCTTATGCATATGCCAAAAGTTTGACATCAATGAAAAAAGAAAACAACAAAGACATGTGTCATAAGCAACATTTGTTACAAAGCACAGCATTAACACTCAATAAGAAAGCTGGATGGTAAAACATCAGTCGTACCTCAGGCAGTAATGTACACTGGATAAAGACAATTCATCTCGGGATGAAAGCAACACTCCTAAGTGGAGAGCTCAACCGAAATTCAAGCCGACAAACATCTTCGCTGAAACAAACAATATTCATTGCGATGGAATTCCGACAGGGGACGGCCCGCCGACGGTACCTGGAATCCCTTGGCATCGGTGCACTGGAAGCAGGTCATGCCGTCCTTGTCCACCCGTTTGCAGTTGGCGTCCCGCCGTTTCTCGTCGATGGTGTCCAGCACGGTGCTGACCGTCCGTCGGGAGTCGTCGTAGCCGCGGCTCGCCTCGTCCTGGATCTCCCCTGCGGAGCGGGCGGACCGGATCCATTAGGTCAAGGAGCCGAGGACATAGATTAATGTCGTCGTAGGACAGGGCAGGGCAAAATTCATGGTGATGCAAGTACAGTGATGAACTCCACTTTGTCCATGCAACGCCACAGGCGTACAGTTAATTCATTCGTGGAGATGGCCCTCTTCTGTTACGGTTCCGCCCATGTTGCACAAAGCCTCTGTGAACATCATACGTGGATACCCTGTGCGCAATGTAACATTGCTCGCACTGAGCGTTAGTTGACACTCCTTTTTACTACCTTTTTTGATTCCTGCCTACTTTGGATTCTATTGCACTGGAGTGGGCAAGACAGTCTGAAATAAATGTGCAAAGAAGTATAAAAGAAGAAGTATGAAATGTTTGTGGTATTAGACAACTAGACTGCATGTTTAAAGGGGACGAATTATCGGAAGTTTCATCATCAACCTCCCCTGGATAGCAAACCCTTGTCCAATTTCCAGACCGGACGAGTGACTCCCACTGGGGACCGGTCGCCACTCCGGCGGCTGACACGGCGGGCGACTCGCGGCTGCCTCGCGCGACAACCGGAAGACTGTCGGGCGTAGTGTCTCCAGAGACACGACGCCTGACGGTCTCGGGCACAGTTGGCCAGCCACACGCTCTGAGCGAGCGCCACGAAACGGCCACGCAGTGGTCCGCGTCAGGACGCAGGCCCGGAACACTTCCTCAGGACCGCGGGGACTTTGCCCACGCGTTAAAAGCTCCAAGATGACGAAACACGGCAGCTTCACGCTACGCAGCTCGCCACAGCGTCATTGCCAGAATGCGCTTCGCACGCTGTGAGTGCCGTGTGACGTTCATTTCACGCCAGCCGCACGGCTGAGGAGCATGCTGCTGCGGTGATAATGTGTTGACACGCACCGGAACACAAACGCTGTTTTCGCCATGCGCTGTGCTAATGGGCTGCAGGCGAGCCGAGCTGTGGCACTTGGCGAACGTCCGACTGGCGCGTTTAAAACGAACTCAGCGTTGACTTAATGTGTTTTGTGTGATTCTGTGGTTAAGAGTAATTGCGTTGCTCATACCACCCGTAGCAACCATGTCAGCGTGAACCAAAGAAACGAACAGCAAGATGTACGTCGTGGTAGTTCCACGAAATGTGAATGCCACTTTGCAGTAAGCTCGGTTCGAGGAAACCACCAATGTTTAATTTATTAGCAGAAAGGAGGATGTAGAACTGAGAGTAACACGGAACAGGTTTTAGACATCCCGTCAACATGGCAAGTGGTAAGATCAACAGCCTTTGTCCACAGGCTACCGAGCTGCAAGTTATTAGAGGCTGGAGAAGTGGTTTTGTGTCACTGATCTGCTCTTTGCGGAAGCGCAATCTTCGTTTCAGCGACAAACAGTCTGTTAACCATTACATCCCGCTCTACGCTTAAACTCACCATCAATATCCCTGATCCGTTTATCTCCATAAGCTCCGTAGTAATCTGCTCCGTCCCCCTCTTTGTACCGCCCAGATTGGTACGCCGGGTCGTGGTACCGCTGGTACTTCTTGCTGTACGGCCGCTCGTCCTTGGCGTCGTAGTCAAGGTCGTCGCCATAGCGACCACCGCCGCGGTAGCCGCTGCCCCGCCGCCCGTTGCCATGGCCACCGTAACCAGGCTGACCGTCGCTGTCGTAGTCGTCATATTCTTCGTCGCTCTGGTATCCGCTGTCATCATAATCGCTCTGGCGTCCCTCACTGAGGCTGAAATGTAAAAGGCAGTTTTAGTTTCAGCGTGGCAATTTCAAAAGAAAACTCAGCTTAATAGTACTGCATCGCTTAGTAGAAAAACGGACAACGACGGCGCTTACAGTCATCTAAACCATCCACCTTCGCAAGACATCAGAAAAGGAAGGGGTACAAGAACAGTTGTATTGTGTTAAACGTGAGTAGAGGAGGAGAGCGAAATAGCCATCTTAATGAGAAAGCCTTAATAGAATAAAGTTCATTTTAGTGAATTAGGATTTTTAGCAAACTATACTTGATTTCAGTGAAAATTTGCGGATTAAGAAGAGCAATGCAGATCAAATAAAAGACATTCCATCACATTCATCTAGTCTACCAATGACGCGTGAAAGGCATCACTGCGGAAATCCCCCCTAGCATCGGATCAACAATGATCATCATGCATAGGATCACCAATGTTTGGATTATCATAAGTACCACTGTGTACCA
The DNA here is from genome assembly GCA_030062745.1 of Capitulum mitella. NCBI lineage: Eukaryota > Metazoa > Arthropoda > Thecostraca > Pollicipedomorpha > Pollicipedidae > Capitulum > Capitulum mitella. The sequence goes on along the minus strand of CP099853.1, from coordinate 4,013,205 downwards.
AAATCACCATTGATTACCACCAATGTTTGGTTTGTACTGTCACAGTGTTCTTCATATCATCACCATGGCGCTGTGTGAAAAGAAACTACGTCAAAACGACTTGTTTCTAGAAAATTCAGACATTCGAAATAATTAACTGCTAGATTATAAGTAATGTAACAAATTTTTGAAGTTCGAAAGCGTCCCGTCACTGCAGGTCATACGAACCAAAGACAGTTAATCGTCTTTCGATCGTCTGCAGTTCAGTAAAGCACCCTTTGCTTTTTGACCAACAAGCCTCGACCCGTGATAACATGCTGCTGCCACATGTTAGATCTTATTAGTTTATCCAGTATATCCAACAGCAGCAACAAAAGATACATTCAGTTAGAAAAGATCACACTGGATACATCTAGACCAACCATGACCGACAATCTGCCTAGGCATGGCCGGTAATACGCAGCCATCACGACGTCCTGTACATGGCTGAAATGGCTCAACCAGGAACAACCCAGATAAAAAGCGCCTTGTTTTGTTGTGAGTCATTGTTTTGCGATGTGATAATTTGTTGGGGGCACTAGATGCAGAATACTGAAGCCTTTGCTGCGACCTGTATCATATCATGGGGTAAAACATACTACTTTGCATCATTAGTGGAATTACCGCGTTTTTAGCCCTCTCGAAATGTTGCGGAAAACTTTTAAGTGAACTGATACGAAAGGTTTATTTAACGTGTCCAGAGTAAAACCTTCCCTTGCCCATGGCAGTGCCGCTCATACTGCTCCACTTTCCCGGACAGCAACACACGTTCTGTAACCAGCGAGCGACAGACGTTCTGTAACCAGCGAGCGCCAAACTGACGCCTCATCTGCGAAACCGGCCGCCGTCAGCAGTCGTGCATCCTTTCCGGCCGGCCCTGTTGTTGAGTTTGCGCGTGTCACCGCCTTACGCAAGACTGCCCGCCGCCTGTCCAGCTTTCCCGCCGGCATGACGGCCGGTTTTCGCGGTCCGATCGCGGCTGAAGGGGGGAAGGATTCGCTCGTGTGTGACCGGCTGTTAGCCATGCGTGTTGCGGCGCATAGGATGTACGAGAGACCAGGGAGGCAAGTGGGACGTCGGAAATTGGTTCCCGAAAGACAACACACGCAGGCCGTTGACTCGCCTTGTATATGACGTCTCGTCCTTTCCTGTATTAACATTGTTCTATGAATAATAACACGATTTCTCCTGAAAAAAGTTTGACATATGCAAACAAATTCAGCCACTTTCTCCGATATTAGAGAAACAACGGACACGGTTGCCACGGAATGCGAGCTGCCGAAAGAACTAGAAGTGGCTGCGACAAGAAATAACGCCGAGTTGCTGGTCCCTAACACTTACCCGCGCCCCGTGCCGGAGTCCTCCGCGTAGTCCTCGGCACCGTAGTCGCCGTACGGCCTGCCGAGGCCGTAGCCGCGCTCGGCCGCCTCCCGCCGTCCGAAGCCGTAGCGGGGACGTTCCCGGGCGTAGTCGCTGTCGCTGCCGTCGTCGAGCTCTTTCCTGTGTCGGGGGGGGGGGACGGTCAGATAGGACGCGGCTGTCAGGGGGCTACTCCATCAGAAACGGAAAGGTCGTAATTAAGCAGTATTTACATTAGCCAGCTATGCAGGCTAAATGTCTTGCTAATCGTAAATACTCTCTTCAGAGCAATGCGAACATGACAGCACCTCATATTACACCACAGAACGGCAGAAGACACGACGCCCATGGTCTGGCCTTGACCCGGACACGACGCCCGTAGTCTGATCTTGACCCCGTCACGACGTCTGTTGCCTAATCTTGACCTGGACACGACGTCCGCAGTCTGATCTTAACTCGGACACGATCGCCATTTGGCCTTAACCCGGACAACACGTCATTCATATGACCTTGACCCAGACAAGACGCCCGTGGTCTGAACTTGACTCTGACACAACATCCGCAGTCTGACCTTGACCTGGCCGTGGCACGGCGCCGGTAGCCGGGGTGGCGGCCGTAGAAGTCGTGCTGCCGATGTCTCTCCAGCCGCTCCCTGTCCGTGCCGTCCTCCAGCCGGGGGTCTTCGCTGTGGAAGTGCTGGATGTTCTCTCGCGACGCGTACCTGCAAGGACGTAAGGTCGCGAAGGACGAGTGTGAGAATGGGTAAAGGCGCAAAAGAATACATGAACTTTGCGGTGGACTACAGCTCGAAGGCTTCGTGGTTCTTGCGGAGGAAGGCGCATTTTGTGCACATAGAGTCAACTCTACGCGCACAAAACCGATTGCGATAACAAAGTTGTGAAGTAAATTTCCATTGAACTGAACAAGCCTCAAATGCTGTCGGAAATAATTAGTGGGCGATGAATTATATTCAAACGCATTTCGTAAATTTAATGTAAATAACTGTAATCCTTTCCTAACATCATTCAGCTCTATCCCATGGACGAGACAGACAGTTCCTATCCCGGTACTATCAAGAACGCAATCTTTACATCACAAACATAACGTTCCGCCGCTCACCGAACGTTACTGACCTGAAGTAGGGGTCGTTTTCGTCCTCCTTTGGCAGGTATCGCTCGTAAGGGTCGTCCATGGAGTGGTAATTTTTGTACCCCTGGCGGCCCTTGTAGTCGCGGTAAAAGGGCTGATACGTCGCATGCCGACTGGAGCCGGCCGGTTGGAGCTCGTTCAAGGTCGCATCAGGGCCAGCCGAGGTCATTGAGGGGTTATCCAAGGTTGTCGAAAGGTCATCCTGGGTCGCCGAGACGTTGGACGGCGCTTCCGAGACGTCGACGTGAGGCAGGCTCAGTGAGCGGTGCTCCGCCCTCAGCTCGGGAAGGTCAGGGGTCACGGAGGGGCCAGGGCCGGTCGCGGCGTCGGCCAGCGCTCGCCGGCTGATGTGGTGCCTGGGAATGATCGGCAGGAAGCCGTGGTGAAGCACGCCGGGCTTGAAGCCCGAGTCGCGCTTGTAGGAGGCGATGCTGGACGGCTGGCCGATAGAGTCCTCGAGTCGACTCCTCCTGGCGCCTGTTGAAGCAGGGTCGGGACTATCGTTCACGGCGGACAGCAGCGCGTCCACCTCCACGAGGTTGTCGCTCAGTCGCGGGTCTCTCAGCTTCTGAGGCAACGGGGACTGTTCGCCGTCCGACGGCTTTCCTCCGATCGCGTTTCTGCCCGCGTCTAGCGACGGATGGAGGTTCAGGAGAAGCGCGGGCAGATAGCTGGCAGGATCGTCCAGGGCCGGAGCATGTGCCGCCGGAGAGTCAGCAGGATCGCCCAAGATCAGAGCAGGAGCAGGTGGAGAGTTGGCGGGATAGTCCGAGAACTCGTTGACCACCTGCAGGGGAGCCGGACCTCCCTGAGAGCCGCCATGGCCAGGAGCGGGCGGCCGAATGGCCCTCGCTGACTCCGGGGGTGGCCGACCATCAGAAGAGCCCTCCGCCGCCGCCAGCGGCGCTCGAGGCCCGAGCGGAACGCGAACCGTTGCCGGCGGCGGCTGAAGGCCGGCGGAACCTCGGAAGCGTCCTGGGAGGGGCCGGCCTCCGAGGGTGGCGTCGGGCGCGATCAGGGTACTCGGAACGGCGGGGAAGTCCTTCCCCACCTGCGGAGGCGGTCGGCCCGCGCCGGGAAAGAGCGCCCTCTGCCCACTGGGCGGCCGAAGCAGTGTGGCAGACGGCGGCGGAGGCGGAGGACGTCGTGGCGGGAGCCGCCGCGGAGGGGCGTACAGCGGCACCGGGCCTACCCTCGTCCGCTGGTCAGGAAAGCCGAATGGGTGCCGCGGAGCCCGCTGTCGGCCCCAGAGCGCCGGAATACGCGCCTCCTGACGACCGGCGCCCGTCCGGCGGGCCTTCGCCGGTTCCGATTCCGGCAGCTCCTCTTTGCCATGAGACGGCTCGTGCACCTCGTCGCCCATGTGGCGGTGCACCTCGTGCGGCACGCCGCTGTAGTACCGGTGGATGACGGGCCGCACGAACTGGAACCGGTCCTCGTCGGCACCGGCGGCGGGCGCCGACGAAGTGTCCCTCTTCGTCCGGTTCAGGCGAGTCTCGGACGCCTGCGCCATGAGCGCGCCTTCGCCGACGCCGTGGCGGGAGACGGCGGCGCCTTCCTGGTACCGGCTAGGGTACGGCATCTCCATGCTCGGCTCGTGCTCGGGGCCGGCGCGGAACTGGTTCTCCTCGTCGAAGCGGTGCCGGTCCGCGATTGCGGGACCGCGGGAGGCGTCCTCATGGCCGTCCCGGACCGCGCCGAAGATGTCGGCAACGTGGCCGTCGAACATGCCGCCCGGTACCTTGAAGTAGCCGAAGTGCTCCGGGTTTTGCGCTGGACTGGCTCCAGCTCCCTCCGCTTCGCTGCCCCTGCCGTCGAAGATGCTGCCAGGTTCTTTGAACTCGCCGAAGGGATGCGGCCCTTGCGTCGGGCCGCTTTCAACTCTCTCCGCTTCGCTGTCCCTGTCACCGAACATGGCGCCGGGTCCTTTGAGGTCGCCGAAGGTGAACGCGTCAGGCATCTGCTCGGCTCCGATCCGCTCTTCCTCGTCGGCCCCGGCGTCGAAGAAGTGGCCGGGTCCGCTGAAGCCGCCCGACGCGTGCTGATCCTGCGAGGGCTCGCCTTTCCTCCTCTCTCCGCCGCTCCCCCGGCTGTCGAACGGGTACGCCCGGCGCCCTGAAGTGGCCGAAGCCGGACGGGCCCCGCGTGAGCCCCTTCAAGCCGGAGGGGTCCGCGCCGGGCCTCCCGAGGTTGCCGAAGTCCGGCGTCGTCGGCGGCGAGCGCCCGCCGTCAGCGAATGGCGCCGCGGCGTCGTCGAACGCCACGGCCGCCTTCTCCCGGATCTTCTTCATCAGCGCCTCGTGCTGGCGCTCGCCCATGAAGCCCGTGAAGTCGTCCTTCCGCGCGACGTCCCTGCCGGCAGTGCCTCCGCCGTCGCCGAGGCTACTCTTCGCCTCGTCGGCGAAAACGGCCGGGAAACGCGTCACTCCGGTCGAAGAGCGACCGACGACTTTCGCTGCGGTCTCGGCCGTAGCGGCTGCGGAAGGAGTTGCTCATTTTCGGGCTGTAAACGGCGTACTCATCCTCGGGGTCGGTGGCGTGGCCCGAGTCCCTCTCCGAGCCGCCGTAGCCTCCGCCGTGGCCGCCGTGCCCGCCTCCACCGTAGCCGCCGCCTCCGTAGTGGTCATCCCCACCGCCGCCGTAGTGATCTTCCCCACCTCCGTAGTAGTTTCTACCACCGCCATAGTGATCATCGCCACCTCCGCCGTAGTGGTCTTCTCCGCCGCCGTAGTCGTTTCTGCCACCCCCGTAGTTATCTCCCGTTTCTCCGTATTCGTTGCTGCCACCTCCGTATTCGTCTCTGCCGCCACCGTGACCGTCTCTGCCGCCGCCGTAACCGTCTCTGCCGCCGCCGTATTCGCCTCTGCCGCCGTCATGGCTGCTGCTGCCACCACTGTGGTAACTGCCGCCGCTGTAGCTGTCGCCGTACGGCTGCTCCGAGTGGTAGCTGTCCGAATCGTGGTCTCCGTCCTGGTAGCTGTACTGTCGACGTCCCTGGTCACCGTACCTGACCGGCAAGAAATCACAGTCAGAAGGAGACATCGGAGTCTGCGATCAGAATAAAACGCTGCTCAATTCCCTTTTTCTTTTTTCATTTTGTTCTGTTATCTCACAAACTGTAGTCTCTCTCGGTCTGCCACCTGACCAGCTGTAGTCTATCTAACAGATCACCCATTAGAGCCACCTTGCTTTGTTACTCCATCAGTCATGATCTTTCTCGCTACCAAACCTCACCAGTTTGGGCCACCTACCTTTGCTACCGGGCCAACTGTAATCTCCATCCCCCCTTGAAACATCTCACTTGCTGAAGCCACCTCGCTCTGATACCTGAAAGCTCGCGCTGCAGAAGTTCACCTGTTGGAGCCGCCCCGCTCCGGCTCGTCGTAGCGACTGTCGTAGCTGCTGCTCTTGGTCGGCGCCTGGTAGTGGTTGTTCCACGAGGTGCCGTAGCTCTGCGAGTGGCCGTCGTCGTAGTCGCCATGCCGCGCCACGCGGTCCCGGTCCACGTCCCCAGACGGTCCCGGCGACGAGTACTGGTCCCGCGGACCGCTGTACATCTCGACCGGGTCGCGGTACGTGCTGTACACCGGCTGCGGATGGACGGGACCCGCACCGTGAGGGGTTTCACGCGGTATATCAGTAGCCCGTACTAGGCCCAGTGACAGGGGCGTCGATTTCTCTAAATGATTGAAGGGGCCGAGCCGAGGACCGGACTAACCTTCCCCCAAATTTGGGTTTCTCAACGAATTTAGCCAACTTTATTTTGACTAAAGAAATGCGTATTTTTTTGTTGCTTTTGTCAAATAAAAACTCCATTTATTCCGACGTATATACATATATATATATATACATATATATGTAGATAGAAAGATATATAGATAGATCGCTTTAGACACTGTTCTTTGCTTTCTGCCTATCTTTTATCTATTGAGGCCGTTCTTTTCGTTATTATTACTCATTGCCCTTTCAAATCGGCAAAAAATATCGGGGAGGGGGGGCAAATCCAACCTTGGTGGAGGCCCAAATCAACTCTGAGTGGGCTAGGGCCCTCTCAAGAGAATACAAATCGACACCCCTGGCCAGTGAGGAGGCTTCGCACCAAACACCAGCCTGTCACAGGGCCGGTCAAGAGGGTTCTCACGGCTCACTGGCAGCCGCCACAGATTTTTCCCGTCGCAGGGCAGAGCGGAGGTTCCGCAGGGTCCACCACCAGCCTGTCACAGGGTCCAAAGGAGGTTTCACACCGAACAAATGTCTGTCACAGGGCCAGTGGGGAATTTCGCAGATTACACCACCAACCTGTCACAGGGTCCGTGAGGAGGCTTCGTACGATACACCGGTCCGTCACATAGCCGTAGATAGGCTTCGCACGGTACACTAGCAGCCGTCACAGGGCCAGTAAGGACGCTTGACAAGGTAAGCCAGCATGCTATCAAAGGGCCAGTGAGGGAGTTTCACACGGCAGTTAGGCATTTTGCAACACATGACGGAGTTAGTGGAAATCAGTGATAAACCTTGCCTCGGAAACGAAACTTTTTGAAATGCATACCACAATAACTGTACAGGCATGGGCCTATCCTGAACTAAATGACAAATATAGACTGCCAACAAGTATGGTGGTAAAATAGAAAAGTTTCTTTCTGATCATTTTCAATGGCGCTTTTGGAAATGTTTCACACCAAATTAAAGAAATACGCTGTCTTGTTAAAATGTCATGTTGTCAATTCACTTTTGAGACCTATGCTATGCAGCAAACCATAAGCCATTCCGGTAAAGCGTCATGCAGAAATTGCCGAAACTACAGTACATGGCGTCGGTAAATCCCGCAACGTCTGAAAACGACGACGTACAGAGAAAACTACTCTTATAGCACACAGCGTGAGCTTTCGCACATCGATGCCACTTTTCTCAGAGGCAGGAATGACGATCAGAAACCGGACTGTGGCGTTTCACTCCTGCACCCCACCTGCGCCACGAGAGACAGTTCGTTCTCCGCCGTGACTGGGTGTTTACTATGGAGGCGACAGCGTGACCACATGACCGCCGCAGACACTCTCCACCCTTCAGAGCACGCGCTGAGACGGCTGCAAGGAGAAATTGGCCGGACCAATTCACAAGTAAGGCGGCTGCCACACGGTGCGCCTGCAGGATTCGCCACGCTGAATACTGAGCGGCAGGTGGCGGCAAATGTCTGGAATCGTGTCTGGCGGGTATCTGGTGGTTCAACCCAGTCTGAACGGTGAACTTTTTAGTGAGTTTTCGCAATGTTGACTATCCCGATTGTTCGCCTGAACGTTATGTTGTACGCTTGCAAAGAAAGTGCAAAGTGTGCGTATGCGCCATATTATTATTATCAATTTTATTTTTATTATTATCGTGGTGGAACGGACCCGGAAACTTGGGGAGGACTGGCAAAAGAATATGACAAGCACACGCTTCCAAAGGCCTTCAAGTCTTCTCGCCAAACTACTGGTATAAAGGATTAACATAAGGATAAGCGCATAATCCACCAGAAAATCACCTTGTGCGCATCCTCTCGCTGCCTCTTGTAGTCCTTCTGGAACTCGGACTGCCCGTCGAAGGTACTCTTTACTCTAGATGTCCCGACTTCCTCGACCTCAGAGGATGGCGTCCTCGTGGCGTTCGTGGAGCCCTTGCTCATGTTGATGGCCTCAGCCAGGTTCACGGGAAAGTTGACGGGAGCCACACCTGCCACCTCGTTGGCGACCAACACCAGCGACGTGAGAAGAATCTGGGATGTTGGGAAAGATGGCATTAACCGGTGCAACCTAAATGGCTCCACGGCACGGTGAAATATGGGACTATGTTTATCATAAAGCAATGGAATATAACTAAGCTAACTAGTTGGAGGACCAAAGTTGTGATTCATTGGCGTAATTAATGATGTTTGGACGAGTCGTTTTAGGACGTGTTGTCATCCAAACATCATTACAGTTGCATTTCTCTCCCTTTGCTGACGTTCTGACTCTGAAAACTAGCAAATGTGCCTGTTAAAACATCATCATGATAACGCAGCGTCGACTTCTTTCAATAAAACTGAGTGAACGCATGGGAGATATCGAAATCTTAAAACCCAGTTAGTTAGATCGTTAACAGCAGATATCTGAGCCATTTAGTACCTTAGATCAGCAGATATTTTAGGGAAGATTTATTATTTTCCGTTCATTACACACTCTCCTTCAAAACACACCAGAGATTCATGGAGTGTTTGTTTTCACATATCGTCTTACAATGACTGGAGTAAACATAATGAAACTGACTCATCCACATTCTGCTCAGTTAACTAATATTTAAAAACAATTACCATTTGCGATTTTTTCCAGTAAGAGGATAAATTACGTTTTGGGGCACAAACATGTGAAACGTATACGCTTAAGTCCATTCTTATCGCTATTATCTCGCACAGGCGCAGCCAAGAGTGGCCGGGCGCGCGGCCACCCCTTTATGCCCGTTATTTTATGAAAACCATTGCACATCATCCTCCCAACACGTGCTTTTTGCATGATTTTAGTTCACACTGAACTCTGCCCCACCTCAAGAAAATTCTGGTCGGCTATCTCGTACTATTATCAGCGACAGCAGAAGGTGGTCCAAAGTAAAATGGTCCAAAGTAAAAAATAAGAACTGTTTGCAATGAACAATAAACCCCGAGCTCGTTCACCCTTAAGCATATCACTCCGAACTCGTCAAGACCGAATGATGGACATATCTAAAGATCCACTCTACCCATTCAATTAAAGTAACATAGATTTATATTTTGCCTAATACTCCCTAACGTAACGCATTGGCAGGCGTAGTCTGTACCTCTGAAGCATTGTAGTAACGTGAGTCATGGAACTCCTTCCCGCCCGTTTAGTCATTCATGGAAGACCCATCAGAAAAATATCCCTTGATTTCGATGGCATTGCTCTCGTGATCAATAACAGTCCCATGCTCGTCGATGACCACTCACCGCTATTTCACGAAAATCCATCTTAACGGCGCACTCTAAAACATCTTCCGGTCACGCCCGATAGCAAGACCACTCCCTGCACCTCCGCACGCGCCGGACACTCCGCCCCAGCAGCAGAGCCGTGAACAAGCCCTCAACAGCCGCGGACCTCAACTGAGTCGAGCACTTTCTCGGCGGCCTATTTGAGCGTTTGGCGGCGATGTCCCGGCCTGGTCGCGACACTGTCACCGCGGCGCGCGTGCTGCGCGCGGAAATCGGTCCAGCGGCGGGTCATGCGTCCCGCGCGCGGCGCGCGATTTCGTGAGAAAGCGCCAGCGACGTTATGAAACGCGGCTGGCACCGGGCTGGTGCTAGCGCCGTGTGCCGAGTTGCGGTTTCCGGGCCTTGCGGTTGCTTCACCGCAGGCGTTGCAGGCACCAAAAGTTGTTTTCAGTAACAAAGCGTTTAAAAATCGGAAATAGGGTAACTGTCGCGCCATTGGTAACATTCGTTACTCGCCGGGAAAAGCCCCCATAAGGCTGCAGTATTCACACTTTAAGCCTCTTTTTCCACGGCTCTGTCGGCCCCGAAACGGGCCTGGATTTCCGCGTTTTTTTCTCGCAAGATTGATCCGGTGTGGCATGCCTTTCGACGAAGGGTCTAACCTCTCACGCAATTTTTCCTTTGGTTTCGAACGCAAATGCGAGACGACAGGACATATTCTCACGGTGCACCGGCCACATTTTGCTCTGTAAAAGGTTTCTAACAGGTCTGTGGAAGAACATAAGAACTTAACTTGAATGCAAATGAGTCATTTCAGTATGTAACTGATCCTTGTACCCCTTGTGCTTTTACAGGCCAATCCTACACGGCAGGATTGCAACTCAGATAATATTGCCTTCAACAAAGAGCGTGAGCGTGACAACCTGAGCGTGACACGCTCGGTTTTTAAATGTGATCAGAACGCGCTCGGTACGACGGTTGAATCAATCAGTCGTACGCAGTTCAGAGTCCGCCTAGAAACCCCAGTGTTCATTGCGACACTGGGTTTTTTCATTGCAACATTGGGGATTCAAACGACTTGCTACTGTTAGGAAGACCACGGCGAAGAAACTCAGGCAGTGCCCCCACCCCCGCCCCCGTGACGGCCCACAGCATGACGGAAGACTATCAGTGCTGAAGTAGCGTCGAGGCTGACTGCGGTTTAGCGCTCAGCATATGTGGTCTGACGTCGCTGCCACGGGCCGCCGTCTTCCGGTTCCGGCGCCAATTGCAGAATCGCGTTTGATATTCCTCAGGCAGCTGGGGAGAACGCGGGACCCTGCGGACAGCCGATGATCCCTCCAAGCGAACTGTTCGCGTACAATCCACTGCCGGAAATTCGTGGCAGCACGTAGCAGTTTCTGCAGGAGAAACGGAGTTCATTGCACGGCTTTGGCAAGACACGGTTCCGGCTGATTTTGTGCTATGTCTGCTGGGCCGAGTCAGGCTGCTGGAGCCGCCATGCTCACCGCCGGAACCTCTCCTTCAGAAGAGTTTCCAGTCGACTGCTGATAATGGGAGTGAGGAGCTGACTCACTGTCTCTCGGCGAGACGGACAAAGCGACGAAAAAAAAACAAGAAGGGAAAAGGAAGGTGGCGAATGATGCAACCAGGATGAAATGGAGCATTTGTGCAATGACTTCGAAATTAGTTGCGCTCGTTTGCACTCGGCCTGTTTTTCACACAAGCTGCGTTACGCGTGTCACGTTACACTACCTGTTTTGCTCGCTTTGTGTGTCCAGTAGGAGGTAATCTGGTTACATCAGCACTGTAATGCTACTGGGCTGTGAGTACATGACATTGCCAGTGCGGAACCCGTCGGAGCATGACTGGATAATTTAAACAAGTCCGTCAACACGTTTCCTACATTCCCTAGCATGGTACAGCACGAACCAGGAAGAAAAGTTATCGATTGGTGAATGAGCTTTTGGAAAGGTGGGTAATCATGAATGGTAGTTTTTCACAGACCGAACTTTACTGAACGTCTTTACTGTCTGGGCGCAATGAAAAGAAACCATTGACACGGCTCGAAGGTTGTTTTCATAACACGTAGGACAGATATTCAATTTTCTCCTCAAAGGTTTCGTTTTTGCAATAAAATACGTTTATTGCAGTTAGTGCTGAAACTCACGCCACATAATGACAACTTGAGGTCTGCATTATTTTCCGGGCATTATATCACGAGTTCTACGTGCAGTATATCGCGAAAACAGTATTTAAATCACACCACAAGATCACGTGAATCCAATCTAAGGTACGATGTCCGACCAGGATATCCTGAACTGATTGGGCTCAGTGCTTAAAGAAATGTATGGTGCAAGAGACTCGAAATGGTAATGACCATTATGATCCCGTATGATATAAGGTGTTTCATGCTTTGAACTATGCCGATGATATCAGGTGTGTGCAGCTTTTAAAACCTTTCCCTTTGAGAAGCGCATTTACTCTTTTACAGAAATGTTCACGAACTTCAAAGAAGTAGGCACTTGCGTGATCTACGTGTATTTTCGTTGTACTGATAAGTCCGTACGCTAAAACAAAAGGCAAAGAGATTTTGAGCGCCTGGCACTCGGAGGGCACGTCCATACCACTAGCCCAGCTGAAAAAGTAACCGACAAACTTCTCCATGACAGGATCGGGTTTGATGAAATGATCTGGATCGTTCAGACGATCTGCATTCCACGTGTGCCGTGCCCACCTGGCAGGGGGATGGGTAACCGGTCACCAGCCCCAGGCCGGGCCCGTTGCCACGCAGACGTCACCGGGCTGAACGGCGGACGTCCAGTGCACTCGTTCAAGGCCACAGTCAAGGTCACCGCCAGCCGGGAATGGTAGGGCGAGGCTTGTTGCTAGGGGTTGGGAGTGAAGGGCTGGTGCCTGGAATGGTGGTGACTGGGGCTTAATGAATGAGGGCGTTTGATGAAGTGAGGACACGGGACCGCCGTGCGAAAGATGAGTCATAAGAGTACAAAAGAGTCGGCCAGTCGTCTTACAGAACTGTCAGTTGCTGGCTACAGTAATAGCCTTTAAGAGTGCAATGGAAATGGTTTGTTTCATGAATAAATTGCCATAGTCATTACCTCGGAACAGCGTTCGTCGAAGACCATTAAAATGGGTAAGCGGAAGTGCCGCTTGAGTGGACAGATTTCAATCATGATGACCATTGCCGCCTACGAAAGTGACGGGAGTGATCGCATTGGAAAAAGGCAGCCGCGCTCCCACCGCCGGCTAGTTCTGGTTGACGTGTCAGGTTCGCACGCTGTGCTCTCCATCAGAAAATCGAATGGCTTTAAATGGCAGTTCGGCTATTGGGGTTCCGTTCATCGATGTTCAGTAACTCGTCTTTCGAATGGCATTCTCTTCTTCTGGATTTATGGTGGTAGTCAGTGAGTACGTTTGAAGAGCATGCGTTTTTTGCGTCCTTTATCAAAAGTGTCTTCCAAAAGCATTTAGCTGTCATTAGTTTTCGCATTTAGAACTTGCATGTAACCATTAAGTGCACACATATTCAATTAGAAAAGCAAAGTTAACAATAATCCAAAAATGTGAAATTATCCCAAACAATTATTATGGTTTACCATACTCCCCAACACTGCGTAAATCCATTGTTGAGAAGTACCAGTCGCGACTCTTGCTATGTGAGCACGTCGTAAAAAGCGTGTCACATACCTACCGGAAATGTCTAGGAAAATGTGGAAATAAGGAGCAACATAAAAACATCTGCGATCTCTTGCACAAAGCGAACGAAACATGGTGTTGGCTGTCGAGAAGCAAAGTCGAAATAAACACCGACGAGCGACGAGCACGTGCAACGTATGTCAAAAACAAGCAACAGAACTAGGCATAGAGATACCATTCCACCGAGCGCTATTGGTGGCGTGGTGGAGATGGATTTTTTTGGGGGAGGATCTTGGATGGAGTTGGACGACATGTTCGGCGAATGATTTAAAAATTGTTAATTTTAAATATACAACATAATAACATAAAAATAACGAAAAAAATAAGAAAATGAATTATTAAAAACACATACGTTCCTACCGCGGACGTCCACACATCACTAGTGATGACATTGGGTAATAAGGAAGTTGCGCTTTACATGGATAAAACTGGGCCATTCCTAAATTCGTGTATCGCAACCTTGGTGACGACGTAACTTACTCAAACATAGTGTAATTCAGCTTTTAATATCGCTAAATCTTGAACGAAATGCTCAGTATTTAATACGTAATTTAAAATAAGAAAGAAGGCTGGGACATGCAAAGAAAGTGTGGTGTATTTCACCCGCTTAGCTAAAGCAAACAATATCTTTTGGCATAAAATTTCCGTATCCCCATCAATATATGCCACAGTTTTACATATTGGGATAATTTTCCCTTTTCTACAACCCTTGCTCCAGTGATTACATTAGGACTCTGACACGTGACTGTTTCTGAAACACCTTGGAAAAGACACCTGGACGGCGTATGAACGTGTCTAGGCGAAATGTGTCTCTTCCAAGTTAATTAGCAATCCCCGAGGCATTTAGCAGCACTGTTAGACGCGTCAGTGATTGATAATCGTACTGGGCTGTTAACTGTGCCAGATGCGGACCATATTGCCGTGCTGATGTCAGGGCAGGACCAGAGAGGAGGATAACAGACAAAACGTATTCGGCTGCCACGCCGAATGATGCAGCAATAACAACGACGCGATTTCTACTTCGCTGCAATCTTGTCAAATGCTCTGTGATGCTTGGTTCACTGGATTGAAGTTACCATAGGCTCGTTTACGTCGTCATGTGGCGCCGATACAAAGTATATATACTTTGGCCAGGTAAATGTTTCTTTCGGGACTAAAAAAATCACGATTATGTTTCGGATAGGCCTCTTGAGAAACTTGTGCCAGGAATTGTAAAAACAAGGCAATAACAAACGGCAAGCGTCACGAGAATCAGCAACTCATTTTGCATAAAACGTACTTTTGCAATTCTGGAAACTTTGCTAACTTGGTCTAAGGTCAGTCTTACTAAATCACTGGCTTTAGACTTTGAAAATAGTTTTATGATGAGCCGTATCTGAGCCTTTTCAAAGTGTTTGAGGCCTATGAAACTTTTCTGAAATCTCTTGGCTTGCTTTGGTTCCTTAAATGGTCCAGAAGCAACGGCACGACCATGTTTTACCTCGTTGCTCTTAAAAGTACCTGTTGGGATACTGAAGGCATATCTATCGTTCCCAAATCTGACGAGTTGTTTTATTGAAACATACAATAACTGACCAATGAAAAAATCACCAGTGACTTCTGGTTTCATCAATACCCGATATCATAAGGTTCACCCCATAAAGAACTGAGGATGGAGAAGGGCAAGTCATAAATTGTGTTAATGTCAAGATAAAGTTTGGTGTCGTCTGCATGTAAATCCTGGAGTATCCTATCGAAGACAACGCTGGGTCCCCTAAACCTAAAGTAAAGCACAGCTATGCTGCCAAGCATTCGAATTCACCGTCCATTTTGCCGGACTGGAAACTCGAAAATATCTCAAAATAACATGATCAGTCGCCTCTAGGTCTTGTCATAGCCTCTGCTCTAAAAAGGTGCGGTCGGGATGCGCTGTCTGTCCAGTTATGTCTACCTAAATGCAGCAATGGACTTTGATGTACCATGTAAGACGAAGGTCTGTGCATAGCTCTGTGTATGTATAGGTCTGTGTGTATATGTACTGTCTTTCGCCAGCATGGCTTTATTTTGTTTTGAGTTTTTTTTCGTATGTTGAGGAAAACAAAATGCATCAGGCTGACATCTCACCACCCGAAATAGCCAAGCATGACGACGTAGAGTGGTATGGATCATCACAGGGGAAGACAGAAAAGTCTGTGTCGCAAGGGTAAGTCTGTGTAATAGCTATAAGGTGTTTGAAAAATTCGCCTTTCCATCATCTATTAAACGCATCATATTCATGCGTCATTTTTTATTCATTTTTTTTTATTCATTTTTTATTCATATTTATGCCGATGTGCTCCCCCTTTAATTCCAGACACTTGGCAATCCTATCTGCCATGCCATCAACCAGCTTGCAGAGCATGAAGGGTAAGATGCTCGCCCACTTCCTTTGCAGCACTTTCTCCAGCTTCGCGATGCTCGCGCAGGGATCCGTCTCCCTGAGGCGCGCTCTTAGGATGCTCGACAGATTTTCGGTGGGTTTAGATCAGGGGAGCTCCCCGGCCTTGTTTTTTTTTGTCCCCTAACCGCGGACGGTGCACTTGGCACCTCTCTTGGGCTCCCTGCGCCGTGTGAGCGGACGCAACGTCTTGCATGAAGATGGCGGCCGACACGTCGCGCACCGTCTTCCCCTGAACTGCGGAGCTCGTCCTCGCCATTCGTCCCATGGTTTCAGTGGGATACTTTTCCAGAATCTCCTTGACATAGCAGTCTTGGTTGACCGTCTGCTTTTGCGGCACCACGTGCAGTCCTGTGAGGCCCGGAGTAGTCATCGCCCCCAGACCGTCACCTTCTGGGACCTCCTCTCAGGGCGGCAAGGTGGTACTTTTGCCCTGTTTTTCGCCCTTGCGTGGTCGTTCCGGGGTTTGAGGTTTGTGCGACTTCGAATACCGACTCGTTGCGTCGCTCCAAATGATTTTCTTGAAGTCATCCTTGCTCCAGTTTTTCGGCTTCTTTCCTGCAAATTCCATTCTCGCCTTCCACTGTTTGTCGTTCCGTTTTGATTGTTTGGCCCTCTTGGATGCGGTGAGCCCTAGCCCTATTCCCGGAGGGCGAGACGGTATGGTCGATTCCCGGCAGGGGGGCGGATTCGGCCCCCCCCCGAGATCTCGAGAACTACTTGTCCGATTTTATTGCAACAAACGGCAATCGATTCGCCGTGACGTGAACTACATTTTTATGAAAAGAAATTTTCAAAATTTTGAAATTTGTGGATACAGGGGGCAAAAAGGTTAAAATGGGGCGTACTTTTAGACTTCTTATAACTCCGTTGTTTATGGACCGATTTCGATGAAACTGGCATCAATCGAGAGATTATAGATAGGGCTTTTACCATGGGTCCGCAAATCTGAAATTTGGAGAAAATTCATGGGCGTTCACAGGGTTTCAAAAATAGGAGGATTAGTTTTCTAACAACTGAATGAACAAAAGAGGCAAACACCCTTTTTTGGCTTCTTCTAGTCATGTTATACTAAAGAAGTACAAATCGCATTACAATGTTTGTATAATGTTAGCATAGGCGGTGCCAGGGACATGAACAACGGGGAACTGTCACGGTCACATGTTTCTCAGATCAACTTGTGACCTTTGACCTTAAATGACCTCCAGTGACCTTGGGGTCACTTGGAATGATCTCGTGTGCATTTAATATTATCTGTCAACGTTTTCAATCATTTGAATTCACTCTATTTCAAAAATTTCATTTTATGGCTATTGCGATATAGCGTACGCGCACTGACATTTTAGGTCATATCTCCGTGACCCAACCTGATATCAAGCTGAAACTTGGTACAGAAGTAGAGGGCACCCTTCTACGTGATATATATTCTGGGTTTGGTATTTGAAAAAATGGCGCCGAAATTATAGCGAAAAAAACAAATTTTGAATTTTGACCTTGACTCGACCTTGTAAAATGACCTCAGATAAACAAAATTATATCTGCACATTGCCCAGCTATTTAGCTATACATCCATGTAAAGTTTTAAGTTCTAGCTTTAAAACTCTGTTTTTGGCAGATATTTTTCTTTTACCCTCAACATGGCCAAAAATAGCATGAGGTACCTCCCGAAAACGTTGCCTGGCTCCACCCCTGAGCAAAACAGAATTTTGAAATTTTGTCACAGCACGTAGAAAGAATAGTTAGGAAAAGTGACCAAGTTTCGTGAAGCTGCTTTAAAAAGCCTGGAATTGGCAAGCGAAAAACCCGAGGGGGGGCGGATTCCGCCCCCCCTGCCGGGAATAGGGCTCTTGAACACTTCATGTATTGGTAAACAGTCGTGTCGGACACCTCGTAGCCCTTGCGTTTGGTTTCGACGGGTAATTTTCGCACGCTCTTGCCTATCTCCAGCGTGACTTTAGCACAGACAATTTCCACCATCCGACTGACCTGCGAGGGTCAGCCTGAGCGCTGCTTGTCGTTGAGAGACTTTCTGCGCGAAAATCTTCTCCGTCCGGTGTTCGCTGTACGGTGTAACAGGTCCAGCGCCTTGGCGACATCTTCTTGGCTGCGCCAGTCTGGACCATTCCCACGGTCCTCGTCCATGCAGCTGCCCAGGAGAAAGCACTTTTAGTAATACCGATGTTTGCGGCTCGGTCATATGCGAGCTTTGTGCCCCATTAAGACCTAATTTATCAGTTTTTACAAGTTCGCGCATCACGTGATAAACCGAAAAATGCGTTTGACGTTTGATTACTTCCTTAGACTGGATGTAAAAAGTGCTGAGGCTATAGGACCAAATGTGGATGCGGAGGGTAAGAAAGAAACTTTGAAACACACAGAAGTGGTTAGATTTTGTCGCCGTTGAAAACCAAAGGCTTGGTGAAACAATACCAACGCGATGACATGTTGATGATCAGTGTCCAGTGGTTACAGTGTGGCTGGATGGGAGCATACAGTCCGTATAAAAATAACATTAGGAGACGATATGAGCTCGCTGCTGCACATGCAGCCCACTTACTACAATGAGACATGTGGCGAAAGCGGCCGCCTATGCCAACAATTATCACTTCGGCCATTTTTGGCACTGTTGAAGGTAAAAGAAAAATAAGCTGCCAAAAAAAGAGATATTTAGATAGAACTTAAACCTTGATTTGAGTGTGTAGGTCACTGACTGGGCAAGCATACACAAATATTTTTGTGGATTTGAGACTCATTCGCAAGGTCAAGTGAAAGCTGAACTTTAATATTTGGTTTTATTTCAGTATTTTTGACACCATTTTTCAAAACGCAACATTTAAAGCATGTTTAACTTAGTAAAATGTTGTCTACTTGTGTTTGGAGTTTCAGATGCAAACTGGGTCGGGTCACGGAGCCATGACTTAAAATGCGCGCGTTACGCTGTACCACGGCGGCCATGAACAGGATTTTTAGAAATATAGTCAATCCAAATGTCTGAAAATGCTTTGAGGCACTATGAAATGAACTCGAAGCCATTGCACGTAACTCTGAAGTCATTTGAGGTCATTCAGGTCAAAGGTTACAAGATGCTTGATGAATATGGGACCATGACAGTTTCCCATTTTTCATGTCCCTGGCGCCGCGTATGCTGAAAGTATATGAACAATGTAATACGATTTGTCGTTTTTAGGTCTCACATGAGTAGTAAAACTTAAAAAAATGCTTTGAATTCTTGTTTTAATGCAGTTTTCAAAAAATAATCTTATTTTTCACGCCCGTGTGAATGCCTATGAACAGCCTTCAATTCATATCAATTACATCAAAATTGGTTCATAAATAGTGTAATTATACCACATGAAAAAATTCCCCCGCCTGGCCTTTCCCCTGCATTCGTCCATTTGGAGATTTTTGGAATTTCTTTTCATAGAAGTGTAGTTCACGTCGGGGCAAAGTCATTGTCGTTTGTTTCGATGAAATCGGACGGATAGCTCTCAAGATGTCGAGAGAGGGACGAAAAAGCCCCACAAACGGGAATGCGCCTTAGCGCTATGGTGGCTGGAATAGGATTAAAGGCAACACAGGGTGGTTCCATTCCAGTTTACGAAAATCTCCAATGAAATGAAACATCACGTACGAAACTTCAAAACCACAGGACTTTAATTTTTGGTTTGCCGGATGGCAAAACGTTGGCATCGCAGTAATTTTAACTCTCCCCAAAAATTCATAGACGATTGTAGATTCCGCTTGATCCAGTTGTGAACAGACTGATTGTTTTTCTCTATCCATTAATCATGAAGCCATTACTGGAATCACGACCCAATGAACCTGACGTCCAACGACCCTGTCGAGCCGCCCCACCAATTCCACAGAGTTTATTTTCGAATGGTTCTGAGGGATCTCGCTTCGGCGCCGCGTTTTTACCACGGTTCTTTTTAACCCGTTCGGTTTTTACGTTAGTTACTAGCTGCTCCAAAAGCCATGTGATGGGCAGCGCCCAGCGCAAGATTCCGCGATGGTTTTTCCGCACGGCCCCTGACCAATCCGAATCGTCGGAAGTGCTGGGCGCGTTTTTCACTGGGGTCCGTCGCAGGGACCGCAGAAGGGGAATGTGAGAACTGAGGAACAAGTCTCGGGTATAAAAGTCTTCCCGTCCTCTTCAGCGGCATCAGTGCGAGTCTTCAGCGCAGCTCAACCACTCATCCAACATGAAATTCGTAAGTCTGTTTTCACTTAAGACGCGCTTGTTAGGCAGAATATTTTTATTTTGGTGTTCTTGGCGGGCCATATCTTGTTTGGTTCCTGATGGGTATGACTTTCTCCGTTACCGCCAGGTTGTGTTTCAGTTAGGCGTGCCCTCTACCGTGATATCATTGCGTGTTGGCTGGGGTGTGACGTGATAGGAGTGTCCTCTGCCGTGATGACAAGATCTGCTTCTGAAAGGGATGGCCTCTGCTGTGATGATCAGACTCTGTTTCCGACGGCAGTGACGTCCGTTTTCAGGTTCTAGCCGTGCTCGTCGTGGGCGTTGCCTCTGCCGCCGTGCAGAAGGCGGAGATGACCCTTCCGGCCAGTACATACGCTGCCCGCCCGGGTCACGTGACCAGCCTCCTGCACCCGGGCCTCATGGGCCACGTGGGTCACGTCGGGCGCATGGGCCACATGGGATACATGGGACATCTGGTGCCGCACATGAGTGGCCTCGGACACGCCAACCATCACGTCGTAGCTGGCACGCCCTATGTCACCAGTGAGTATGTCGCCATTTTTTTAATTTGACTTTTCTGTTACGTTGTGACTACTTTTAATATTTCTCCACATTACTACCTGTATCCTTTTTGTGTTGATAAAATCGTGATCGATAGCTTTTTTGAAGACGGGGCTGCTATTTCATTACGGCACGTGGTCATCTTTTCTTCATGGATACTTTCGTGCGGACTTCAAGCAGTTCAGAAGTTATGAAGATCATGGTATACATTTATACAAGAGGCCGATTCCTTAGAAGAACGAGGTAAAAGAAAGTTGAAATGTTTCCAGAACTGCTAGGTGTACAAATTTTCCGATATTTCGACTGTTTGGCTCTTGAGCGTAAGTAAACAGGCTTTAGCGTAAGTATTGTTTGGCTCTGTAGCGTAGCGTAGTTCCTTGTTTCAGCGAATCATGACACGATGCTTGCGCTTTCCAGACATGCACAGAGCTGGCATGTACCACGGAGGCGCCTTCATGGGCTACCCTCACATGACCCACGGCGGGTATCAGCACATCAGGACCGTGGTGTAGACTGCTCGTGGACTCGGAGACGGTGTGGACTTGACGTCAGCACTCCGTGACCCTGCCTCGTGACCTCGAATCTGACCTGTGTTCACGTGTAACGGCATGTCGAAATACAAGGAAAACGAGACCTGAAGCCTTTGTACGCGGAAGGGATGACGAAATTACGGTGACTTCATGGTCTGTTAGCCGAACTGCAGCTCCGGCTCGTATGCAGCCATTAACAGTTGTTCTCTGGAGCGAACATAATGGGATACAGTACAGTCCTCATCAAGTTCTGCCTAATGGAAAGAGCACAGAAAGAGTGTTGTTCAGCTGAGTGCGAGCACGAAACGGTGTTTTGGACACGCAACATTCTCCGCTGCAAATGCACCGAGATACCGTATGATTATAGACAAATGACGATCAAAAGAATGTTAATAAGGCAGACTGGCAAGGAACAGCATCAGTCTGCGAATACGCATATTACGTACGCATCTTACACTGTCCTTTAGAACCCCAAAGGGCCTGCACCAACCAGACGCCCGAAGCCACCGAAAAGCGCCGAAATGGGAAAAGGCATGGGACTGTTTACCTCCGATATCAGCGATTCAAATGTACGCCAAAACACATAGGGCTCTTTTTCTCCTTTCCGTTTTCCGTCCTCGATGGGTTTCGCTCGTAAATACAAGCGAAACCCGTCAGTCGCGAGTTTGTGGAAAGGCACTTGCGTGATGGCAACTTCTAGGTCACAGGCATCGTTTCACGGTGAATAACGCAGCAAACTGGGTGTAACGGCACCACCGACAACATCCAGCGGCCTGAAAGACGAACGAATGTCTCTCCGACGTTTCTGCGACGTGTTGCCTCACGTGGGACAGGTGTCAAGAACTCAGCGTTGATGTCGGTGACAAGACGAAACGGAATACGCCGTCTTGGTCGGAACGTCCAGTCATATCGAGTCGTCTGTGTGCAGGCTGGTCTCTTCCTTTACGACGGCGGTACATGTCGTGAGGGTGCTCAGTTGGTGGGCAATGACGGGCACGACAAGGTTACGGGCGAACCGGGCGACGACCGGCGGAAGTGGCAACGTCTGGGTTCCCGGCAAAACAGCAGCCGTTTCATGCACAGTGCACCGGGTGACAAAAACCAAGGTTTCGTACTGCGAGGAGTGGTCCGGCCACGCAAGCCGCCACATACAAAATGACGTCACCGGCTTGGCTGTGCATCAGTGTTAGTTCACCTGGTTCGCAGACAACAACCAACATGAAACGCGTGAGTTCAGAATGCAGCGTGGCAGGAAGCAGCGGGCGCACTTGACTTGATTTCCAGCGTATTTGTACAGTTTTTTTTTGCGATGACTAGCTGTGCCCATTCTCAATGAAAGAGATGACGTTCTTCGGTAGAGATACCATCCTGTGCTTTTTTATGCGTATGTTAACGCTTCTAGTTCTCTTCGAGTGGTATGATGGCTCCACAAGTACCCCTCCAATCTTTCCATTTCCATATCTGACGTCTGTACTGATGTCCTCTTCCTCTTGTTTCGTCAACGCATGTGCCATTGTTATCTCCCACCATTCCGCACATGCTGCACACATCGTTTGACACATCGCTGGACACACACCCCACTCCTTGCTTATCGCCGTACACCTCTCAAATTCCGGCACACAACAGTCGGTAAATTCCTGCACCTCATCTGAACGCCCGCTCTTCCTCGGTTCCTGACCGTGTCGCTGCTGACCTCCTCCGTCCTCCGTCAGGCTGCCGTCCTGCTGGCCGCCGTGCTGGCCGCCGCCGCGCTGGCCGAGGACGCTCCTCGTGCCGAGGACCAGCGGGCGGAGGACTCGCTGCTCTCTTACGCGTACCCGGCCGTACACGGAGCTGGGGCGTACCACGCCCTGCCGTACGTCTACGGTCACCACTGTGAGTCCCGGCCGCTGGTGCGCCGGCACTTAGCTGTCACCCAGGACCTCTGCTCTTACCTGGACAGAGTGGGGGTCTTTTATGACCGTTTGTGTGTATTTGTTTGTGTATTGTCTGTGTATCGCATGAGAACCACACATGAACGCCGTTCGCCGTCCTGCGTTATGATCAGATGGCTGCGTTTTATTTTGGGTGTGATGGGCATTATCTTGATTGACATCTGAGACCGGCATTATAAGCTAGGCATTAATCGCATGGTGGATTTATTTCATGTATTGTCCCCGATGTTACACAAAGGCTAGACGCAAGGTTTCTCAGTGGTGGTATTTATAAGTTGCATGGCGCAGCTTAGTGTTACGTTGTGACAACAAGCAGCAATTCACAGTGCCAATTGAAATCGAAAAGAATGAAGGGTGCGCTATGGATTGTGTCATTAACACAATTCCGACACATCTTGATCTTCATGACGTATCTTAAATGTTGGATACGTATGCCCATGGGTCTGCAACACGGACAGTGAGAACAAAACAGACGAATTTGGTCCGATGAGGATATGAACATCTTGTCTGTGCTTGTAGACATTTATGCCGGTGATTTATTCCAGACATCCCCAGCGCCACGGTGTACACGACTGGATACGGATATCCGTACTACGGCGGATACCAAGGGGGACTGTACGGCGGCCTCGGATACGGGCACGGAGGATACCTCTACTGAGCAGCAAAATCCGCTCCCGTGCTGGCATTCGAGAAAGTTGTCTCTTTCGCCGATGTAGTGGATCGCACCAATATGCTCATGAGTAGTCCCCGATGTATTTTTCCCAAATACAGTTGTATTGCTAAAAATGACGTTTTGGCTCCATTTCGTACGTCTGGGCTTAATAAACCTTCTTGAGATTTTTTGCCTGCCATTTCTGAACGATTAGAGATAAAACCATGGAACTTGTTGACTTAGCCTAACATTGCTGTTTGCAAGCACTCAAGGCAGATTTAGGACGTTTTTCGGGCACGCTCGGCCGTTTTTTTGACACTTTTAAGGCAGCGATTACTATGCGCTCTGTCCGATGTTACGAGAACTCGGTAACCGTTTTCTTCCAATCCGCCTCTTCATTTCATGCTTTGTGACATATCTATCACCTTTTATGAACACGGCGGCGAATACAGGCGAGCAAAAGAGCCACCCAAAACATTGCTTTGAGCACTGCGAATCTCCCATGCGTTGTTCACTGACTGCCATTGTCGGCCGTCTGACGGCACAAGAGGACACAAACCACTGAACCTGTGTGGAAGACCGTTATTGTGTCGTCATGCTATGCGACGACGACGACGACCATAGATATGTTGTATCTATATGCGGCAAAGTTTCTAATTAAAAACTTCTTTTCGCGATTTAATGCATTTCTCAACAAATTAAATGCTGAGCATATGATTAGAACCATTTCTCGTAGCAGCTGGTCTATTTTTGACAGGTGACCAAGGTGGAACATTCTCCCAAAAAGGCGCAAATTCTTGCGTCCTTAATGCATTGTCATGACAGTGGACAGTCCACTTACCTCCCTTGGATGAATTCCTCCAAGCTCCATGCAATATCCCGGCATTGAAATTCCGAAGATGATATCGTCACCACTCCTCCATTCAGTTCAAGAGCCTAAAATAACAAGCAACCTGGACACTAAATATAAACCGGGGGACAAGCGCTGTTAACACTGCGTAAGTTCATCTTCATTCTTTGAATCAAGTCACTGTGCAAAAACACTACCGTCTCTGTGTCTTTTAGGGAAAACCTTTTGCTTAATTGCGTTCAATTTTTGGCCTGGGCATTTGGCGACGAAAAGACATCGTGAACGCGTTTTCGCATCGATCAAATGAGTATGTGTAGGTAAAACCTTGGGTGTAAGAATGACTTGGTGAGAAACATCTTTCGATATGGGGGTCCCGCTGTCTTTCGGCCTACCGGTAGACGCCTCTGCTCTTCCTCCCTCTCCCTCCCGTTCTTACTCGCCGTCCTTAGTCTCAGTAGTCTCGCATCAACCAAAGAGAGGCCCTGGTTCTATTTTTCTTAGGCTCTTTATGTCAGTTGTGTTCGCCATTGTCATCAAGAAACAAAATTGCACGCACCTATCGGGAATAAGTGGAACTCGTAGTTCCTGCATTCAGCACTTGTGAGCGCAGGAGTACCTACGTGAAGGGACTGCCTTCGTTATAGCTTTATGACCCTAGAAGATGTGATCTGTCAATTGAATGCGCACATCCGCATGGTACCCGCGGCAACTGCCTATTTCACAAGTCTTTCGGGCATGCCTGGCATTTCTGACCTCAACGCATAAGAAAACTCCATCGCTTTTCGACTTGTCACGGGCTCTGCCAGACTTACTGCACCGCGGTGCTTTCTTGCATAGTCGCATCAGCTACACACGGCGTTTTCTGATACCTTTAGTGGGTTTTCCTTGCCTACAGCCGGATCAGCTACACAGGACGCCTTCTGGCAACACCAGCGACGCTTCCGTACTGGCAGATCAGCGTCACGTGACATCTACCAATCTCAGCTGTGTTTTCTGACCCGCAGCCCGACCATG
The DNA here is from genome assembly GCA_030062745.1 of Capitulum mitella. Lineage (NCBI taxonomy): Eukaryota > Metazoa > Arthropoda > Thecostraca > Pollicipedomorpha > Pollicipedidae > Capitulum > Capitulum mitella. The sequence goes on along the minus strand of CP099853.1, from coordinate 3,987,849 downwards.
TACACACGATGTCTCCAGCGAAGAGAGATGCTGTGGTTGGACCCTCCCTCCTGAAGCGAATCGCCTGGATTGCGCGGGAATACCGCCAGGAATGTCCAGTGCCGGCCCGGAGCACGTACCACCCCGCGGGCACGTGCCAACAGCGACCACTTCCGCGTTCGTGGTCTTTCACGTGATGCCAGGACACGGCTCGGAATGCCAGTTGTGGTTTTCTTGGCTACTGCGGACAGTAGAGGTGTGGTGAGCTTGACTCTGAATATCGCATGCGTCAGTGACGACGGCCGAGACCTTGGAGTATCGGCAAGCTCGTCGCTCAACGGCAGACAACGGATGACGACGGCGACGACTGGCGGGTGATGAACGACCACGCAGCGACTTCGTGACGCGTACCTGTGCCTGCTTCGGATGAGGTCCACACCCGGCAGGTGGTGGTGGTGTTCACTCCGTACGGCTGCTGCTCTTGAGGGACCTTCTCAAGCTTTCATAGACAAATAATCATATCGTGCGCGGGACCTAGCTGCAAAAGGCCGTCTTTCGACGAACTACGTATCTTAAATGTATCGCTGCTACTGCGTGTATGGTTTATGCATGCGCGGCCCTGCAAAGTGTGAATCCATATCGCACGTTTTGTGAACCGAGTTCAAGAGCAGCCATGTAGCGTGGATATCCCTTTAATGTAATGCAGCATACTACCGCGGGTCAGCTCACAACGAATTTGCTCGCCAAAACGCCGTAGGTCAGGGCCAATGCTGCTCATGGAAGACCTATCACATGCATCCACTGGAAAATGTACTCGATCATTACCAGTAAAGCTGCGCGCTTTTTAATGATGGGAGCTCTTTCTTTCAGGCGTGAAAGCTAAATGTTTATTATCAACGTGTCAGCTGTGCCTCTTGCAGGATAACATGGTTAAAGAGAAAATGTTGCTTCAGTAGATGATTTGGACTGCATAAACGCATCGATAGCTCAAGTGTGTCTCAATTGGATGGTGGGATCCGTTTTTGCGTACGTGTCCCAGGTGGCGCCAGTTGCTCAAAGTTTGCACTAAAATACGCCTTTTTAGAGGACTCAGTCGAATCATTCCGACCGGTAGAGATAGAAACTGGACGTTAGAGAAACAGTTAATTTTAACGCGTCTCTGTTGTGTCACGCTCTTAACTAGTTTCCATGACATAAATGCAACATTTGTCGTCTGGAAGTTATGAAGTTGTAGTTAAATCTCACATTATCACCTGATGCTTCACCATAACTATCAAGCGCGCGTTTCAACTTGCCCATCGAAATTTACGCTTGTGTGTCACGGACGTGTCCGCATCATGTAGGTGATGTGAAAATATCACGAAAGCGACAGAAGCAGCTACAAAACGGGAGCTTTTCCGCACCGTGTGACCTCGTGTTCGGAGCCGTGAGGTACGCATCCGCTCCAGATTATTCCATCCCGCTGCACCGGCAAGGAACCGCCTTGAAACTCTTCCTGGAGAGGCGCAAAAAAATGCCCGACGGCCCTGGCCAGTGTCCGCGATAGTGACATCCTGCACTGTGTTCGACCTCAGTGGCATCCGGCCCAGCTCTCGACGTCAGCAGGACATCCTTCGCCAAGGCCATTTGGCGCGTGTGCGACAAACGTCCAAAACTTGGACGCCGCGGCAAGCACACCTTCAAACATCGAAGCGAATAAGTTTTCCGATGACAACTAAAGGTATTTCGAAGAACGTCAAATCATAGCTTTTCATGATGGCTATAGTATGCTGGGTTTAGCCACGCCATTATTGGGAGCGAAAAGGATGCTAGTTATACGAGGTCTCATGTAACGTTTTTCCCTTCCTTGACATTTACGTCTCCCAAGAGTGATGCGGCTGGTTTGTTCTTTAACCGTCGCCCGTATAGGGGGGGGGGGGATGGTATAACCCCACCGAAGTTTTTCGAGGACAACTTCCGAACGGTTTGTTTGATCCACCTAAAACTTGGTATACCTTCTGGAGCATCATGTCCGCATTTTATGGCTTTTTTCTACGTTGCCATGATAACGAACTTTGACATAACGGGAACCATGGCAACCGTTTTCGCGCGCGGACGCGGTCGGTTTACAATGACTTCAGTTTTGTCTCACTGTAAGACAGTTGGAGTGCACAAATACAATAACATAACATAGCATATCCAATCGACTCCAAACTGTACGTTCATAAGACTATACATGAATTTAATAGGCTTATGCTCACTACCGGGATTATCGAGGGTGTAAACTGAGGTCATGAGTCACGGCGGGAAACATGTCATTTTTGTCTTTGGGAAAGCGATAGGAAATAGATATCGCAAAACAGTCCATATGTTGGCATTGCTTGAGGTGTGAGGAATCGAATGATATAAATTTGATGCAATTTATCTTTTACTTTACCAAAAAAGGGCGCAATGCAGCGTATGCTTAACTTACTCCGACAGGCGGAGCGGCGCCGGCCGCAGAGTGATGAATCTACAACACCACGGCATGCCTAAAATTAGATGCTGTGTTGGATATGAACTCCAAAAACGCTTTTAAAGCATCTAAGTTACGATTTTTAGCCCATCCGAGGTCATTTTAGGTCACTGGTTTTAGATATCCTTAGGCGAACAAAGATGACCTTTATATGTTATTCTTCAATAGTGCTTGTTAATTGGGATGCAACATTTTACTTCAGCATCTACTGCTATTTAAAAAAATGTTTCTGAAGCTCCGAGAACGCGTTTAAATCGACGATCCCGCATGACAAGGATTGACCTAGCATAACCTGGATCTGACTGCACGGGTAAAATACAATCATGTGGTGTACAGATATATTCGTAACTGATTGACAAACACTATTATACCCGTTTCGTTTCATCATTTATTCTTTTGCGTTCATTTGCGCTTAAACTAGAAAAAGTATCACTTTCGGTCAATTTCTGACCTTTGGCCCTGTCTGAAAGGTCATCCGCTCACCTGAGACCCAAAAAACAATACCAGTCGAAAGATCCTGTGACGCGCAACACGCTGTTTTTTTCCGCGACGCTCTAGAACGCACGGTATGAAAAGGGCCGGGGCCACGCCCCTCTCCCCTTAGCGTCCGAATTATGCAGAAGGCCCTAAACGGGCGAGGGTTAAAGACGAGGTAGCGTCTGTCAGGGCTATTAAACTGCCTAACCCGGGCGCCCTATCAGTCTTAGCTGAAACACTGAACCTCACGCGGCAGGGCCGCATGAGGTCGGAGCCAGCCGAAACGCATTCAAGGACCTCAACAGGCGAGAGCGGGAGGCTATACGGCGGGACACCCGCGACCACATCCGGCAGCGTGCTGGCAAAGTCGGGCGACCTGGACTTTGTCAGTGTTTGAAAGCGGTGATCGGGGGTAAAGTGACGTCAGCTGCCACGCCTGATGTTCACCCTGATGCGCTGAACCGACGCCTTGTGAGCGTTGGCTTGATAACAGCCGCCGGCGTCGTCACAGGAACGAAGAACGCAATACCGGTTAGACTTCAGCGTGCTGCCATCTGCCCGTTCAAACTGCGACTGGGTACAGCTGACCTGCTTTGGAGTACCCTACGCAACACGAATGCAGCTAAGTCATATGAAGTTTGCTTTATCAGCGTCAAGCTCCTTCAGAGATGCTTCTTTTCCATTGGGTATGTTCTTGTGGAAATCATTAACTCTGATCTTATCACCGGACTTGTACCGACCACATGGAAGCTGTGTTCGTGCCACCCCTGCCTATATAGGATTTATTAGTGACCTTAGCGACCCAACCAAATTCAGACTAATTTCAATAGTTCCCGAAAGTTCTTGAACGCATCGTCCATCACCAACCTTACTCGTATTTTCTTCCCCATAATTTGTTTTGTTCCTCCTAACATGATTATCGGACACATCTTTCAACCGAGACAACTTTGACAGAAGTGACCAACAGAATTTTACTCCTGAAAGGATCAAAACGAAATTATGTTTCTAGTCCTGAGCGGTCACAAAATGTTTTGATGTAATTGACCATAAGGGATTTCTGACAAAGCTTAGGCACTACAACATTGACACCGAGTGGTTTACAAACTATATCCATGGCCATACGCAACAAGTTCGTGTTCGCGACACGAGCGGTTCAGTCGCCGTCTCGTCTTCGCTCCCCAGCTTTATTGGTATTTATCAAGGAATGACATTAGGGTCACTGCTTTTTTCGGTCTTTACAAATGACTTGCCGCCTTATTCTCAGAAGGTAGGGATTTACCAGTGTGCTGACGATACCCAGGTTTTGGTCACATGAAAAAAGCAGGATATACACCAACTCATAGCTGAACTGCAAAGGGTACTTAGTGTCGTCTCCGACTTGCTCACATCCCATGCTATGAAGGTCAGTATTGCGAAGGGTCAGCTGATTGTGTTTGGCTCTAAAAGCATGTTGCGCGAATTTCCGGAGGTTCACGCTCGATTCCGTCTGGAAGTAAAACCGTGAAAAACCTTGGAACGGTGACGGACAGGTATCTGACGTTTAGTGCTCATATTGTCAAGCTGATAGGTAAATGCACAGGTATGCATTTAGTTCTTTAATACGCCAATCATAGCCTACCGTCTAACATCATCACTTGCGTAATAAACTTTCTTGCCATTTCGAACATTCGTTGTTGCATTCCCATATACGCGACTCATTGACAGATACAGACCAACCGCATTCAGAAACTTATTAACTTTAGTGCGTATGTTGTCTGCGGAAGACGGAAACACGACCACACCTCCGAAGACCTGAAACGTCTTAAATGGTAAACCGCCCAGAAAATTACCCAACACCATCGGCTATGACTTATTAAGAGAGTTCTGTTGACCGGACAGTCACCAGGCATTGCGGAGAACTCCAGCTTTGTTTCACATATATAACACGCAGTCCAATGGGCAACTTCAGCGGCTAAGGGTGAAAACCAACGCAGGAGCGCGCAGACTGCGCCTTAGTGGCGCAAATGTCTACAGCAGATTACCTAAGGAGTTTTATAATACCGGACTACACCAATTTAAGGCCCAATTCACCGAAACAATGCTCGCAGAGACGAGCTAGGAGTGACGACGGAATGTAGCGTGCCTTGTGGAGTGAATGCGTGTGTTTTTGCTTCTTGTATCTGTGCCTTGACTTTCAGACTTGCTGTTTAACGTCCCTGACTATCAACTTGTAACAGTAATGTCAGCGTGGAAAGCTGAACCAGTATAACCGATATGTATGTTTTGGTGTGTGATTTGCTGTCGGTAATGAGCTTTTCCTTCGCTATATTTATGTCAGTTTTGTTCTACATCAGTTTCACCGCATACTCTTTTAATACCCTGATACTACACGAGAATGTTGCACATAGATATGAATGTTCGTATTTGGTAAACCAGTCTTGCTTTTTATTCTTCATAGAAGCATATTCTATTCACGGGCCAAAACAAATTTTTATCATTGATACTAACACGAAAATGATACACACAGATATGAATGCCCATCAGTATTTGATAACCTAATATTGCTCTTTATTTTTCACAGAACCATATTTTATTCAACGCAGAAACAATTTTATCAGTGTTCTCTGACTGCTGTATTTTACGTAAGCACAAAGTACTTTCATTAGTTTCTGAAAAAAAATTCCGAAATGGACCTTACACGCATAGAAAACTAAAAACGGCGAAAATAATGAAAAAGCGTACAGTAAAACATGCCTCCATGGAAATGAGAACCAACGCCAAAGTTTATAAATCAGCAATATTCTAACGAACATACAAATCCAGTTCTTTTACCCGCTCAGGTCTCTCCTGGCGTTGCAGATGTAACCTAGTTGCCTTTCACACTCTCTTCCGAACGTGCATTTCAGAGAGGCTGGAAGTCACGCAGATCCGAGGCCGTTCCTGCTCTCGATCGGGCGACGAGTCTTTCAGTGCAACAGGTTGTTTGCAGTTTTATCAAAGTATGGTCATTAAAATCAAGTGGTGCAATTCCAGCGTTTTGCGGTTTATCACAAGAATAATTGCTCAAAAGAATCAGCCTAGGCAAGGTGTTTTTTGCCAGTTCTAGTTTAGAAAGTTAAGTGTATAACTCTAGTGTTTAAATCATCGGACTGAAAGCAGGGGCTAAAAGCAGCGAGAACTCCTCCATAGTTGGGGGGGGGGGGGGGCAAAGGACCATTTTGGATCAATTCTTTCTAGTCAGCGCCCATAGGGTTAATATTAAATTTCAAAAAGTTGGAGGCCGCGGCCCCCTGCCCTCCCCCGCTTTCCGCGTCCTTGACTGCAAGAGCTTAGGGAAATTCGAACCACTGAGCGTTAGAAAGTCTGCACGCCCCCTCAAATATTCCTTTTTCATAAACAGGAGAATGTCAAGAAACAACGAGATTGATTTCCTAGCTGAATCAAAAAGACCAATCCCCGCTCATGTCAGCCTCCCTACTAGCCAGGTCTTCCTCCGCCCCTGCGGGCGCTACCCTAACGCATAAATTGGGTCTGCTGATTGGCCAGACAGAGTGGCGCAGGAACGCAGCAGAAAGACGCAGAAGAGACTGGCCGACTGGGAGCAGTTCAGAGGGCACCAGCGGCTCCGGCAGTGCGGTCTGCTAGATTCCGTGAGAGACTGCGAAAGGCGGGTGAGTCCGCTACAGTGAACACTACGTTAAGGAACGGCAGGGTCGCAGCCAGCAGTAGCAGCATCAGAAAGGAAATTTGGGACAAATCGTTTGTGACGTTTCACAAAGGGATTTAAGTGATTTACCATGTAACTGCTTCACAAAACCGCTCTTGTTGCAATACAACGCTAGCTTGTTCAGTGCTTCCCTTTCGTAAATAAATATTGGTCGTAGTCTGATTTCATTTCTTCTCTCTGCAGCTCGCGGTCTCTTGGAAAGAAATAAAAACAGGCTCCTGATTTCAAGGAATAAAAAAGGCTCTCGATATAAATGGCACTTATTTTCACACAAAACGTGTACCCATTGTTTCCCTGGAAACGACGCGAACTATGAACATTGGTAGCAATAAACGTTTCCATTTCTTTCGGAAATCACCTTTACATTCATTTCAAAAGTGCTCAAACCATTTCCTAACGGTCTATGGCAGGCAAGACATAATCATGCATTATTCATGATTATCAGGCACAATGAAACACCTGAATGCGAATATTGTCATGAGCCCTTAGTTTTCGGCATTTTCATGTTGCATTTTACAGTTTCAGGCTAAGAATCCCACGTACATTTCTGTTTTGCCTATCTAAATATGCTAACGCCATCGTGTCAGTCCTGCATTCATCTTGAAGCAATTCGTTATTCACCGCAGAACGGACGCCAAAGAGAATGAGACATAGTTCTTTAGGATGATGCAGTCACCACCACATCATCATAACCACAACAACCCAGCATATGGTTAACGCAGGGCAGTGAACTAATGCAATTTTCAAGTCAATGAAAATATGTCGTCTCTTGACGGATTTCTGAGCCCAGTGTTTGCATGTGCTTACCGCCGATAAAGTTTACTATTATAAAAAACTGTTCATTTATAGTCATTTTAATTAGTCATTAGTCATACTTTATTCTGAGATGAAGCTCGTCGAAGTTTGGCTTAGCGAAGTCACCTCTGCACACAGTACACATCCATGAGGACGCAGTGAAATGCGAAAATCTAAAACACTTCCGGGCAGTTGCATCCTTTCCAAAATCTGCACATTTTTTAGGATTTGGACATCACCGGTTCCTCGTTGAGATGCCTGGCCCAGAATCATTTTTATGCATCATTTTTAGGCTGGGCTATCACCGCTACTCGTGAGGAATCCGGGCCAAACATGTGGACCACTGCCGTCGTTTTCTGCGTCTGCCTGCTGGGCCTGGCGTCATCCGCTCCCGCCGTCGACTCCTCTGCGGCCGAAAACGACATCTACGACTACGACTACGGCGACTACGACGACTACAACGACTACGGCCCGGCCAAGGACTCGCTGCCGTTCACCATCTTCGAGGACGTGAAGCCGAGGCCACCGCAACCGGGCGAAACTCTGCCCTCGGCCTGCGTCTGGGCCGTGGTCCAATGCTGCGACAACCCCGACTCCATGGTGAGAATCTCTCGGGTGGCTGGGGTAATGGGGAAGGACCCCGTGGTGAGAATCTCTCGGAGGTGCTGTGACAATGTGTGGGATGGTTTGGGTAATCAAGGCCCCATGGTAAGAACCCTAGGACGTGCTGTGGCAATCCCGACACCATGGTGAGAAGTGGTGTGATAACCCCGACTCCGTGGTGAGAACCGCCTTGCCGCGATGTGGCAATCCAGCCTCGTGATGAGAAACTCTGGGATTGCTGGGGTAATGAGGAACCCACGATGAGAATCTTTGGGACGTCCTGTGACAACTCGACACCGTGTTGGGAGTCTGGCGCGTGCTGTGATACATCATGTGATGTACGACCCCATGGTAAGAATCTCTTTGCTGTGGTGTGACGACACCTGGGACGTGCTGAGATAACCAGGACCACGTAGTGAGATTTCCGGAGTCGTGTAGTGACAACGCTGGTACGGTGAAAATCCCTGGGCAGGTATGCGAAGTCAACTATGGTGGACAATTTCTTTTCATTTGAAGTGCGCAGAAGTTTTTAATGAAGTTTTTCTTTCCTGTTTTTTTTTTAAGAATTACTGCGTGAAAAATTTAGTTGCCTTCAGCAAAGTGGTCGACAGTTCAGGTGCCTTGAGTACAACGAACCCCAGTTATCGTGAGTGAGATTACCATGCAGTTAAAATTTTGGTCACGTTTGTGTTGCTCAGGCACGAAACATGCTGTTACAGACAGTCCGACTTTTCTTCCAGTAAAACTTTTTAAGACCCTGTTCTCGACAGCTGGTTTGATTCCAACCTTGTCTGCGCAGTAGTTGAACGGCTAAACCGTTTGCCCACGACAGGCTGTTGCGCGATATTTGATTCACTGGTGACGTCATCGTTGACCTTGGGATACATACGCTAGCCTTTTTTAATCCTGAAGTTAAGGGCAACGAATTAATGTCCGGATGAACGAAGTTGGTGCCTTAGTACCCGATACAGCGGGCAAAGATAGGTTCAGCCACCAGCCAGAATACAGGAAACAGTCCTGCTGGTTAGGGCATTAGCCCAAACCTTTCGCCCTGCGTTCCCTGAAAATTCGGGATAATATACAAAGAGTGGGCTAATGTAACTTGAGCCTGCACGTTTCAGCGCACGCTGTGGCTTGTCACTGACTGGCCTCGGACGCCCTCACCCAGACTTAGCGCAAAGTCTGTCTCCCAGGATTACCGGCGGCCGAGAGCAGATGCAGTAACTCACGATTACCGTGGGGTTGTGGACGCTCTGACTTGAGGAAGCTTTGTTATCGCGCAGGAATCAGTTTACCGTGCGCCAGTCAGACTGCAAAAGCACCGTCAACGTAGACCTTTTACGACGCTGTTGGTTGTCCTAGTCGTTTGGGATAGACCCGTATCCATAAAATGTAACCTTTTGCAACTGCAAAAATAAGGTTTAAGAGGATGTTCTAAAACATGTTTGAAATTGAACTTGTTTTAAATTATTTTTGAGGTATTAGGAGTTACAAAGTTTTCAGAATATTCCGCAATTTCAGTGGTTACATTGGAGCCATGTTCGCGGAATCACGCATTTGAAAATAACTTAATAGCCGTTTAAACGAGGGTTTTGTGACATGTGTGGAAAAGCTGTTGGTTGGAGACGTAAAAAAATCAGAATGATGAGTAAGTTAAGTCATGTCCACAATTAATCGGGCTACGCTAGCAATCTCGAGTTTTGGAGATGGCTGTTGAGCTACCTTTAACCCTAAATGTCTTCACTTATCGACTAATTTTGACCGATCTTTTTCCAAAAAAGGGCGCTGAAGTGGCCAAATGCACATATTAATCCACGTTAACCAATACATCCGCAGAATCACCCAAAAAATAAGAGACACAAGGTTTGACGCAAAAAGCACAAAATTTGATGCCGAGGCTACATGACATGAAATGACAATGAGCATCGACTATTACAGGTTCTACATTACAGACAGTTGCACGTGTGACTGGCGTTGGTAGAATGAGGTTGGAGTTGGCGCACGTGCGTTTTGTCAGGAAGTTCTGTTTTTCAGGGGAGCCGTGTCAACTGTTTCGAGCACGTTGGCTGTTCTGGGGCCTGGCTCCAGGACTTCTGCACACCGGAAACAAAGCGAATGGTGTTGAAAAAGGTCTTAGCATCGTTCATCTCTCCACTGAAGAAGTGAATATGGTGAAGCACGTTTTAGAATGCGAGGACTTTGAGAGCTGAGTGATAGACTGAGAAACAACAAACACGCGAAGAGGATAAGACGCCAAGATGCGCGATTGTATCATGGTGATGGGGGACTGAAACACCCTGGATGATGAACCAGTATTGCATGGCGATGATTTGGCCAGTTTGGAGTTAGAAGTCAAGGGGATTACTTTCGAAGTTAATTCTGGTTGTCAGAGGGCCTGGCAACAGAACAGAATATTGTCAAGTGGAGCACATCATGCTTACGCAATCCGCAAGTGGGCTTCGGTCTAAATTTCTAGGTTGTAAACAATAAGCGGCGAAATTAACAGGACAGATCGTCTTCTGGCAATTGTCGTTGTAGTCGATATTTTCTATTGCGACTTTTCGGACCCGGTGTGTACTGAGAACACGATTGTTCACGATTAACACCTATGCGAAGAGCGAGATGTTTTCGTGAGTGACGCTTATCTTCTTGGCGAGTGAATAAGTTTACATCAGGAACTTAGAGGACTTCGACCGTGATCAAGAGCTTGTTACATAAATATGTAACATTTTAGCTAACCAACATCAGTGTAGTATCATTTGAAATCTGCAGCCATGTGAACAGATACGAGTGGTTACCTGTTTTACCTGATGATAACATTAATTCACTGTAAATAGATTTCATTTGTGTATGGTGCACGATGATTAGTACAGTGTATCTCATCATCAGATTACGCAATACACTGATGGTCGGTGACAGGTCTTTCACTCCTGACGTATGATAAAAATGGAAAATTTGCGAGGTATATCGCTTTTGTCTGTGAGAAATGATTGTAAAGGTTGGTGTATACTTAAAACTTTTAGCCTGATGAGCTCTTTTGAGAATTTTTCATCCCTGGCCTAAGTGCAACGATTTTTCCATTCGAAAAGTATATCGGTGTTTTTGTTTTGCTTTGTTTTTTTGTTGACTTAATGAAACAAGTTGACATGTGGGATGTAAGACTGAAATTTTGTTCTACGAAGATATCAGAGATAGTACATGGCTTTACATTGGACGAATAACTTCACAATGAAAAATTACTTTGCAAGACCCAGGATATTCAACGTCTCATTAATCCAGTTTTGTTACGACCAGAGCTATGTCGGGATCACAGATATACGGACACGTATTTTTAGATGAAAAAACCGATCGCAATGGGGATTCCACACGCAGATCGAAACAGCCGCCCGGAGAGGCGGTCCCAGCCCCTAAAAAATGGCCTGACTGCTTCGTTCTTTACAAAAAAAACGCCTTTTGTCTCTTAAACAGTTCCTACTATGTTTACTGTGTCCTATCCGCTGTGCCCTTCCCGACATAATTAGGGAAGGCTATCACGTTCCTTTATAACGTCGCCAAGAGACAACCGTTTGATGCCAGTCACGATTACAAATAAGATTGCTGAACTGCAAAGGCATTTGGTGAGCAGGGTAAAAGAGTTCTCTGCTGACCATATTCCTGACCAAGGCTGGAAAACGTCGCGGTTTTGTTGTGTTGAGAGACACAAAAAATGTGTTCTTTCAAATGCAATTTTTTGCCGAAAAGTCCCCCGCGTTCATGAAAATCACTTTTTATAAGCATTTCAAGTGAGTCGCCAAGGAAATGAGTCGGCCTTCATCCAGCACACGGCAGATGTGACGTCTTATCGATTAAGGTCGAGAATGCCTACTTAGTCCTGTATTTTTGTTTGCATGTTTCACAACTTTGTGCTCGGAAAAAGAATTTATACTTCAACGTTAAGAACGATAAAATGTTTCCAGCCACGTTCTCCAAGGTCCGGATAGGCAAGGTTCGCGGACTTTCTTCTATATCATGTTTGTCGCGATGACTACAGTACGACTCTACAAGGCATTAAAATGTAGGAAACCAGGAGGCCTCGAAGACTAAGTACGAGCATGAGTGTAACCGCCGGGGGAGGGCTGGGGGACATGTCCCCTTTAATCCGCGCGCGACCGTGGGTCGGCGACGATCACGCCCGACTGGGAGGGGGGGCAGCTGGCCGCTCCCCTCTAACTCACGAACGGTTGGACGCACGATAAAAATAAGCACACTCTTGGGAAGCTTGTGACGAGTATAGTTCGAAACTGGTCTCATTTTTTAGTATTAGATAATATGTAAGCAATTTACGCCCTATGTATGTTTTCTCATAGCTGACTGCATGAGACCGAGAAATGGCCTGAATCTCAAGGGCTGTGACTAATAACGCATAGGTAAAGGCACCAACGCACAAGTAAAGGTCCGCACATGCCGATACATGTCTAATTTCTCTGATTTGTTCAATATATACGTCGAAACGTTGAGTTAAAGACACGGCAATTTTCACGCCGGTTGTCTGCGGGCGCCGCAGCTATGCGCAGTAAGAAATTAACGGGAACTAATTTTAGCGTTCCTTTATTTTCGCGATATAAGCCTATCCATGCAAATTTTATTGATCTTAGTGGAAATTGTGATGGTTTCTCATGCTTAAATTTCGTAAAAATTCATTGATTACCGGTCTACGCAATTGACGGAACTTTATTCGCGAGAGCCTGTCTATCTCCAAAATACGCAATTTTTTCAAACTTTTTAAAGTTCTCGGTATTACTTACGTCTGTGCAAACCAATTTTGCCATTTTCTACCCATTTTGAGTAATTCATCGCTGGTTTTGACGATGGTACATTTTGGCTCACAACAGTTATTCGTGACCTGACCTCAGGTCAATGGCTGGAAGTCATTGATACTTTGCCCAATGACGGTAACTAGATGTCTGCTTCACTCCACACTAAAAATATTATGAAAAATCCCGCTAATTTCCGAAAAACTATATGTCTTAAAAATTGGCTTGACCTTAGGTCAATTACCTAATTAATTCCAAAAAATCTGAGATAGCAGATTTGTTGTATTTATGAAGATGACGAATCCCTGAAAGTATTATTGTGATATCTTGTTTTGCGAAAAAGTTACAGGGCGTTAAACTTTTTTGGATATAGGTCCATTTGACCTGACCTAGGACAGACACCTGATTTGACCTGAGGTCAAAACTTTGATGCAAGGTGTAAGAATGATCAAGCAAAAGGTATACGAAATTTCGTGGCGCTGTGTTTGTTCGTTCTCTTGCATTCCTGGAAAAACCTCAGGGGGCGGTCAACCGCCCCCCAGTTGGGGCAGGTTAATTGTGGCAAAATGGATTTTTGCCCCCGCCCCCTTAGTTTTGGTCAGAAAGTAAACGTTGTTTGCAATTTCCAGTTGACAAATGCGATTTTGCTCGCATCGTCCCCGAGATTCTGATTTGCGCCCTCAACTTTTGTGAAATGGCCATGCCCAGGAGTAAGAGAACTGCTGAATCGTCTGACCATCGCCGACGGTAAGGGTAAACAGCCTAGTTCGTTACTGACGCGAATTAACCAGACAGCAAGCTCTGTTCGAGACCGCAGTTGATAACACTCCGCCCCGTCGACATCGCCATCCTTCAGAACCCAGCATACCAGCAAACGCCGACACATACCGCATGGAGGACCTCGGCAATGTCTTGCCGTTCTACACAGATCCTCACTGGCGGAGCGATGCATCGCCATCTTCGTGCTGTCCAGTGAATATGTCTGACGACGAATCATCACGGCTGGGCGACTGCTCAGCCATAGACACAGCCGCAGTGACTCAGGCGTCGATTTTGACTCAAGTCAAGGTTTTGATTCAAGCTGAGTTAAGCACGGCAGTCTGATCCCTTCAGTTCGGCTGAGCTCGGGCTGAGCTCTGCTAACGACGGCTGAGCTTGTCTGGCCTCTTCTTGGCTCTGCTTGGTTCGGATGAGCTCGGTTGGGCTCGGCTGAGCTCGTGTGAGCTCGGCCAGACTCGGCAGGGCTGAGATGGACCGACGCGACTTCCGCGTAACGGGCGTGATTCTGCCGCAGAACGCCGTCACCCTCTGGCTGATGTTCGAGGCAGATCTGCGGCAGATACCGCCTCCGAGGCGACTCGTTCCTGCAGCTGGACGAGACCTCATGCATACGGCATAGGGGCCCTCCTCCGCGCGGTTACCGACTGACAGCTCGCGCGCTCGTCTGCATCCAATTCTGCCCGCGATCGGCCGAAATGGTGACTAAATTTCCGCGATTCGGTGACTATTTACAGGGCGGGAGCTCGAACCCCTGGACGGCCCGTGCCTCGTCACGGTCACGTGACGGGTGGGGCGCACCACAGTCATCGATCCATGTTGTAAACGCGAACGTCACGGTGGGGTGACGTTCTAGCCGGAAGCATCCACTCGGGACCTTTCTGGGTCGTTCTAGGGTATAGTCTGAATGAAATTCAAGGAAATGCCTCACCTTTAACACGTGTTTTGAACTTAGGTAGTCAAGTTTTAGCTCACAGTCTTAGAGATCAGTTTGTAATGCACGTCATGTCTGGCAGCTCCAAGCTTACGGAGTTTCAAAGCGATTTCCTGAAAATTTCCCCTGTGTCCCATTGCCAGCCGTTGCGTGACGACAAAAGCGGGCGCAGACCACTAGACGATGGCAGAAGATCCCCATTGCGTTATCACCAATCGATGACACCAGAAAATAGTATCTGATGAATTAGCTTTGTTCATGGGCCTAAGTACTTCCCAGGAAAAAGTCAGCTGAAAACGTGATCGACGAAATTTTTCCGGCCACCCAAACAGATTTCTGAAAAGTCGAGCAAGCCGGAATATCTTTAAACCGTGCCGCTCTGTATGAAACGCTGAAAACCGCTGGTGATCTCGTCTTTGCAATTTCTCTGTTTGCGTCCATCTGCGCTCTCGATGGACTTCAAGCTGTGTTGTTCGTACACTGAAAAAAATTCTTCTGTCGGGCTCGTTATACGGTTGCGCAAATTGTTGCTATGGACTCAACTGTATCAGATCACTTCGGAATTTTGCGCTTTATTTGATTGGAGCTCTTGGTAATCTGCCATTGTTTCCCTTATGGTGCCATTTGCCCTAAAAACTTTCATTTTTCTTCTTTGTCGTTTTTGGTCATGTGCGGTATATTCACTGTACCACTACTATTTCGTTTATGTTCTACGCATATGAACAAAATCCTCCATTTTTATGTTCCGCCGTTTACTTTACACTTTACCTTCCCCAAACTCCCACAAGACTGCATTGATTAAGCTGTCGAGCGGTTGCTGCTGGGCTCTCTTGGCTGTGAAATGGGAGATCATTTTGATTTTTTTTTTATTTTCGAGTTGCTTTTTAAGCAGTCCTTTTCAGACGTTATGTTGTCCATCAACAATCCTGGCATAGCTTGCTACAGTGATCTTGCTTTATAAAACCATCCGTATCCGTGGCCAGAGACGGTATAAACTTGTGCTCGACTCAAAATTGTTTTAATCGACTCAACTCTGACTCACAGAATGCCAGCTCAGGATCGATTCAAACTCAAAAGTTTTTCGCAACATGAATGGGCTCGACTACTTACAGAAAATTTGAGTCGACTCACTTCTGACTCATGTTTGAGCTGACTGGAAATTATGATTCGAGGCAGAATAAAGGTGAAAGAAAATGCAAATAAAAACATTTTAACAATGATCATTACCTTAAAAGAAGACCAAAGTAGATTTCTCATGATCTTCACTTATTTTAAAGGTAACACTTAAGAAAAACAGCCCTATTTTTATGTTAGGTGGCTATGTAAATTGCCGTCATTGTTCAATAAAAGAAGGCCATGTCATCTGGAATGTAACCACAGTCAGATTTTTGGTGTTGCCAAAAACAGGTTTTGGCTCGGCATTTCCATGCATCGGCATAGGTGCGGTCTAAATTTCACGGCTCCTGAACTTTTGAGATGCAAGCAAAAGCACAAATCATCCGAAGCCTGTACGCTTAAATTGGTAGTATTCTGTAACTGTAGCCATGGGAGGTTAGTCATTAACGCACTCAGGAAAACCTTTAAAGAACAAATAATGCATCGCCTTGTTTGCCTAAGGCCATGCAAACCAAAGATACCTGTGTGTTACCATTTTACTTCATACGATCAAACGTCTTGACAAAGATTACTGGACTGTGCCGAAGGATCTCAGTCGAATATCATGGAATAAGAGTGTGTTGTTGGTAATCTGAATAACAAGTAAGACTCAGACTGTTCACAGACATACCTCTACCCCATTCCGTAGCCTAAAATTTCGCACTCACCTCACTACCCCGTCACGCAAAGGTAGTATCAGCATACCATGTTGTGCAAGTTCGACAGTGGAAGCTCTTCGCGCGAATTACGATGCGTGAATTTAGTCTCTGCTGACCGTAAACGCAGGACGACGACTGTTGTGCATCATATGCCGTATATGTCCATGTTTTGTTCAAAAGCTGTTGTTCGTAGTTATTCGTGAGACGAAATTCCGCAGGACCAGTCGATGAAGAGCGTCGTTTAAAAGATGTGAGTTCCTATTCCGAAGGCGCAAAGATGATGGAAGAGATCAACAACAGGCAGGTAGTGCTTATCGTCCTCGTGTCGAGCGACTGGCGTCGTCGCCTCGCCCACGTAACGTGCCGTCGCGAGCCCGCTGGCCGTCGCTGGCGAGCGCCGTCGTGCGTCCGTCGCCGTCGGAGAGCCCGGGACAGCCGCCGGGCCGGCAACATGTGGCCCCAGACGACGGCGACAGGGAGGGGAGGACGTGGGATGCAGGGACGAAGAGGAGGGAAATGCGGTTTGCTCACTAACAACTCTATTCCTGGTTCTTTATGGTGCATTCCTTGGTTTCATCTTAGTCCTTTCCTGTTCTTTGCTGCAGATGCAACAAACCCAGCAAACCTAAAACAATATGGATTAATTGTCATTGGTATGTTATGTGCAGCAGTTCTAGAAGAGGGAGTAGCTGGCGAAATATTTTATCATGTTTTTCTGGCAGTATCCATGTTAGCATGCTGCTACTGACCAGCGCCCTCCTGGACACTGTGCACCCAGTTTTGAGTCGTAATCAAGTGGGCTCATTTTTGACTCCAGTGAATGTAGGTGACTCGAGTCATGGCTCGACTCAGAGTTTTTCCAGGGAATTGACTTAACTCATGACTCATGGAAACTGAGTCGACTCAGGCGTCGATTTTGATTCAACTCTGAGTCAAGCACAGCCTGCTGGCTTGTCTGTGAGCTTGACTAAATGCCGGTTGAACTTCCAGGCACCTCAATGGCCGTCTGAAACCACGACAGTACCCCTGATGCTGGATTAGGCGTAGGGTTTCACCGACATCAGTTCAAAGCATCCTGGTCCAAACGGCCTTTGTGATGGAGCGAAACAGAAGCAAGACGTTTGGTATGATGTTTGTGTAAATGAATCCATCTGGTCGGCATGACATGAATTCATACCACCGGTGCTTGGCCTCCTACAGCTGTGGTTTGCACGTGAAGTGTCCAGGTGATTAGTGAGTCCAATAATTCGGAGTTCATGGTCGGAGGTGCCTGCGCAAATCACGCTTCCTTTCTGTTTTCGGATACTATTAACAGTCAAATCGCACACTATTGCAGGAACTTTCCGTAACAAGAAAGGAAAAAGTCGTCACACCAAGACGCAGTCCAGACAGAATGCGAGTGGAGGAAAATGCCTATGATCATAACCACCTGACGAATGGCGGGCTTGCTCGTGTTGGCAGCACCATAATTTCCTTATCCTGAATGTGATCTCAAGAATCTGTTCCCATTCAGCCCACAAATGAATCGTATGTCGGTCGCAATCACTCAAGCTGTCCGCAGACGGCTGGAGCAGCTGCTGCACGTGTCGCAGGCCACCGCAGACCGGAAACCCCGGAAAAGCCGCTCCCGACTCCGCCCCCATCCGACCGCAGACCTGCCCACCTCTATCCGGCTACCAATCTGCCCACCACTAACCTCCGTCTCGCGCGCAGCCGACCGCGGGCGGGACCGCGATGAGGGGGCGGGGCGGGGGGGGGGGGCAGCGGGGAGGAGGCGTCCACAGCGCGTCAGGCAAATTGGAGCGACCTTGAACTGCTGTTCTGGAGGCGCATGTGCAGCCCATTTCGGCGCTGCCAGGCCGAGTACTGGCACTGAGGTGGGGCGGGGTGGACATGTGATACGTCGTGCGGAGCCAGACTGATGTAGATGATGATGATGATGATGTAGACCATGACAGACTCTTGTTACACGGGCCTGTGATAGTCCTTTGATTCAAACCAGAGTCTTACTTGTTTTTTATGTATCTGTCTGGCAAACTTTGCACAATCCACATAAAACAGGACGAGACTAGGTAGTCCTGCATCATACAGTAAATAGTGTAGATAAGACAGATAAAAGCGGACGATAAAAATGAAACTAAGACAAAACATCAGAGGCACTCTCATAAGAGCTCGCATACACGCCCACACACACACACACACACACTCACAGGTACACTTAAAAGGACTCGTGGACTTAAGGCAAGAATACTTTAAGATTGTCGGAGGCACCTCATCAGAGCCCCGTTAAAGGTACTGCCGTACAAGTGGCGATTTTGGTTGACAGCGCGATGTACATACCGGGTCTCTGGCACAAAACTACCGCTGACCAAGGGAGGCACGACAGCGAGGAACCCGCAGCCAATGATCCTGCTGGGTGTTGTGTTCACAAATGGAATGGTCGTAATGGCGGATACCTGTGAGGCCCTTCGGCCCTCCGGGTAGCATGAGTCCTATTGTTACGATGAAAAATTGCTGTTATCACGTTGTTTTGCAGAGCTATTACAGTTCAATTCAAACCGTACCATTCATACAGTGGTGTCTGAACCTATCCCGGTAACCACTCATTGCGCGCAAACCATATACCACCAACACTCGCCAGACCTCTGGAGAACTGGTGCAAAAACAAGAAGCGCATTGAGCGGGCCCTGAGAAACAGCAGGGAGTCCCGGGTGCGACTACACAGTCGGCGACATAGGGACAATCGGAACACCTCTCCTTTCTTCTAAACTCCACGCAGCCAACAATCAGCTGAGAGATGATGATCAGGAGACCGATGTCAAAGCCACCTCCCCATTTCTCCGAACGATGGAGCCATTCCTGCTTCATTCAGGCTGCTGTGGCCGTGACGCAACTGCACCTATGGCAACAACTGTCATTGAGAGTTACCAGAAGGCATGTCAGTTTCGTTGCGGGATTTCCAGGTAGCTATTTTCGGAAGGCTTGCGTGGTCCCGTAGTGACCATGCAGTTCCGGCCTGATATTCAACGTCGCCTGCAAATCTCCCATGTTACCATTTGTACTCGCGGGCCTTTTACATTCCGTTGCATTCCCAGAACGTTTTCTATGACGTCAGTAACTCAGCGTATCAGTGCTTTCCTATGAGGTTCAAGCAGACGTGTTTGTCAGTAGATGTGGCGTTCCCTAATGATTGATGTCTGCACGTGTCTGGCATCGCATTGCGGTCCGAGCGCATTTGTAAACTCAATGGGCATAGTCTTGCTGAGGTCAATCCGTTCTGCGCTGGTCCGTCTCGGAAATGGGCATGCCTGGCGCGATTGGATGCTTTAATAGACTGCTAATCTCCCCTCTGCTTGGGCCCCACTGGGTTCTCGAGGTGACCATACTGTGGAGCCACGGTACCGTACGTGTGTTGTTCTGACGCTGCCACGCATGCGCTTCAGCCGACTGATGTTAGTCCGGTCTTGACCGGTCGGGGGAGGGGCAGGAAGTCCGGATGAGATAGCCCTCTCGGAGGTTCCGTGCACGGCTGCCAGCAGCGCACGTTCACCCAGACTGCCTACAGCACGCCAAAGTTGGAGAAATGACTGCGCCATGTGAGTACCAGGGCATGAAGGAGGACTGACGTCCTACTCATTGGCTCAAAACAGAATTAAAACATCGGCAAATTCCCATTTCTGCATTGATGGGTCACTTGTAAGTGTTTCAAACAATATAAAAATTGTCGGTGCCATGGTGGACCCGGGTCTGTAATAGCAAGTGCACGTCTCATATGCAGGCAGAAAGTACGACGGCATTCTCATCTTTCTTAACAGAATTCAGCATTTTTTTCACGGCGGAGGTTCTCAAAACTATCATCCAGGCGTGCATCTTCCCACATCTCACATACTGTCTCCGCGTACGGAGTCTAGCGGCCAAGGGACAACTGCAGAAAACTGAAAGAAGAATTCAACTTTGCGGCTCGTATATTCATTGGAGCCAAAAATCGGCCATATCGTGCCGGCGCTAAATTCCCTTGGAAGGCCAAGGATCAAGTCCCTGCTGGAACACAGGGATGCCTGAAGGTATTTAAGGCCTGAGGGATGAGAGGTCTCCCTCCGAGACTCGCGCGCTGTTGCGTCCCGAGCAGCTGTGTCTGCCCGTTCGACGCGCGTCTCTGGTCGCGTCAGCCTGCAGTTGCCCAAACGTAGGCTCGCTGTCACACAGACGGCCTGCTCATACAGAGTGGCAGCGGCCGGGAACCGCCTGCCCACCGCTGCCGTCGCCGCCTTCTCTCTCGGCGCATTTAAAAACAGTTTGTGCGAGCTTGACAATTCATCAGCATGATCGGATCATATGCAACCCCTTTTCTTTTTTATTATGCCATTAGACTTTTGGCTTTATGTCAGTAGTTCCTCGCGCTTTCTCCATCATGCCTCTATTTACGATATCTGCTGCAGCTTTTCAAAATGACCGTTCTGTGCTTAGTGTGCTTGTGCCACACAAAACCACGTGTTGACGAGAACAACTGAAAGACCGTTTTTGATGGATGCGCTCAATGCAGTGACCATGACCATAAAAGCGTGGTGAATATGGATTATTTTACGGCGTTCGTTTATTTTAAGGGCTGATTTTTGCCAATTTTCGGCAGCGCCAAGACGCCCGACAATGAAATGATTTTGTTGCTGGCTCAAATTAAACGCCTAAATTGAGGTCATATCTTGGATAACGGATAACGGCTGGATGGTTCAGTTGATAGTACAGTCCTTAAACTGAGACATATTCTTGCCTAGGTATTCCGATGTTTTAAAGATGGATCCCTTTAGTTCTGAGGGAGGTTACTTCTAGCAACATGTCACAAACATGAATTAAGAGAAGATGAATATCATCCGAAATCCGAAGGCCACCGTATGATGTTACTAACGACACTCAGAAGCGGAATTTTGAAGTGTTAAATGTATATTTCCATGAAGCATAATACATGTTATGGAAACTATTTACAATGGCGTGAGACATGACAAAACAACGTCACAATGAGCAGCAAAAAACAGTAGGTGATGCAGCAACGGGAAGCAAAACAATTATCAGCCTACTCTGGGAAGCAGCTTTTTCGGGCCTTTCATTGCCAGTGAAACATGTTAATCCTAATGGTGTCTTTAAGCCCGATACTGGCTGTGTCATAACAAACAGAAAAACTTAACAACCGACACGCAATCCAACTATCGTACACAGTCATAAGCGTTGTTCATAAAGCTGCATGAAACGACCCACTTTTGTCCGTCGACAAAGCACATCATTTATGACCTAGCTGACTGCTCAGTCTGATCACTCTTGACCGAAGACACACATTTCACCAAATGAACTTGTACCCTCCGAGCCAGAACAAAGAGCCGTTCCTGAGGGCGTTGCGGCACGCAGGGCACCTGGAGCACAGCGCCGACAGCAGCGGTTTTTTAATGCTTCCTCAACGTGTCCAGCACCGTCTTGAGGATGTTCTGCTTGATGGTGGGCGTGCAGATGTCCGTGAACCAGGCGCCGCTGCAGCCGAGGTGGGCGAAGCAGGCTGCCCTGCTGCCCTGCAAGCGGAACGTCACGGTCAGTCGTCTCGAAACACACGGGCTTCGTGAAGGATTGCGACTGGAAATTGTGCGGAGACTGGCGTAACTAAAGGAAGATGTCAACCGCTTTAGGTTGACACAGCACCCTGAAACGGCGCTGGTGCACGGCGAAGCAACGCTGAAGCGTTTCTTCAGCGCCTGATGCCGACGAAATGTCCCAAAAACCCCATTCAGGACAACGAAGGCTAAAAAATCGTCAGATATAATGCTGGGAGGCTTTTCAGACAAAGGCGGTAGTGGTCAATACGTTAAGTACATTACAGTTAATACAGTTAAGTACAACCAACATGATAATATAATGTACATATAACTGAATTCAGATATACCATATTTCACATGTACTCTGTAATCATTAAGCATTACAACGTATACGATAGTCACGAAATGATACCTACATCACATGCATATGCAAAGTTCCCATCGGAGATCCGTTCACCGAGTGCGGGAATACTCACGAGGGGGTCGGGGTTGTCGCAGCACTGGACCACGGCCCAGGCGCAGGACGACAGCGGCGCCGCGCCCTGCGAGGGTCGCCGTGGCCGCAGGTCCTCGAAAACGGCGAACGGCAGCGACATCTGGTGCTGCTCGAAATAGTCCTCGTAGTCGTCGTCGTCGTAGTCTTCGTAGTCGTACTCGTAGCTGTCGTCGTCGTCGCGGTCCGGCGTCGGGGCGGCCGCCGCCAGCGCCACGAGGGCCAGAAGCAGCAGTGTCACGGTGCTGGTCTGCATGATGGAGGATCTGCTGGAGAAGAGCACGAAGGCTGGTCATTGTGTGGCCGTGAAAAATATGTATGCCTGCGTATTTTTTTGTTGGAAATGGTTGACTTCGTATCTCGTCTCGCTAAGTATGCCTGAGATACAGTGTCTGAAGTAGTTTTCCATAATCTTCAAAAATGGAAACCGTATATATAATTCTCAGACACATGGAATCAATCTTTCGTAAAATTTGGAACAGCTCCTTCACGCAATAACGTTTGGAGTGAACGCGGATGCAAATAAAGCGTGTTAAGTCATATACCCATCGTCAGTGTCGCTTACCTCCGAAATCTGGGCCGGACGGAAGTCAGCTGAGTGTCTCCGCGTACCGCCGCACGTCAAGCTGGCTGCCTGTTGCACACTGCGCTACCCGGCGTCGGCTGCAGCTTTAAACTGAGCCCCCTCCCCTCCCCGCGCCGGCCGGCCGGAAACGCTGACGTCATGGGGAAGTAGAGCTCGCCCAGACCCACCGGCGCCGCCAGTTTGGTAAACCCGAAAAAGTCCCTGCGTTGGCCG
Source organism: Capitulum mitella (assembly GCA_030062745.1). NCBI lineage: Eukaryota > Metazoa > Arthropoda > Thecostraca > Pollicipedomorpha > Pollicipedidae > Capitulum > Capitulum mitella. The sequence goes on along the minus strand of CP099853.1, from coordinate 3,964,609 downwards.
GCGGGAAGTGGTGAGTGTGCGCTTGGAGATAAGCGTGACGTGCGGAAATTGTCGGTTGTGAAATGCCGCACCGCGCCTTGCGACACGAAGGCCACATATCGTTTGAAGTAAGCCACTTGAAGCTGTTCACCGACTTTGAGCACCATATAACCACAACAAGGTAATGATAGGCATATGTAGGCATTTTTGGCTTTCAGTTCCCCTACCTACTCTGTGTGTTTTTACAAAGACACCGTTGTAAGATGTGTGACATAGTATAGCTAAAACATGCTTCCTCCTGAACGCATTGATTTCCTAGACCTAAAATATGACAGACCTACCAGGGGTGCCGTTTTCTGTAAATGATTGGGAGAGGAACGAACAGAGGGCCCAACAAGCTAAATCGCAAAAAAATCGCAAACATTGTCGTCACACTGTACTTTTAACACTGTTACGATTTTCGGTCCAAAACAAGTGTCTGGTAGAAATGTATGGTGGCACCTCCTTTTTGTGAACGTCCCGCTTCTGAGGGACTTTGGCGACCCAGCGATTCCGTATTTTTGCATGGCATGGAACATATGGGACACTAGGAATGTATAGAAGGCGGACCCATTAGACTCTATAGTAAATGTGTTCATGTGCTCAATACAGCGACCGATTCATGTGCTGTCTCCCAATACACTGCATAAGGCGACGATACTGTCTTAAACTTCCAAAAGCACTTTTTGAACGGCATGCAAAGCCACAGCAAGTATTAAGCAACATGCGAACACATCTCCATTTTATTAAACATGCCTCTAAAATCCGCAGAAACTTCGAGAACCCCACCATGCCTGGCTGGCAAAGGGACAGTGCAGGACAGGAGGCAGCGCGAGGGTGCGCTTCGTGTGGTTCGTTTGGGCCCTGTTCCGAGCTTGGTTGACCGGCCGGAGCTGACGGCGTGTCTCCGCTTCAACGGGCGATGCATGCTGACGCTGATGCGATGCTGATGCAGCGCCGTGGGACCGGCGGCAGACGAGGGCTTCACCACAGCCCAGCACCGATAAAGCGCACCATTAAGTGATCATTTTCAGTTCGTTACGCATTTTCAGAAGGCTGGAATCTAAGAAAAACAATGTGGATGTATACCTCATTTCGGAAGTTGGATGTTATTGACAGTGACCGAGTGATGACAAACCCGATGCGCGGCCCTCTTCATGTCGTCAACATGACAGGACCGAAGACATTAACGCCCCGGGCCTGAGCAACGCTGTCGTTTCACAGCTCCTCCCCACCCCACTTGGAGACATGTCGACCGCTGTTTCCTGTCCTTGGAACTCCCAACTAGCCCACGGGCGCACCCAAGTGTGGGTGTATGGGGAGTGGTGCACGGCCCTGATCGCTCCCTGGCGGTTGGTAGGGATTTAATTTGGTCTTTATCGTAGTTTATTGGGCAAACGATGAACACATTAGGCATTTTATTAGTATTTGTTTGCGCAGCTAAACATCCGTCAGTTTGTCGCCAATCAGGTTAGCCAGGCCGGGACCCTGATGGAGCTCTTGACGTCACAATCGGATGTTCTGCCGACCTGACCATGCTTACCCCTACCATGGGTCGGAAGGGTGGGGGTCAAGGGGTCACAAAGACATTCAAGAGTAGGGCTCTGGTCTCATTCCGACATCCTGTCACTGGAAATCATGTTTTTCCAAAGTAAATGGAATCCTTTCCAAAGGATTTTTTCTCTTCCAAAATGTCGTTCCTTTTTCTTTGGAAAGAAGTTTCCGAAAGGAAAAATTTTCCTAAAATTTCCAAAGGAAATTCGGAGTAACGTGGTTCATGCTTAACCCCGGCAGGTGGGGGGGAGGTGAATCGGCCCTCCCTCGGGTTTTCTGCTTGGCAGTTCCAGGATTTTTGACGCAGTTTCACGAAACTTGGTCACGTTTTCTTCCTATTCATTCTACATGCTGTAACAAAAGTTTGCTTTTTGCTCAGGAGCGAAGCCAGGTAACGTTTCTGGGAGGCACCTAAGACCATTTTCGATCCTGTTGCAGGTAAATGGAAAATGGTTGCCAAAATACGGTTTTTAAGATAGTACTTAAAACGTTATATGGGTACATCAGTAAATAACTAAGAAAGCATACCAAAATAATTTTGTTAATCCGAGGTTACTTCACAAGGTCATACCAAGGTCCAAGTCAAAATATGGCTTCATAACAATACTTTTGACGCTCATTTTGCAAATGCAAAACCCGGAAAATATATAAGGTACGAGGGTGTCCTTTGTTTGTGTACTATGCCAAGTTTCATGCTGTTATCAGGTCGGGTCACGCAGCTACGACCTAAAATGTCAACGCGCCTACCCTATATCACGACATCCCGTAAGAAGAATTTTTTAAAATAAAGCCGATTCAAATAATTAGAAACGTTTTCGAACAGTATAAAATGCACTTAAGACCATCCCTTATGAATCTGAGGCCATTGCAGGTCATTTAACGTCAAAGGTAGTAAGCTGACGTCATGAACATGTGACCATGACATTCCCCTTTTTTATGTCTTTGACGCCGCTTATGCCAACATTATACAAATAATGTAATAAGATTTATACTTCTTCAGCGTGACATGAGCGGCCAAAGCTAAAAAACTGTTTTCAACTTTTTTGTTAATTCGGCTTTTGAAAAGCTCATCCTCCCATTTCCGAATCTCTGTCATCGCCTGTGCTTTCAAAATTTCAAATGAATGGAACCATGGCAAATGATCAATCCATAACCTCTCAGTTTATGCCAATTGCATTAAAATTGACCCAAAAACAGCAGAGCTATAAGAAGTCCAAAAATATTTGTCATTTTGAATTTATGACCCGCTAACCACCCTTTTCAAAATTTTGAAAACATGTTTTTGTAAAAATGCAGTTTACGTCACGGCAGATCGATTGCCGTTTGTCGCCATGAAATCGGATGTGTAACTCTCGAGATCTCAGGGGGAGGCCTCCACCCGGAATAGGTTATATCGTTGAGCCCTCCGGAAATAGGGTTAAATTAGATCCTATCTTAGCAAAGTGTTGGATGCAAAATCGCTCGGTGAAATGAGGTCCACCGCCGACTCATACCACATACCAAATTTGTCTATTTTGTTCGTGCAATAAAAACAAATTAGATCCGGTTGATTTGTCAAAGTCATGTTTGGATTACATGCATAGTATGCAGAGCTTTTTGCATATACTATGGATTCTTCACTCAGTCACTCAGTTCTAGGCAACGGCTGAATTTCCCACGCAAGTTCAATGTGCCTTCAAAGACGCGACACGACTGTATGATATTTAGACCGTCGCTATGGCCCCTGAACGGCCTGCCACCGGCCCACCTGTAGACAAAATATCTAACTTAGAAGCGACTCGAACCTGGCTCGCCAGGACAGGGACAATGCCCTCCCGTCTGGGCTGACGGTCGCGGCTCGCGAATGTGGAAAGATGGCAGACGGAGTATTCTGCTCAAGGGTGCGGTCATAAAAACGCTGATGGTGATGGCTGTTTGCCCAACTCATCTCATCACTCGTTTCCGTAGCGGTTTGGACCCCGCTTCGGTGGTGGACCGGATGCACCTGTCCCCGGGTCCCGAACAGGCGGGAGCTTCATCGCCTGACCACGTGGGAATTTCTGCCCGCAGGCGGTCGCTGGTAGCCCGCATTACTTCACCACGGCGGCAACGACACGGTTTTTTCGACGTCGTGCGGTCTGCAGATCGGATTTGGACCCTGACCCTGGTCATTGATAACGTAGCCTGCCTCTCAAGTGGAAGCGTAGCCATGATTGTGTATGAAAGTGAAGGTGCAAGTGAATAATCTGTAAAACTTCTTGAAAACTCGGGGATTTGTTATAACGAAAATGTTCCAGGCGAGTTTTTTCCATCTGTACGTCGGGGCAGTAGCCTATGGAGCAAATGTTGTCCGCATACGGTAAGCCATTTCGGAGTTGCACGTTTGCACGGAACAGACAATGTCCCTGGTCCGTGCAGCAGACCGCTCTGTTGCTGCACATGAGGTCATCGAGTCGTTCATCCTGTCCGAGAATTCGTCACACACACCGCTTCCACGATGTTTTTTGACTCACCGGAAGCGGACTGTGCGGCCGGAGGCGGACGTGGGATAAGCAGCCTCAGCCTCCCCCCCCCGCCCCCGCACAGACAGCTATCTGTCCAGCCTTCTCAGCCAGCTGAATAAGTCTTGCATATCAGCTGCATGCCATGGTTGCCTTTGCGTTTTCCGCGAACCCGCTGACTTTCAATCGGAAACAGTTATTTTAGGTACCGGGTTGCGTAACCGATGGGTTTTGATTGGCTGACGCCGACCGGTGTTATAGTACCTGTTGTCCGAACCGCATAATTTTCTCATCAAGAATGACGATGTTGATGAGCTGATGTGATGCTGTCATCCACAACTCAGTGTCTTATTTGACCCGTTCAGTTGAAGTTGTTTCTCCGAATCTAATGACAAGTTTGAATGATTGCAAAAGCAATGACTAGCACTGCGTTGATCTCACCGACACCGGGTTCAGATATACCTTAGCAATTCTCATAATTTGATCATAATACCTTAGCAATTCTTATAATTCATATGATATTCGACGTCATAATTATGAGCGACGGCCCGAGTCAACAAGCGCATGTGCGTATCATACGTGAAGGGGTTGTGGACATCATTTGAGAATCATGCCCGCCAGTGCAGAGTTGGAAGGAAAATATGCCCTAATTTTACATGCATGTGAAGGAGTCTAATAACAGACAGGGGCGCGTTTTTCCATTGTGTTTGATAGCACGTGCATTTGGGTTTCAGTTGGTGTGCCCCAGATTTACCCGACACCATGGCACTGCTCAGCACGAAGCAAAAGGCGAAAACTGTCAATCTGTATTGGTCATCGAGATCCACCCTCGCTGTGAGCGCCACAGCCTAACCGCCGACCGGTGACGGGCGGCCGCGTGACGGCAGCGCCGCCTGCCGCCGCAGGAGCTAACCACCGCCCGGTGACCAGCCCGACCCCGCCACGTGATTGGCCGTCACCTGGCTGGTGGTAGGGCCGCAGTGAATTCCCGATTGGCTGCTACGGTCCCGTGTGATGTGCCTTTGTACGTCCGACCCGGAGACGGACATCAGTGCGCCTGGACTCCCTTGGCAATGAACTTCTGCACGAGACGTCTGCCTCTAGTGACCAGGTGGACGAGGACATCTGGTCAGCCTGCACTCTGAACCTCTGCTAGGTTCTGCGGCGACGACTCTGCATGGCCTATGATCTACGGCCAAGCTGCCAGATGGACGACCAAGACGACGAATCCGTGCTACCATGGCTACGCGAGATGATGGAAGGGCCCCAGCTTCAGCTACAACAGCAGCAAGAACAACACCAGCGGGACATCGATCTGCTGCGAACGGAGCTACGAGATCGACGTCAGCATGTTCCGGCTCTCGCACTGACTCCGGCACTGGAAGCGACTGGGCCTGAAACCCAAAGCGCTCTGCCGTCGACGTATCCTAGTACTGACGCTGTAGAACCAGGAGCTTCAGCCATACCATCGAGGTCTGATGTCTCTCATGCCTCAACGGGCGCTTCAGCAGCTCTAGCGTCTTTCAACAACGCCGTCACTACATCGCTGCCTCCAGCATCGGCGACCCAAGCGGAAGCATTGCCGTCGAACAACGGCACGGGGCTCCAGTAACCCCACCTGGTGAGCTCTCCGTGTCTGATCAGTCCGCGCGGCTTCCGAGTACGGAGGTCATCCTGAGACGACTGCAGCCGGCTTTGTCACCTCACCACCTTCAGTCGTGAAGATCAGCTGGCCTTCTTGCGGTCCTGCTTTGCTGAGGACGTGCGTGCCACGCACAGCACGCGGTCAGCATCGACGAGATGGACACTGTCCAGTCTGTGCTGAATAAGATTGAGCAGCACTTTCGCCTGCAGTGCGACGTCGCTATCGACAGGATGAAGTTCGAAGAGCGACTGCAAGAGGAAGGCAAGTCTTTCGACTCCTTCACGGTCTCGATCAAGGAGCTAGCTGCTGATGCTGAAGTGTGCTCTTCGTGCATGGACCAGCGTCTTACCACCCGGATCATGTCTGGACTTCGTTACCAAGAGACACGGCGCAGGCTCTTAGGCCCTCGCCCGTTCCCGTCTCTGATCGTCACATCACATCACACGAAAATAAAAGAAAAAGGGATTATAAAAAAATGATTGAACTATTAACCGTTCCTATCCCAGTTCGAGCCCACCATCGTATGCGGTATCAGAAGCCTTATTTTCTTAGCTTCGAATCTCTGACACAATAACTAAAAACCAATTTCGAAACCCTTGAGATTAACGCTTTTGTGTTAAAATTGGCCCATTAACTTCTGTCATATCCGCCGGTGAATTAGCACTAGTTACGGCTTGAAACGTAAATGTACGGCATGAATTACACGACGTCGTCGTGACATGAAAATGACGTCATGAGTAAGTTGTTGATGGTCCTATGATGTGTGATTGGACATTTAAATGAAATGAGTGAGCTTCATTCATGCATGTTCAAAAATATCGTTCAAGATAACTTTTACCGCTAATCTATTTCGTCTGGTCAGTAAAACTCTGCCAGCCAAGTCGTCTGGTGAGAACGCGCTGCACAAAATCGGCAGACTGCTGAAGAAACGTGATTTCCGTCGAGCTCTTACGAAATGAATGAAATTTTTGGATTAATGCATTCTTCGTTTTTTTTTTAATCATGTCACTTGTTTAAATATACCCTGCGGCGATGGGGAACAATGGCCACGAACAAACAATGTTGATTAAGAAAACGTAATTCAAGAGGTATCTGAGAATTACATTCATGCCAAACCAGCAAGCACTGTGGTCTTCATTGATTACATGACGGCGTTAGGTCGCTCACACCGTCAGGATTCCAACTTGTTTTTCCACGGTTTTCACTATTCCCGCTATTTCTCTAGTTCATTACTTTCGCCATTTCCACTACTGGCTTTTCACTAACGTCGGTCTAAGCAAAACTGGGCTTCTATAACGCGTCGAACGCGGCCCGTTCAGAATTTCCTTCAATTTTGAACATCAGCCCCACCGCGTTCCGTTGAAACATCGGCCTCATAATGTTTCGGTGTTTATGGATGCTTCCCGTCAATACATTCAAGGATCGCCCATTGACAAGCTCCGTATTGCAAAAATGGTCTCAATGACGTCTGACGTTTAAGAGCTTCGAAGCAACACGTTTGAAATGTCCCGGAATTCCCACTCACGTTAGTTACACCGTTTTTTTTTCTCACGTGCAGATCTTCCAATATCCGCACAATTCAGCCCTTACGTTTTGCTGGCAGTCGCCTGAAAACCAAGGTTGCAAGCGTTTGTCGTGCAGTGTATTGCATAATGAAGACGTCGATGTTGCGGGGGCATTTGACTTGTCTGACCAACACGTGCACTACAGCTCGAGACGTCCCACCGGACAACCCAAAACGGAAACCTAGGCCCATTACTGCTCGAGATGTGTTACCTGGCAACAACCCAAAGCCGAAACGCACAACTCAGGCATGGCTCGACAGCATTCAACCTCAGTACTGAGACATCTTTCGAAAACGCATACATCATCAACCGCTAATGCTACGCAGGGGCGCAGCCGGGATTTTCTTAAGAGGAGGGACGGAACGCAGTGAGAAATAAAATCATACGAAAGCCGCCTGCTGGGAGGACCATGTGCGGTGTATGTTTCGCTAAAAAGACTGCTGTTGATCACCCGTGCGTATTTCCGTAAATGGAGTGTGACAAGACACCTCGCTCGCTGCGTCCGTGTTATTAAACAAACAAAAAAAAAAATGCGAGGCCCGAGGGGGCGGGGGCCGCACCCCCCTCTCTGGCTACGCCGGCGATGCCACATCTTCCAAACGCAGGCCATGCACACCATAGACACATCTCCAAAATGCATACGTGACACATCCTCGGGGCGGATCCACAGGCCAGACGTCGCACATCACTGAGACAACCCCAAACGGAGACAAGCAGACACCGTTCAGCAGAGAGAGGGCGCTGCGAACAAGAGGAACTTAGAGAGAAAGGTGACCGCACGGTGCATCGACCATGTACGAAGTACTGAACATGAACGTGTGCAGTCTGCTCCTCAGTCATTCTCTTACAGACGTCTTTCCGGTCCAGCCTTATATTTTCTGAAGATCGCCGGCATTTGCTAGTTACACTGAGGTGCCTCCACGCATGCGGACAACGCAACCGTCTCTCCACCACCAAATTTACGGCAAAGATGTTCGCAATCGCCGTTCCGCCATACTGGAGACCTCTTCACTGGCGAAGGTAGTTCATAACCGCCTGGAACACTCCTCGCTTGATTCTCGGCGTGCAGGGGTCTTCAAACCAGGCGCCAGTACAGCCGAGTCGGGCGAAGCATCCTGCGCGGCCGCCCTGAAATGTTGAGAGCCCCTGTGTGTGATGGGGTTGGTGAAGCGTCCGCAGTAAATCAACTGGAGACTGTTTATTAAGCTCACTCAGTCATCCAGAATTGTTATTCTTGCGCTGCAGACTTCTGCGCAATAGTTGAAAGGCTTGGGACCACGTGCAGCTGTCCGCGGTGGAACTGGATTGGGAGGGGGGCACCGCGCCCCCTTAAATGGCGAAATTTTGCATTAACCTTATGGCGCTGCATGGTAAAATTGCTCCAAAAGTAACCGGTGCTCCCCCGTGCCGGGAAAGGTTCCAACGGCACTGCCTGCAGCGAGGCCATAAATTCGGTGGCTTACATCCGAACAGTGCGAGACCTTTTCAAGAGGTGTTGGTGTATAGCAACACTAGCAACACAGCGAGAAGTCACGTCACATTGTCATCACATCACATCATGATCAGACCGCAGACTACTGCAAAAACTGTCTAGACGTTTGCATAAGTGTTCTGCGGCTGAAGAAGAGTCAAGGAACATTCGTGCTCTTTTTTTCTTTTTTGACGGCGCCCCTGCGCACACTGGGCAAAAATAGTTTTAGGTAAATGGGTGGGTCATCGAGCATTCCCTTCAGCTCATTTCGAGTCAAATGCTCTTTAAGTCAGCGCATCTGACAGGGAAGAGTTCAGGCTAAAAACCATGCGAATGGAAAATGACGGCGAAAAGGGAAACAACGAATTACTAGCATCGCGAACTTTTAGTCTCCTCACCTAGAATTTAACAAACACCTCGGTTTGCATCTATCCATTGTAAACAGAACGTGCAGACCAATGATCAGTGCAATTGCAAGCTCAGCAATGCAGTTATCACCAGTGAGATAAGGAATCAACACAAATTCACAACTTATTTGAAAAGTTCACGTTTGGAAGCGAGGAGGTAGAGCACGAACGGTGGAAAAATGAGCGCAGAACGATCCTTACTCGGGTAGCATTTCCACCAAAATTCAGGAGTCCGTAATCACATTTTTTCTCCTTTGTTGATGCTACGTTACTTTATTGGAGTACACGCAGGCATAATAAGTACGTTCAATTTGTGCGAAATATATCACCCGTTGTACTCCCGTATACTCCGAAACGTTATCACCAAAATCCCGCGTTTCAACACCGCCGGAGGCCGCCCTGGCGGACTGGGTTGGCCAGGACGGCCCCGGGGGTCGCTGCACTGACCATCCGGTCAGGGTTGTCGCAGCACTGCACCACGGCCCAGTAGCAGGGCGACGGCCGCGGCAGGCGGCTCCGCGCGCGCGGGCGCGAGTCGAAGAAGGAGAACGGCAGCCCGGCCGAGCCGTAGTCGCCGTAGTCCGCGAACGGCACGGCGGCCGCCGTCGCCAGGCAGACGCAGGCCAGGCTGAGCAGAAGGGTGGCGCGCATCTCTGCCGGCGGCGAGTTGGCTGGGTCTATGGCGGTAGGCAACGGCACAGGGCAACAGCCATGGCTGAAATCTCTCGCCAGCTGGTGTCGCAAATGCTACTGGCAAGACCATTGACTCCAAAATTTTGCGTTAGGCCCATGGTGGGCTATGAAAAGAAGAGGATCAGAGTCACGCTGGCAACACCGATAATTATCCAAAGCCTCAACGCATGGAGGCTTTGGATACAATTATAGGCATGGACCGTATATGGAAATTGCCATGCCATTTGTGACGTAATTACTTCCATTGCTCATTTCTCCATTCAAACACTGAAAGCAGCGCAAATCCGCTCGTCAGATCTGAAGTAAATTTCGCTTCTGAAATCTGAAGACAAGTCTCAAAAGACGTGCAAGCGTCTGGACAAGCTTCATGTGTTGAGTGGTGACGGTATACACCATTTGCTGGAATATCAAAATAAAAATCGCAGTTTCTACAGTTTCTCACGGGTATGTTTTTTTTGCGACGTCGGCCTTAAGAGCAATGCGAAGGCGCACAATTCGCAGAAAATTCTAACAAAACCATCTTCCCAGCACCGCTTCGCCAACCTGTTGCAGTGACGCGGTGCAGAGACAGTCCCTGATGCAGTCCGGAGGACGAAGCTCGCTTCTACGCAGACGCTGACGGTAGGAGCTGACGGTCGGAGCTGCGTTCGTCGCCGCTGCGCCGCTGGTGCTGGGCTGCCCGGGGCTGCCGGCCCTATATTTATTGCAGGTCAGTGACGTCACGCACCGGCCAGCGGCCGGTGATCCTTCACGCGCCGCCCGGAAGGGGCGGCCGCGGGGGCGTTGCGGGGGTGGTGATGGAACAAACAGCTGCCTGACAACGCTCCCGGCCATTTGAATCGTGGGTTTCCACGTTCACGGCCATGGCAGCATAGCTGAAGAACAGTCAGCAGCAGGAAGTGCAAAGGCATTCACATGGCAATTAGAATGCTTGCTGGGCCAAGGATCTGTGTCTTGCGACCTGCGGATAGCACTGGCCGCTCCATTAGAATTTGTTTGTCGTAGGGGATTCAGCGCCGAGGGCCCCACCGCCCTGTGCCGGAAGTGTTCTTTTCCGGTGAGGCTGGCCCGCACGATGACCTCTGCTTCCGCAGCCTGATACGGGAAACCATGCATGCCATTCGCAAGTTGCAAAGAGCCGGGGATGACAGCTTCCGATAGTGCGCATCCTCATGAAAACCCGCCCAGTGGAGCGACCACGGATCACTGCAGCAAACGTCTAAATAATAAACTTCCACTTTATTTTGAAAACAAGGTGGCTAAGCACGATGTCACTTCCTCAGATTAGAATATGACCTTGGCTTTAAATTACAGGCTGCACGATGAGAATGTGGCGCCTCTCTTATACGCCTGGCGAATGCATGCGTTCCATGTGTTTTTTCGTCTGCCTCTGGGATATGAGTACAATATATGTATATACATACATGCATATATATATATATATATATATATATATAAATTATCCGTCAAATACTGAAAACTAACATAAAATGCATCAGCGCAGCATATGAGTTGAAACTCACCATCCACTGCAAGAACACGAAAACCAGCCAATTCTTCGTGCGGAACAACACCACCAAGAAACATGAACACCTCAAGCGGACCAGCGCAACGTAGTCTACAAGTTTACCTGCCCACATGAAGACTGCATACTTCATAACCGTTCAGACGACGTCGGTGTGACTACAACATTCTCAAACTGTCTCACCATGCATTTGCAAGACGGAGCACCGAAGACACACATGCAGGACACCCACGTAAGCATCATCACCAGACAGCAGCTTACAGGCAACACGGAAATCATCACATCTACAACTGACCGACGAAAATTCCACATCCTCATTTCAGCCCAGCACGAAGCAATGAAATAAACGCAAGAGTCTCCCTGAAGCTGTTCGGATAATTTTACAGACTGCGTGGGTAAAAGCAGGTATGGGTTTTTTTGGTGTTTCAGAACCGTGTGAGTAACCCTGAGCTGATGTAACATGTGCAGCGGAAGTGTGGCAAGCGAGGAGCGAACGTTAATTACAATTTATATTCAAACCTAGGAGTGATCGAAATGCAATGCCGCTGTGTAATTTTGCAAATGGCTAGTGCTATGTCCAAAATGTTAAAGAAAACCCACTACGTAATAAGAGTAAAGACATGCTAAATGTGTACATTTGGCTCATTTTTACACGAACCGAATGATGCGCTGAAACATATAGTTCGAGACATCGCAAAAACAAATTAAAAGATAATTAAAGCAAAGTGTGCCCTAGTGTTCAATAAAAGTAGGGTCAAGAAATATAATTACATATATATTCCGACACACACACACACACACACATATATATATATATATATATATATATATATATATATATATATACATATATACATCATGCTCGCGCCGACCTCGGAAACTGCAGAACGCAGCTGCCTGAAAATTTGCTTTCGCATGAAGCGACACCTCCAAAAAGATTGTGATCTACTTTTGAATCGTCAAAAAATAGCTGGACATCTTACCATTAAGATCCAATGGTGAGATCACTTCATTTCAGACTTCCAAAGAATGACTTGGGAATTAATTGGGTCGGGCTCCAAATACCGGATGGAAAGAAAAATATGTCCTGATTTAATACGCGTATGACTCAGCCTGATAACAGTGAACTACGAGTTTTTTTCTTGTGTTCGATGTGATGTGCATGTGGGTTTTAGATGATGTGTCCCGGATTCACTTGGCATCGTTGTACTGCTCAGCACGGAGCAAGAGGCAAAAGTTGTCAGTTTGTATTGGTCAGCGAGATCCGTTGTCGCAGCGCAAAGGCTGTACAAACTTCACCTCAAAGTCCGCTACGCCCCTCGTGCAAAAACAATGTGCGCCTGCCGGAGAAGTTTCTACGAAATGGGTCTGCACTGCACCAAACTTAACCCTATTCCCGGCGGGGGGGGCTGAATCCGCCCCCCCCTCGGGTTTTTTGCCTGCCAATTCCAGGCTTTTTGACGCAACTTCACGAAACCTGGTGACTTTTCCTAGCTATCCTTCCTACGCGCTGTGACAAAATTTCACAATTCTACTTTGCTCAGGAGCGGAGCCAGGCAACGCTTTTGGGAGGAACCTCAGGCCATTTTTGGCCATGTTGAGGGTAAAAGGAAAATGTCTGCCAAAAACAGAGTTTTTAAGATAAAACTTAAAACTTTATATGGATGTATAGCTAAATAGTTGGGCAATGTGCACACAAAATTTTTGTTATCTGAGGTCACTTTACAAGGTCAGGCCAAGGTCAAAAGTCAAAATTTGTTTTCTTGCAATAATTTCGGCGCCGTTTTTTCAAATACCAAACCCGGAATATATATGACGTAGAAAGGTACTCTCTACTTGTGTACTAAGTTCCAGCTTGATATCAAATCGGGTCACGGAGCTATGACCTAAAATGTCAGTGCGCGTACCTTATATCGCAATAGCCTTAAAATGAAATTTTTGGAATAGAGTGAATTCAGATGATTGAAAACGTTTACAAATAGTATCAAATGCACACGAGATCATTCCAGGTGGCCCCAAAGTCACTGGAGGTCATTTAAGGTCAAAGGTCACAAGTTGATCTGAAGAACGTGTGACCATGACAGTTCCCCTTTTTTCATGTCCCTGGCACCGCCTATGGTAACATTATACCAACATTGCAATACGATTTGTACTTCTTTAGCATAGCATGACTAGCAGAAGTCAGAAAAGTGTTTTTACCTTTTTTGTTCATTCAGTTGTTGGAAAATTAATCCTCCTATTTTTGAAACCCTGTGAACGCCCATGAATGTTCTCAAAATTTCAGATTTGTGGACCCATGGTAAAAGCCCTATCCATAATCTCTCGATTCATGCCAGTTTCATTGAAATCGGTCCATAAACGACGGAGTTATAAGAAGTCCAAAAGTACCCCAATTTTGACATTTTTGCCCCCTGTATCCACAAATTTCGAAATTTTGAGAATTTCTTTTTATAAAAATGTAGTTCACGTCACGGCAAATCGATTGCCGTTTCTTGCAATGAAATCGGACAAGTAGTTCTCGAGATCTCAGGGGGGGCCGAATCCGCCCCCAACAGCCTCATTAGGCCATTCTTCTTCCAGTGTGCAGACGGCTCCACGGCCACGGTCAACAAGGAGCCGCGCATCGGCGTGCTGAAGCACTGCTGAGGGCAGCCGGAGCAAGACCCTGAGGGTGAAAGGGAGAACATCTGGTTCCAGCAGGACGGGACGACTCCCCACAGGTCAGCGATGGTCCTGACCTGGCCGGAGGACAACTTCGCGGGGGGGGCGTCATCAGCCGAGAGACGGGCAACCCGTGGCCGGCTCACTATTCGGATCTGACCGCCAAGACTTTTATGTAAGGGGTTTCCTGAAATCCCATGTCTGCACGAAGCAGAACCCCGGTGACCTGAAAAGGGGAATCAGCCATGTGGGGCGCAGAATCACACCTGACACGTTCGCCAGGGCTATCCGACAAAGCGCAGACCTCTGCCGCCTTTGATGTACGCCGCAGAGGTCGCCTGGAGTCCACATTGTGAAGAGTTCCCTGAGGGATGATTAGCCTAGGTTTAGCTCCCCTGAACCGACTGAGCACTATCACGTGGCGATCTGCAGCGACCGCTGTGGTGTTCCCCTGGCGGTCCTGGAAGAAGAATGGCCCGATGACCCTGATTGCGCACTGCCTGCTGATGCGCACCAAACTGTGGGTTGGTGCAAAGGAGTTCTGCACATCTCCGCTGGTGGCCGCTGGTCCCAGCAGCGATGGTTTTGGCGTTTAAACGTTTGATGCAAATGAAAGTGTGCCTCGTCGGAAAACCACAGGCCGTCAACGAAGATGCCAGAGGCAGCAGTCTTCTTCTTCAGCCAAGTGCACAGCTTCAGTCTTTCTTCTTGATCAGGTGAATTTAGTGTCTGGCGACTTTGTTTCTTGTAGGGAATAAGTGGCAGGCTTTTTCGAGATTCTATGGGTTGGAAGACTTAGAGGTGCCCACGCGTTGTCCGAGGCGACGAACCGAGGTTTCAGGCCCACTGATGATGCCATGAGTCTTCTTCAACCCCTTCCGGGCCCGATACGGCGATGGAACGGCCAGATTGACCATTACCTCGGCTCGCCACAGTCCCGTGAGCCAGAAACCTCTCCGTTAACTTGAGTACTGTTTTTCTAGTTGGAGCTGAAAAGCGCTCTTTTAATCTTCTCTGAATAAGAATGAGAGATTTTGTCTGGAGATAAATTTGGACCGTTTTGCTCTTCTGTTCTGTTTTATGGGACACCGTGTATATGGGGCTTTTGGGTCCATCCGTTTCATGCGACTCTCATTAACAGAACACCAAATGCCTTAATGATTGCAGGTACCTAATCTGTTACCCACGTAGCGACGTAGCTACCCTGTGATAGCGCCAACGTGGTTTTGGGATAATGGTTGTGAACAGAAATTACGCCGCAATCTAATGACTAGGGCAATCGAGCATTGGGCTGTCACTAACGGTGACGGCGCCGATTTCGTGAATCGCTTTGTCAAAAATACATTCTTAAAAAGATTTCACGTTTCAAGGCTGCAAATTACAAAAGCAAAGGAGACCAACAATGGCTTGAGATACAAAATTAGTGACCCTGTTGGTCAGTGTTTTGGATATTGCCGAAACGAAAGGAATAACTCCAGTTCCGATTCTTTTGTTTCCCAGACGAAATGAATCCGATTCCGATTCATTGTCTTCCCAAAAGGAACGATTCCTATTCCAGTTCGTTTGATGAAGAGTTAAAATTAAATTCCGAATTCAAGTCAACCATTTAACAAAAGCCGACTCGCATACACAGGAAGGCATACGACTACATTCGTAAGTTAAGTACGTGTGTAAGCTCTTGACATTCCATGCTCGCCACACTCGGTACCGGACTGTTCGGAAAACTCGCTTTTAATTACCCGGTACCCCGTGTCGTGCAATACGTGGTAGCGGGCATAACTGCGCCAGATTCAACTCGCTCTAGCTCACCAGCACACCCCACGGCGAGCCGGTATCGCTGCAAAACTAGGAAAATTGGCCGCTGGCGAAAAAGAGACGGATTATCACAATCGGCGACACCACAATATATTATTCTTCAGCTGGGATACCCAGCAGGGTCACTGCTTCCGCCCCTGATTCCGGAGCCGTCATTGTTCTCCTTTGCTTCTGCAATTCGCAGCCTTCATATGTAACATCTCTTTTTAGATTTTTTTTTACAGCCGTTTTTAACAAAACGATTACACCTGCCCTCCCCCAATGGTGATGGGTTCGGGGCAAGTCTATATTTCTGTCCCCCCCATTTACGGGTTACGGGGGTCTTCGTTAGGGGCCTCAGCTTTCTTCAGGTAGGCGTCTCGAACAGGTTGCTCCCGGATGTTACCAGAAACTGCGAACTTACAGTCTGTAAAGGCCTCGCGGAATGGGCCCGGCTGGCGTACCCTAACATAGAGTGCGCACCCTAATATACATATGAAACAGGGCACCCCGAGACAGGGGGTCCTGTTTCACATGTATATTAGGGTGCGAACTCTATGTTAGGGTACGCCAGCCGGGCCCGGGGGGTCCTGTTTCCTTCCATTAGAGGACCTCGTGTCGATAAGTGTCGATAGATATTGAACTGCGCTACCTAGCCTTATTATAGCGTTTTGCACTGGCCCATCGTCACCGATGGCACCGGCCTCCTTAAAAAAGGCATCAAAAAGGGCCGCCACGCTTGTTACTATTTGTCTGTCAGCTCAAGGCCTCGTACAGATTCACATCTACAATCTATCTATACATCTATCTATATATATGTCTCCACCCCCGACACCTTCACACTATTAGTTCTTCACACCCAGGGGAGCAGCCAGGATTCTCTTAGGGGAGGGGGGGTGGACGGAGATCGGTGAGAACCGAGACCATACGAAAAGGGCCTGCTGGCAAGACGACCAGCGATGGGTTTCACTAAAAATGCGGGCCTAATGGAAGGACGGCCCCCTGCTTCCCCCTCCCCCTCTGGCTGTGCCGGTGGCCAACGTTCCGGGCGATTCAGAATACCCGGATCTGCCAAAAATGTGCCAACCTGTGGATACAAAATATACACCTCTCGGACAATTAATTAAACCCTGTTGAAATATTCCAGTTCCGACCTAAAAATAAAAGGAACCATTCCAATTACTTTTCGATCCACGAGGAATCATTCCTAATTCAGTTCGTTTCGCTAAAATGGTGGAATCATTTCGGAGCGATATGATTAAATTCCGCCAATTCCTATTCCAATACAATGATGTTGGCCCACTGCGTACCCAATGTAAATAGTTGTAAGCGCAGTGCCGCCGACACTTCTAATTTTCCATTTCAGTTATTTTCGCAGTAGGGGAGAGTGGGGCTCACCGTTACAATTTTTACATGTACCCACATATCTCAGGATGTCATCAGACAGGCACTGCATTTTGCCCACGCGTTAAGCCATCTTTTGCCTATCTGGAAATGGCAACATATATGTGTTTGGTCAAAAACAAAAAATGCCGGACTTAAAAAACTGGAGCAACCTTTTTTGTAACAACGTGCCCCAGGGCGGGGTAACTTGAAACAAAACATGGGGTAAATTGTTACAGAAACAAAGTTTTAGAACAGAGTTACAGAGCTACAAAAACAGTCTGAGAACAAGTGCGATCATTTTTCAAAGCGGTTACTGGTAATCACATTTGACGGAATTCAAAGTTTCATTTTCGCTCATTACCACGCGGAGCCATACATGCCAGTTGTCTTTCTGCACCCTAGATAAGCTCATGTTTAAAGCGAATACCAGAACACCCAAACTGAAGCGTCACGTCGAGAAGCTTTCGGAAAAGTAAGAGAGTTATCGAATCTGAAACTGGTTTATTCAGTCTGGTTAAAACCAAATTATATCCATCTCCATTGAGGTAGACATTCCTGTTCGCTCACAGCTCGATATCAACGAACGTCACCAGCAAACCTGAAGAACGTAAGAACGACTCATGTGCCTGCATCAGCACCTGCAGCACCTGCTATTCTCGTTAGCAATACAAACTAAAAGCAGCTCTCTTTCTTGAAACTAAGCCTTGTCGATGCCAGCTGGAGTAAAACCGTAGCACCTTTCTTCATTCTTGGTACCTTCTCTCCTCTTAATTTTCCTTGGCCACCTTAGCCCATCGCTATTTGACTGTCACTTCCGGCAGAAATCATAGACATAGATGATCTGTTTTCCCTCCACATCTGTGCAGGAAATGTATGCCCATTTCCCGCAGGCTGTGAACGATATCCACACCTCTGCTGAGATGCAGTAAGGTATGTGACAGATGAAACATGCTGTGGTATTGTCTTGTGTATTCGAACCTTTTGTTTTCTTTTTGGTGTCTGTCTGCGCACCCTCCTGAGTTTTTCCTTCTGCGGAACCCTTCGCTGCACCTCACTTGTTCTTTTTTGATCTTTGCTTCTGACACTTGTCCGTTGTGCCACTTTTGGGAATGGGTGTAGGCGGCCGAATACGTCAAAATCATTTCTCTTGCTCAGACGTACCCTGGACAGCGCCCATCGACACTCTTTCGTGTCCACCAAATTGTAGCCGCCGCCGAGATGGTTGTAAATGAGGTTGTGGGATGTTGCCAACATCATCGCTGCAACAAGCGCAGAACTCCATCTTAGCATGTCGGAACATCTATCTTGGTGGCGAAGGCGGGCGCCCCCCTTGCTGGCAAGCCTGCTCCGGCGGCAGAGGTGGGTGCCCCGCGTGCTTGGCCCGCCTGCTCCGGCGGCGGAGGCGGGTGCCCCGCGTGTTGGCCCGCCTGCTCCGGCGGCGGAGGCGGGTGCCCCGCGTGTTGGCCCGCCTGCTCCGGCGGCAGAGGTGGGTGCCCCGCGTGCCCTGGCTCCGGAGGCTGCTTGTCGTGGTCGGTGACATGGTTCGAGTGGAACTCATCTGCGAATACTTCTCTGTTGAAGAGATGTATACCAGTGGCCTTGAACCCACCCGTGATGTTCCTGTGCGTAACGGCTGATTGGAGGGGCGGTGTTAACGATGTCTGGTATGTCGTAGACTGTCATCTTGCGACCAGGATGCGTTCGCATACAGCCGTCGCACGCCTGACTGACGTACGTTTTGAATGGACCATACACTGCTCTATCAAGTGGCTGAAGCCGGTGGCTTGTATGCGGAGGCAGCGTCAGAAGCACGATGCCGACGCTGCAACAGAAGTCAATTTTTTTGATGGTTACATGAGAGAAGTGACTGTCAAGAATTACCAGGCATGGTGTCTCGCGCGACGATCTAACGTGAAATGAAAATGTTGCATGAAATGGAGGAACCCCTCTTCCTGCATCCAGCCAGAGGGATGCGCGGTGCCAGACGAGTCAGCAGGAGCTCCGTTCAGGAAGTAGTCCTGGAAGTGGACGCGCGGAAAGACGAAATGAGGCGGGATGGTCCCGCCGACAGCGTTGATCGCCAGCGTCAGTGTTGTCAGCTGACCTCTTTCGGCTGACGTCATGCCACTGACTTCCTTAGCCCCTTTACGCGCGACCACCCCTGCGCGACCACCCCTGGGGCACTTGACAGGTAGTTACGTCAGTTTCATCAATGTTCTATATATGTTCGGGGAGAACTTGTAGCGATCGATGACGCCGGCCAGCTTGTCGAAGAACGTGCCGACTGTTACGCAGTTAAAGCTGGTCGCGCGAGCAAGGCTGATGGCCTGAGGCTTCCGCAGGCTCAGCTGGGGCCACCTACCGAAGAACCCTCGCATCCAGTCTGTACCGGCCCTCTTGTTCTTTCCCCATGAGGGGCGCATCATCTGCTTCAACTCGACAGCAAACTCATAGGCCAGTTTCCTGGTTTCTAGGGACGATAGCCCGAAGTTGATCTCGCAGGAAAATTGTAAATATTCTACCAGTTTTCGGTCCATCTTCTCAGAAAACACTAGACGGGGCTGCTTGTACCCGAAAACAGCGTACGCATTCTGGCCGTCTGCCCGGCAGTACCGCCCGAGAGTCATCAATGGTATGGCATAATCCTCAGGGACTTTCCGGATAGATAAGCCTCCTTGAACTAGCTGTCTCGCACGGACCATCATCTCCCTGAGGCGGCGGCTGACGGCAAAATGTACGCACCATCTACCAAGTCAAATCAGATGCATTAATGATAGGATGATTTTATTGGAACCATTATTGTTATTCGTATCCAACTGGAAGGTCTTTTCAGACATCTAGATTACTTCCCCAGCGTTCAAAAGAGGTATTTTGTTCCGACACCAAAAAGTCCAGGCAGTTAGCTCCCTGGAGATGCAAGAAGTTCCCTCCCTCTCCTCGACATCTGGCTGGGGTCGTTTACAACATTTGTGTTAATCGGATGTTAATCGGAAGAACACTAAAATAGGAATAGCTGTCCGAACCCTGAAATAAATTTGCCGATCTCCCAGGAGCTCTTCGGTGGGTGGTCAGGGAAGTACCGAGCAGTTGTTTGCACTTTCAGAAGTGGAACTTTGCTTTACAAATGGGGACTGACACTTTAAAAAAAATGAACATTAATACGGTTTACCAGCAAACAAGAAAAATGTAATATCCGTTCATGCGTAACGTAGCTCGATAGCCGCACGTCAACATTCAGATAGTATGTGTATTCCAAACACACTGGGGCTTATTGATACAACGTGTAACAAGTTGCCTCGCTTTCTCGCCATGCGACCTGCCGCAGCTTGCGACAGGATTGGACATGAACGGTATGACAGCTATAGATGAGCGTAGTACCATGGAGCAAGCAACAGATTAATGTTTCCAAAACGCATATATCATGGACTTAAACCTCCAACGGTAACACAGGAAATGAAAAGGTACCTGGGCCAGTAAAATCTACCTTACGTTTAACAATTACCCCCATTAAACAATAAGTTAAAAAAAGCAAAAATGAAAAATAATTTAGACCCGTTAAACGAATGTCCCCTAGCTTACCGTACCAACGGCCACGCTTCGCGCCAAAGAAGGCAGTAGCGCCGAGAGATTTCAAGGTCGTAAATCACGTGGTGTGATGCGCGAGACATGTGGAGTCCTAGTTGGTGAGTAAATGTCACTGTATCAACGTACCCGTTAACGACTAACGACTAACCCCACTCGCCCCTAAATCTGCGCACCGTGGGTGCAGAGTTTATCCTCATTTCGTTAAGCCTATTCCGTGCTCCTGCCCACCACGTCCGATTCCGTGTTGGGGGGGGGGGGGCGGCGGCAGATTCTGCCCCTCTGCGATTTTGGAAACCATTAGTTCGATTTTCTAGCGGAAAAACGGCGTTTGATAGTCTGTAGTGAGGTCTACATTATTAAGAAATTTTGACAATTTTGAGAGGTAGGGGTTATGGGGCTGAAAAGGTGGATATAAATAGGGGTTGTAGGAGTTTCCTGACCACATTTTATGTCCGACTTTGTTTTGATCCATGTCATTCTACCACCATTACACAGTTTTACCACATGCTTTAGAAAGAGGTCGATTTCCATAATTCATAGACGTACCCAGGGCACATAAAAATGGTATACGTTTTTCAGAAATTCTAATTTATGCTAAAATATATCTTAAGTCTGGTGGGTTTACTTGTGCTGCGAAAATACATCCATGTGTGTCACATGCCTTATTATATACATATGACAAATCCCCATGGGCGGACCCAGTTACCAGAAAAAGTGGGGAAGCTTCCTACATGGAGAATTGAGTCAGTTTCTCAGCAATATAACGAAATAGAACACCCCTTCTACATTACCCTGGAGCCATTTCTGATCTTCATTTTCATTGAAATATATGGCGTGTCATCGTAGTATATGTGGAACCAACAAAAGCAATTAGACACATCCAGATGTTTGTTAGTTCCACTGATGTCCACCCTAGAATCGATGTCTGGAGACGCCCTTAGCAACGTATATAGGTGGATTATACGAGTACCTTAAGACAATTGTCTATAACGCATGTTAGCTTTGTTTTACTCACACAATAAACCATGCATTCTTAAGAATATGGAAATATAAATATCCTCTTTTGCAAACCCTGTATCCTCCAATAACCAACATTTTTCGTAAAAAAAATACTTGAAAGTGTGCAGATCAGAAACATTTCGATTATTTGAATGTTCCGCGACCTCATAAAGGACGCGAGTTAGCCTGCCGGTTGATGGTAGGATCCAGTTCACGGATAAGCATGGCTTCGAGGATCTGTAGCTCAAGTATTTACAAGCAATGTGTGCAGAAGCCTGTCTGCACTGGTCTTTTGTAGACTTTCGCCGATGACTCATGTCAGTGTTCATGACGGCAGCTTCAAAACAAACCGCAGTTGTTAATGCCCGCCCTCACCGCCTTGGCCTTCACTGCCATTCTGCCATTCTGCCATTCTGCAGTCGAACGTTTCTGGAAGTCTTCTCGGACTTGTGATTCCCGCAGCAGAAACAACGGGACACTGACATGCGTGGTTATTGTATGCTGAACTGATCGGCTTAAAAATATGAAGACGCTAATATCACTAAAATGTCAAAACCTAGGTTTTTGCATTTCTGCGATGCGTCGCGTACGAAATACGGTCGGCTTTGCAAGTCAGTGGCCCGTGAATCACTTCTGTTCTTGGCTCAACGTTCTGTGTTCTAGGAAAATAAGGTTGATCTTGGTTAGTCATTCGTTCGTTTTGCTCTGGCATCTTAACCGATTCGCTGGCTCGTCTAATAACAGCATCGCCATTTTTGTGATTTTTTTGCGCCATTCGTAAGTTTTGAGTTCCAGATTTGGTTATGGTGTTACACATTTGACGGAAATAACGTCTAACAAGCTTGACTCAGGACTGGCCATGGCATTTTTCGTCTCGAAGTTTGAGGGTGTTTTGATACAAAGCGTGTAGACTTCTTAGCTCCAGCAAAGTGCTCTTGCGCCATCGGGACCCGAGTCTGGAGTGTTCTGATATTCAGGCAGCTGTAATTAGGATACATGATCTTGGATTCGCAATGTAGACGGCACAACTTGGTCTCGACCTGACCAATAGACCATTACGCTGACTTACTTCTCCTTGGCCGATCTCGTTTCGTGGAGGGATTTCGAATGGCATGATCAGGATAAGAACAAGACCGTGTGAGGTCAGATACCGTCGCTTGGAAAATGCGGCAGCTCTTCTGTCGAAGGCAGGCGGTGCTAGACCAGCCACGATTTGAAGTTTTAAATGATGGCTTTGGTCACAGGGTCGTTAACCTGCTGCAATGTTGCACGTGAGCGGCGACATTGGTCTCATGTTTCTCGGCCCCTACCACGAACTCGGCATCACCTTGACGGAGTATGATCATCAGTCCCCGGACTTTCTGACGAAACACCATCGACATGACCTCGAGATGGCCTTCAGTGTGCCGTCCGGCGTGCTGTCGTTGCATTGTGGCGGTGGGCTCCGGCCAGAGAGGGCTGCAGGTGACGAACAGGTCGCCGCCGCCGTACTCGCGCACGTACACCATGGCGTCGTTCAGCTTCGACGCCGTGTAGCGTGCGCCGCATACACGTCCATTACATGTACCTCATGGGCCTTCGCATTGAAAACGTCCTAGAGGAGGCATTGACTGTGACGTAACGTCGTGAAATTACCCCTTCCCTTCACACCTGCCTGTTCACTTCATTTGGTACTGGGATCGAACGTTCGTTTTTGTTGGCATCAGGCTCATCTCGTCATGCCGTTACGGACTTAGCTGCAGCCGTTGGCGGTATGCCGCTTGAAGCTTCTTGCGCCGAGTTCGTGTAGCCTGCGGCACGACGCAAAGTACTCTGAAAGGATGTGCCTAACGCGTCACTTATCTAGCCATAACCTATCACGTTCTTAACAATGACCCGACTGCTGTCGTCAAAAAAGTACGCTTGGTTTACGTTCACCACGAAAGAAGCAGGAAACGACATTTGGACGTACAAATGTCATTGGTTTGTTCAAATACCATTTGTCAAATCAAATGCCATTCAAATGTCATCTAGAAAACAAACAACAAACAACTGGTACTCGAAAAGTAACATCAGCTTTGTTATCAGGAAGCGATGCTTATAGTATCGCTTCTCGGAAGAAATTCACGTTTTGAATTAGGTTCTGGGTTACATCGCCTTTAAAGTCCGACGACCGCCAGCTGGCAACTCACGTGCAACGCTGGATTTTACTAGGCCATTTGAATTCAGCAACTGGAGCGACAGTCCAATTTATGGGAATTTTATGTCTTATGCGCCACGTGCTCATGGTGCAACGTACCGCATCGTCACTTGACACTAAACGCCCTCAAACCCATACCTAGGTTGTTTTGAAATTTCAGCGTCCAACTCGCTCTAGTGTGGCCGGGGCGCGCGATTATCCAGTTCACACACGAACACATTTCACGGACAACTTTGGTATATCAGATAATCCATATTCAGATAATGAATCACTAGCAGGTACTTGTTCGCAGAGAAAGGTTGACAGCGGCGTCTGTCTGTGTTCGGGGTCTGGTCACCGATTTACAGAAAACATTGTTTTTCAATATTACATATCCTTGCACGCAAATTGCTCAACAAGAAGACTTATGGTATGCTATGGTACACACGGACATGGTATCGGCCAACATGTTCAAGACTGGGCCAACATTGCTGAATCCACTGAGTTATGTGAGTGCAGGTACAAAAGGTCTGACCGAAGGTCATTCCTGCGGCAGGAATGCACAGTTCCGTGAAACATATCCTTCGAACACCTTACTGGTCAAAAGCCACTATTTTGATAAACTGTTGTACAGCTTTAGTAAATTTTGGGACAAATCCTCCTTGAGAACATCAACCTGAACAATTTAGAAGAGACACCTGCGTAATACTCACGACTTGCTTTGCAGAACTGGTTGAAAGATATTAAATCTAACCATACAAGGCCCTTAATACCAGGTATGGCCATACAGCCCAGCGACCGTGTTCAAGCTAACGGGCCGTGGCATCATCTGTATATAAAATGACTCTGGCCCATATCGGGATGCAATGTCGCCACCGGAAGTCCGACGACTTTCCATGAGGATTTTCTTGGTTTTGTTCCTGTTATGACGAGATTAAATTATTCTGTTCACTCTTCGATGAAGCAACATGCAAACTCATATTATTCATCCACTAAGCCCTCGCCGGCATAGAGGCGCACCTTTATGACACATGTATTTACACTGAACTACGGCATACACGAGCATCACTGCAATTTTGTGGAAAAAACATGTTTGGCCTTCAAATATCATCCGTAGCTAATCAACCGCAACAAAAACATGAGCAAAAACTGTCTCCGGCTGGCAGATTGAAAAAAATGGGAAGGTAAACAACATGCCAGACGCCGAAGTGACGTGTGCCGGGGAGCGTACAGAGGCGTATTACACTCTGATGAATTTGTCGAAACTAGCAAAGTTCAGTTTTTTGGTACTTGTTGGACCATAGGGAACTGTACTGAAAGTTCAGCTTCTTCGAATGTTTTGTTGTTCTTCAGAAATGAGGAACTTTTCCTTTACAAAATCTGCACACTCCATTGACAGCTGCGGTGTCTTTGCTGCTGATGACTGCGTGTCATGTTTGCCGACTCGATCAATTTTTCCAAAGGTGGACGCAGCCAATTTAACAGGGGCGACATCCCCTGCTGACCGTACGGACGCAGGCTTTTCTCCTGCATTGTCCCTGTCCCTGGGACCGGCTGCTTGCGCCTGTAAGCCATGTAGTAGTCCCGCAGATATGTCCCATTGGATGTGACGTTTTTCACAGCGAAAACCGACCTGAAATAGTGTGATGTGAGTGGGATGAAAGTCCTTTGGGGGATTAGTATATCTTGTAAAAGACGAGGCGATGTGAGGCTCCAACGAATGAAAATATGTTAAAACTGACGGACATGACAGTTTATGAAGAGGAACAGATCGACAAAAGATGAGACAAGAGAAGACAAGAGATGTGGTTTTCTGCGGGAATGACCAAAATGTCTGGACTCAAAAACAGACAACATCCAGCAAAGAAAGAACAGTGAAGCACAAGCATAAAATAAGAGCATTTTTTGCATTGCCCGGAGCTATGTATTGCGACGATCAAAGATTAAAAGAACAAGTATAGATCAAAAAGAAAGACATGCGGAATGTAAAACAAAAACAGTTAATGAACTGTCGGAAGAAAGGCTTTCGCAAACGCATAACGAAACAATTTGGTTACCATACAATAATGACGCGACGGATACAAAAAGAAAAATAGCACTGTACGCTTCAGCACTACGTCACTACATATGAACAGCTTTTCGATACATCGACATGTGATCTATGGAATATAATATATGCATCGTCCATACATATATCCTTACATCGACGTCAGAACCACAAGCATTGCTAGTGGAAGATAGCAGTGCACGCCAGAGAGAAACTATATTATGCAGCACATTTTCCCGATTTTAGCCCCTTGGAAGTGCAGTGTTGCAATTCTTGGCATAATACAACTGACAGCTTTAAATTTCGGCGTAACGTCTGCCGACGACGTCAGAAAGAATAAAAAAGACGCGAGGTGACAGATAAAATAGCAACGGTAGCGCCCAGCATACAACCATGCTCATGCCCCTGCCTAATGACAGTTCCAACGTTACTGATACTGACTGAATTTTCGCCGTCCCACCGTGACGTGCCCTGTGAAAACCCAAGCCGCTACAGCACACCAGCTATCGGTTGTCACAACAAAGCAGGGGTGGATTTCCTCCGGACGTCACGTGGCCGCGATCCAGGCGATGTTGAGCAACGCCTCTGCTCGAGCGGAAAGTCCTGATCGTGATTTAATTACTTACGGCAGTGGGGTCGTCGCGCCCCGGAAGACGGCATCCGTTCGAGTAAATCCGTGTTCTGCCAGTGGAGTTGCGCCGAAGATCTAACAGCTACAATATCAAGCGGCCCCCTCCAGTTCGATATCGAAACACAGCTTCGCCGTGGCTGGCGGAAGAGAAAATCCCGTCGGTCACAATGTCAATTCACCGGCCAATATCAGGCGTTTCAATGATTCGATTATAGGGTAACGAGGGAATCGCTGCGTCTTGGAGATCTGATATCCAGTCTGTGTTTTATTTTTCCGTACCTCGATGTAAATGTAAATTATGGAAACTCCAAGTACAAATTCTAGCTAGTATATCACTACAGGCGTGTCCGGTTCTGGTAGCAAAAGAGGCTAGTGCACGCAGTTTTGGTCCTGAATGTCGGCAAGTGTCTTGGGTTCGAGGCTGTGTACGGGCGTGCTGTGTTTGAACTTTTTCTGAATTACAACCACGTTTATGGGAACTGTATAACGTCGGAATTTGCATTTTACCTACATCTGTGCCCATGTATCCAATTTCTGCGCGCCTATATTTGAGAAGCAAGTGGAGAAACACATGCTGAAAAACAGCGGATACTTTCATTCGTGTTGCAGCTGCCGTACAACGTCACGTGCAGGGCAGAGCATTTCAATTACAGGTACGTGGTGGCACGCGTGCTGTTGAATCATTTTTGCTCTGGTTGCCACATCATAACTGAGTGCTAGGTTTCAGTATATAGAGGAACATGACGTTTTTGACGGAGCAACCATCGAATTGTGATTATCGTAGCTAATAAGAAACATAAGTTAACAGTGCAAGGCCAATTGCGACAAGTCAGTTTGTTTGAAACGGCTCATTTACAAAGCTCATACGAACAGACTGCGTAAAAAAGATCACGCCAGATGCATAACAACATAAACTTATACCGTGTCCGGTGCATGTTTTACAACATGAGCCTGCAATACACTGAATGGACTATTTTACGATTTTGTAATTGATTCGGTGGGCGAAAAGGGTAAAAATGCGATGGTTTATGTCATAGGTCTAAAAAAAATCTCCAGTTTAGTCGCCAGGTTACTGGTTGGTGTGAAATAAAACTGTGGCGTCTGGCCGTAATTTTTAAAGGAGAATTTAATTGCTGTCAAATAGGGCTATGTGTCCCCTCACGGAGAGGAATGGTCATGTTTTGCTCTTGATAATTCATGAAGATTAACTATGATTAATGCATTCAATATTTGATGTTATAATATGTATACAGGGTGTCCCCCAAAAATGGGACACATATCTTCGTCAATAACTTCTTTGTTGTGTTAAGAACATCATATTTTCGCGGAGCATTTGCAATGTTCTCTCAGTTGTTCTGTTGCTCTGTTGTTACTCTGCATGTTCAGCCCACCAACTCTCAAAACGATAAGACCTTTCGCAATGATTTTATGACTGTTTGATTACATGCTCTAGATGTTGGCCACGGCGACTCAAAAACCTCCGAATGCGTTTGCCGATATTGTCTCCAATGTTCACGCACTGAGCGATGGGGGTTGCTCGGACCGTACGGTTCACTGTGACGTACGATCCCTATGACACATTGTTCTTCGAATTGACATGGCCAATGAGCAAAACGTGTGCCTCATCTGTGAACTAGAGAAGGCCATAGAAGTTTGGTTCTTGCTCGAGTTTGTCAGAGACACATCAGTGGCGAGTTTGTCACTGACACATCGCCATCCGCTTCTCCGTGTCCTGGCGTTCGAGTTTATGGATCACAACTATATGGTATGGGTGTACTTTCAAGTCATTCATCAGAATGATAGGCAATCCATTCTTGGGCAACTCGAGCTCTTGGCAGCGAGGGCAGACGCGACGGCGGCGATGTTGGCTGGAGTTCTTTCAGATTTTTGCCTCCCCGAGTGACTAGCCTCGTACGGGCTGAAGCGTTCCGATTTTGTACCGTTCCGAGTTGAACCGCCGTTACAACTTGGAAATGTTATTAATGCATGTTATTTTCCTTTTCGTTCTTTATCTCAAGTTACTCAATTCCATATAGTTTTCAAAGCTTAGTATCACACTTGCAATCAAGGGCGATGAAACCTGGGGGAGGGAACAGGGGTAGCTGCCTGGGCAACATTTAACACTACCGCTATGACGGCGCATGGAAAGAAACGAGATAAAACCACGTTTGCTTCTTCCCCCTCTCCATAGGTTCCGCCGGTACTGCTTACAACAGTACAACCGGAACGGCTATCACATGCAAAGCAACGCAGTACGGAAACAGCCTCAAGCAACAGTGTACGGTACTGAGAACTGCTCTCCCCACATGACGCACAAACGCCGAACAGCTCGCTCGCGCGTCCTAACGGCTCGGCTTGAAACAGCATGCCGCACGCGTCCAGTGGATTATCTCCCAAGCAGAAAACGAAACTTTAAATCGCAGGAAAGCATTTTTGAACTCAAATACGCTTATAAAGCTCAACCACAGCATAAAGTAGGTTTGATGTTTCTTTTCCTAACAAAAGGACAAAATCAACAAATTATGGATGAAATCTGTATTCGCAAATGGATCCATGCGTGTACTGTCTGCGGGAGCTGCGGGGAGTATGTCCCCCGCAGGTTTACAGGACTTGTCCACCGCTAATTTCAAAGGTATCCAACCGGTATTTCCCGCTGGCGACGCAACTTCTTGAATTTTGAAATCCAAACAAAGGATTCCATCTACAAATTGTCGTGCAACGCCCGAAAAAGAGATTTTTGCCCCTCCCCGCTCTACGTATCCTTGGTGGATTACAGTCAGTTTGCGCCCCAGTTTCTGAACCATGGCTACATCCATGAACGGATAAAGAACTATAAAACGCAACATTTGCGCCGAAACGCAGGCCTGTGATTGGCCATCGAATTCTACCAAGTACGGATCTGATTGGTTGTTGGTGTAGCGGAGAAGTCCTGTGTTCTATGCGCAGACTTGGGAAGTTTTCGGTACCACGGAGACATACGCAGCTCAAAGGCGACGAAAGTATATTTTACATAACGACGGGCAGGCTTGAAATCAGACGACTGACTGACGCCTGATGACGAGACACTCAACTCGACACAAAACTTCGAACACCTAGGCTCAGCAGGCTGTGTCCTCACCCACAAACAAACAAACAAACAGGCTTGAAATTGCATCATGCATCGCAGGCAAAAACCCCCGGTTCTTTGATGACGAATAGATTTTGCATGGAGAAGCTAAAATATCGCTGCAAGTTTCGGCTAAGGTCGTATAAGAGTAGTATCTCGAAAGGGTTTTTCGCTGTATGACGGGCAAACGATGAACCTCGAGTGACGGCACGTTGAACAGAAGTGGCGCACGTCTGCAGAGCATACGTTTACCTCTCTCGGTTCTGGAGCGCGGCACATGCAACAGGTGGTCTTGCAACGTGCTACCATCGCACTGTGTCCGATTGCTACAAAATTCCCTAGCTAGGGTCTCGCAACTCGTCTTTTATTTCGACATTAACCCTATCCCCGGCAGGGGGGGGGGGGCGGAATCCGCCCCCCTCGGATTTTTGCTTGCCAATTCTAGGCTTTTTAACGCAGCTTCACGAAACTTGGCGACTTTTCCTAGATATTTGTTCCACGTGCCGTGACAAAATTTCAAAATTCTATTTTGCTCAGGGGCGGAGTCAGGCAACGTTTTTGGGAGGCACCTCATGCCATTTTTGGCCATGTTAAGGGTAAAAGGAAAATGTCTGCCAAAAACAGAGTTTTTAAGATAAAACTTAAAACTTTATATGGATGTATAGCTAAATAGTTGGGCAATGTGCAGACATAGTTTTGTTCTCCTGAGATTATTTTAGAAGATCAGGTCAAGGTCAAAATTCAAAATTTGTTTTTTCGCTATAATTTCGGGGCCGTTTTTTTAAATGCCAAACCCGGAATATATATGACGTAGAAGGATGCCTTCTACTTGTGTACCAAGTTTCAGCTTGATATCAGGTCGGGTCACGGAGCTTTGACCTAATATGTCCGTGCGCGTACATTATATCGCAATAGCCATAAAACGAAATTTTTGAAATAGAGTGAATTCAAATGATTGAAAACGTTTAAAGATAATATTAAATGCACAGGAGATCATTCCAAGTGACCTCAAGGTCACTGGAGGTCATTTAAGGTCAAAGGTCACAAGTTGATCTGAGAAACGTGTGACCTTGACAGTTCCCCTTTTTCATGTCCCTGGCACCGCCTATGCTAACATTATACAAACATTGTAATGCGATTTGTACTTCTTTAGTATAACATGACTAGCAGAAGCCAAAAAAGGTGTTTGTCTCTTTTGTTCATCCAGCTGTTAGAAAACTAATCCTTCTATTTTTGAAACCCTGTGAACGCCCATGAATTCTCTCAAAATTTCAGATTTGGGGACCCGTGGTAAAAGCCCTATCCATAATCTCTCGATTCGTGCCAGTTTCATCGAAATCGGTCGATAAACAACGGAGTTATAAGAAGTCCAAAAGTACCCCAATTTTGACATTTTTGCCCCCCTGTATCCACAAATTTCAAAATTTTGGAAATTTCTTTTGATAAAAATGTAGTTGACGTCATGGAAAATCGATTGCCGTTTGTTGCGATGAAATCGGACGAGTAGTTCTCGAGATCTCAGGGAGGGGCCGAATCCGCCCCCCTGCCGGGAATCGGCCATACCGTCTAGCCCTCCGGGAATAGGGTTAAACGTGGAGACTATTGCAATCTTCCCGGTTGTGTGTCCGACTAACCGTATTTCATGCGTTTGTTTGTTAATTTCGATTCGTCAGTCTTTCGGTGGGACACTTGGAAAAACTCATGGGTTTGATGAACCGTCAGGACATTGATGGGCCTGGACGAATGCGGCAGACCACATCTGGTTTATGCCCGAGGGAACCGGCGGCAGGAATCGGGCCCGCCCTGCACTCATCATGGTGCAGGGCGGGCACTGACTCTCATCAGCGCAAATGCATAGGTGACAAAACGGTTCGAAAAAATGCTGGGGAAGGAGTGCTTCGCACAAAAGACGATAAGGGATAATAGGGATGTTCGCGTGGCCAAAAGTGCTTGATCAGAAAATGAAAATGGTTCTCTCTCTCGTGTGTAGCTAACGAGCTGTAATATGTGTATATGTAATACGTAGATATATAATATGTAATACTATGATATGTAAGTATGTATAGCTAATGACTATGATAAAGGTAATATCTTGCTACCCAATAATACCATTTAGATACATATATTCTGCTCACTATGGTAATTTATCAAGCCTACAGTAATATGACGAAATTTTATCTAGCATAAACCAAGGTAGGGTACTAAAGATCACATCAGATGGCTTGAAATATACGAGCCTTTTATTGCTTCACTCAGAATATCACGCAAAAAACGAAGAGCAACTAATTCATCGTAAAACCAAATGCCAGCCTCAGACCTTCCTCAGATATAGTTTTTCCAAAAAGACGACACACCGACATTGATGCATACAAAAATTAACGGTGCCCGGTCAGGAAACGAACATGTTACATTGCACACACTAGGGCAAACACAAAAGAAACAAAACGAAAGCCAGCGAGATAATGAAAAGTGTCAAAATCTTCCGGTTAAACCAGCAAAACAAAGGAGAATCCTTACAGAAGGTTTCAGCAGCTTCAGAAATGACAGCAGCCACTAGGGTCTTCAATGGACCCCTACGTTGACCGCATACCACCTAGAAATAGCTAAACTGTTGGCGAGTTGGGACACCAGCCCATTTGGGTAAAGTATCTCGAGTCCTATTCCAAGTTTTGTGTCTCTAGGCGTCAGCCGGTCATCGTCACAGAAATGGCGGAACGCGGCTGAATAACAGAGAAACCGGAAACATCCTGAAAAATTCATTTTGCGGCCCTGACTTGCACGACTACAGAACTTACGCCGTGCATTTCAGAGAAATCAGGATCACGGTCACTGCAGCCTGAGAGCCCAATGCAGAGATTACGCATGACAGTACAGTGTCATTTGCTTTACCGCAATACAATGCGATGCGACGTTTAACAGATCACAAACCTTGATCTCCCGGCACCATGCAACGATTCAGCGGTACAATATTAGCAAAGCTGACACGGAGCACAGTGAATGAGCTAAGCACGACCAATCCAATAAACCCGCGTGTCGACGAATCTGTTTGAAAACAACGCGCCGACGCCACCAATTCCTCGTCCAAAAGATGGACACGGCACCACAGGCGCGTCTCGCCGTTGGCTGGGATGATAACCGACCCAGTTCAGGTTCTTTATGCTGCGGCTGCTCCACAAGACGTGTTTTGACCCCAGGTCCTGGACGGCAGATCGAACCCATCGTCCAAACAGAAGACTGCTTCAGACTGATAGCACATTTCGTACCATTTCGCATTCGATACTGTCAGGTTCCCACGACACAAGGCCGATTGAAGAAAGTGTTTTCAGACGTAACATTTCAACGAACCACTGATGAGTTTTTCACAACAAATCGCTCTCGCTGCGTTTGTGACGCCCATACGACGCTTCTCGGCCCTGTGCACTGGCTTTATTCCGAACACGATCCGTTTCGTCAAATCTTCTCTGTCCCGGAGACGCTTCAGTAAAGTTGCCGACATATACGCCGATACGGAACGAAGGTTATGCGTGTCGAGTGTGTTCAGCGGGCGCTCAGAAACGCGCAGGCAGCGCCATCTCGTGAAACTCGAGTGGCGCCCTCTGACGTCGCTTCAGACATTTTCTCAATGCTTCCACGTGAAGCGTAAACGCAATTTGCTCTTTCGCCGGACTGCCTTGGTCGGGGTTTACGCTCGTCGTTCCCGGTCCATTGAGATGTGGCAGCTCGACTTGCTGCTGCCAAAGGATTCTACGTTTGCATAGGCATTTGTTGCCCGAATGGGCGTCTTTTTTCGTATTTCATTTCATTTCGTAACAGGGTATGACCAGGCTTGTGCTCGACATCTTTTGGGTGATCCGGACCAGGATCTGGATCACAGTGACTTGCTCCGGATCAGCATTTGAATCACGGCTATTTCTTAAAGACTCTATCCGAGCCAAATGCGATGTACGCAAGGTTTCTTAACACTGGTCTGAATCAAATGTGATTCACACCAATTTTTGAAGAAATGACTCGGATCGGACAATGATTCATGACTCTTCCGTTGCTTTCGATGAGACTGGTTAAATACTTAAATTTTGATCAGCGTATTCGAATTTATAATAAAAAATTAACTAGAACTAAAACATATCGACTCGGCGACTAACCAACCCCACGTCACAAGATACCGACTGCATATCATTTCATAGGGCCAACCTCGTCCGCCAAACGGCGTGACCGCGGCACGAGCCCAAAGTGGGTTCATTTTCGGTTTTCGGTTCCTTTGCGCTTACATTGTGACTGCAGTGACATAGAGGGTGATATTGTTGACAAAATTAACGCCAGTGAAAAGAAAGGATTTTCTTTGTTTTGACGCTCCAATAAAATAATCATTACTCGCCTAACGTTTACTGCTATGACGCATCAGGTAAACTAGTGCAAGTCGTGATATCACGCAAAGCTGGCATAATTCGAGATATTTGATTATGGCGACGCCAATGGAAGCACATTGTTAACGATACCACTATGTTCCGCAATCAACTGTGAACACGTCAGTATAAGCCACCTGATGAGTCCCCTGGTCGGTTCGAATGAAAGCATACAAAACGGTCTGCATGTCGCGCTTGTTTTTTTTTTTGCTGATCACGATCGAAAACTAGACTCTCTTACTCTTAACTAAAAACTGTATTATTCCATCCTACTCGGCTTGACCTTGACGCGACCACCAGTTCCAGTATTTCAGATACGCCACAGGACTAAAAAAAAAAAAAAATACCGCTATAATAGGCGTATAGATTCGGTCAGATATAGATGTCGACAGACACACACAAACAGGGTTACACAGATAAGGACAAATATTGGTAGACAGGGTCAGATACGGGAAGGAGACAAAGGCAGAAAAAGAGACCGAGACAGAGAGAAACGAAGTGACTGTGGGGAAATAAAGGAAGACTGAGTGAATGTCGGCGAGACTGGGGGGCAGTGAGGAGTCCGGCAGAGACTGGCAGAGATCGGCGGACCGACGGAGACCGACGGAGACCAATGGAGAGCGTTGGAGACCGGTAAAGACCAAAAGAAACCAACAATGGTCGGTTGAGACCAACAGACATCAAAATTTGGAGATTTAGATATGACTGAAGATTAGAGATGAAGATCAGAGATGACGAAAGACTGAACGACTGATGGGGACCAAAGGAGACCAAAAGAGGGTAATGGAGATCGAGCGAGACAGAAGGAGACCAATCTAAATTGATGAAGATCCAGGGCATCGAGTAAAACTTGCTACCACGAACGGGCACAGGCAGTGCTAGTAATCTTCACGGAGACTGAGGCTGTTAAAACTGACGGAGATGGAGTGCAAAAATCACATTTTGCACCTGTCCAACCTGGGGAAGTGAAAACAGAGCAGGGATGTGGTAGTGGTTGCTTCATATCCCAGAGAGCTGCATGAAGGAAAATTGGTTGATAAAATTCTGGAAAAAGTTCTTATTGAATCGCACTACCTTCTGTCACAAAATATTTCACAGAGATAGCGTGATGCACCGTGTTCGAAGCCAGCGTCCGAGCGCAAAGTGCGGGGACATACGGACAGAACAAACGGCCGAAGGCCGTCTGTTTCCATGAAAGCCCGCAGCGTGATTGCAAAACGATACTGTGAGAGCTTGATGAACCGTTCACAAGTAACCAGACCAGGGTTGGAAATTTGTGTTTTTGTTCTTGGTGTCGGGAGTATAATTTATGCTTTGGACAACAAAATTTTGCAAAGGGGAATACTGGTAGTTGGCATCTTTGGTGTAAGTCACTTATGAAATCATACCTGCTTCTTACTGAATGAAGGCAGAGTCATTCGCTTGCAGAGCTGGAAATTTTTAAGCATGGTTATAATGTAGTTTTTTGGTGAGGGCACACGTTAGGACGTTTGGAGTATAAATTGTTCTTGAAGCGTATGTTTTTCTATGTTCATGAGCACCAAAAAAGTTACATTTTCCAGTTCTGAGCCAGACTGAAGCGAACGGTGCGATCGTCGAAGGGTGTTAGGGTGTTGGCGTGAAAATTTTGTGGAGACCAGAGCACCGACATCTGGTTCAACAAACGAACTATTCGTCGGCAATGAAGCGTGCAATGCGATCCCGGATAGGTCTCGGATTCAGTTTGATCAGCTTTACGG
Source organism: Capitulum mitella (assembly GCA_030062745.1). Lineage (NCBI taxonomy): Eukaryota > Metazoa > Arthropoda > Thecostraca > Pollicipedomorpha > Pollicipedidae > Capitulum > Capitulum mitella. Next base: position 3,928,742 of record CP099853.1, on the reverse strand, counting down.
CCGAAACTTGATTCAGATGCAAGTTTCGTACGCGCAAAGGGTTTTAAACGCACGGCGTGGCAAACGGCCAAAAAAGCGGCCAGTGTTTCCAAGAAACGTATGCGCCTTGCGGCTTACATAGGAACCTAGGGGATAGCGTTTTGGATGTTACGTTGGCGGGCAAACCGGCCAAAGGCTGTCTGCTCCGATTTTTATATCTATGGGCTCGCTAGCTGGATTCGTCGGATATTTGCACGATCTGTTTTATCTGGTTTGCAATCGCAGCAATCGTGAAACTGAAACACTTACAACGGAATCCAGCAGAATCGTTACAGGTATGAAGAGCACTTATTGGTGCCATCCTTACCCTGATTTTTGCCTGTCTGACGTTTCTTTTCTGGAACAAAAAAAAGCTTCGCGCTCATTTTTCGTTTTCTTCTTCGTTTTTACTGACAAATGGCTGTCGCAACATAGATATATGCTTCTCACACTCTCTGCCTGAGGCGTGTCAAAGACCTGGCCAGGCGTGAGTTTCTGGCAAAACAACGTTTTCACTGGGAAGATTTCCCTGCGTACTGGAGGGATTTGACGGCCACTGGTGGTGATTTTCCCTTCCAGGTAGCATGTTGAAATAAGCCCTGGTTGCCACCGAACAGCTTGATGGCATTTTTAACATGTTTATTTTTATTTTTATTTATTTTTATTTCATTTTTTTTATACCTTGAGCATGTTTATTTTGATGAGCTGCATTAGAATTCTGAACGTTTGTTTCGTTCTTCAAACTGATTTTAACCATTATACGCCAAAAAACGGCTCAAACACCCAACATATGACATACATAACACCCAGCGACTTACGCGACGGACGCGACGATAGAATGGCTTCGTGCAAGAGTCGGCGTTTCCATGGTGATCGAGGCCAGTCGACCATTGACGTCACACTGACAGCATTTGGCAGCAATTGGCTTCCCTATGGCCCGCCACGGTAATCAAACCTCCTTGCATCAGTCTCGATGATGCCCTTGGTAGGACGAATCGTCGACAAATATGCCATTATTTTGTATTTAAAGTCTACATCTTCCAAACCAAGTAACATGAAGCAAGAACATACTGAGGGAGCATGATACCAGTGATATAGCAACTGTATGAGAGATCGAAAGACTTTCTAAAAATACCTTATCATCTGCTGATCTACAGTGAAATTTAACGAACAGTACATGTTCAATGACCCGCTCCCAAATTTTACAATTATATATATATATATATGCATATATATATGTATATGCACACGGTTCACTCATGACTCTGGATCCGAATTAAATGGATTCCTTTTTTGTAAACGCACTGAATCAGAACTGGAATCGATTCCCCTCTCTGGAAAGCCAGAAGCAATGACACCTAGAAGCGAGGGGTGTATGAAAAGTTTTAAGCATCGTGTTTAAGAAGCGTTGATGCATGGTCAAACCTATGATTTTTTGAAAGTACAACCTTTTGTAAATATTCCTGCTAAATTTTAAGATTCTAACATGCTTCTTATTTTTTTGCAGATTTTTGAATAAGCAAGGGTCAAGGATTCAGTGAAAAATGGAGAAAACAGAAGTTCGTGCAATTATTAAGTACCTGCATTTGAAAGGCATGACTGCCTCAGAAATTCATGATGACATGTTGAGAACATTAGCAGAGAATGCCCCTTCATATGCGACAGTCACACGTTAGATCAGAGGATTCAAGCGTGGCAGAGACAATGTTGAAGATGACCCAAGGTCAGGACGACCCCCAACAGCAACAACCAAAGATAACCTTGACCTTGCTCTGCAGATGGTCATGCAAGATCGTCGGATATCTGTCGTCAGGTAGCAGAGAGACTTGGGATATCTTGTACTTGTCTATAACAGAGAGACTTGGGATAACTTGGGATATCTATTGAGCGAGCAGACAAAATTTTGACCAAAGAACTGGGATTCTCAAAGGTTTCTGCAAGGTGGATCCCTCGTCTTTTGACACCTGAACAGAAACGCACCAGGCGCACTGTATCCAAGGGCAATCTTGAACTGTTTGAAGCTGATGAAGACAATTTCCTTGCTCGATTCATCACTATGGATGAAAGCTGTGTCTACCTACCCGAAACCAAAGAACAATCAAAGCAGTGGAAGCACACGTCATCTCCGACCCCAAAGAAGGCCAAAGTTGTTCCTTCAGCTGGCAAGGTCACGGCCTCTGTTTTCTGGGATTCCCAGCGTGTCATACTAATCGAATACCTTCAGAAGGGCCACACAGTGACTGGACAGCATTATTCTGGACAACTGAAGCGCCTACGGGAAGTAATCAAAGAAAAAAGGCCAGGAATGCTCACAAGAGGAATCCTCTTCCACCAAGACAATGCACCAGCCCAAACCTCAGTGATTGCAATGACAACAATTTACGATTGTGGATTCGAACTTGTTCCCCATCCATCTTATTCGCCAGACCTGGCCCCCTCCGACTTCCATCTTTTCCCCCAAATGAAAAAAGCCTTGGCTGGTCGCCATTTTGCCAGTGATGATGACGTCATAGCTACAGTCGAGGGGTTTCTTGAGTCCCAAACAAAAGAGTTCTTCTACACCGGGATAAACGCGCTTCAGCACCGTTGGAGCAAGTGTTCAGCCCTTGAGGGGGACTATGTTGAAAAATAAATCATCAAAAATCCCTTATCCCTTTTAGTTTTTCTGATGCTTAAAACTTTTCATACGCCCGATGTAGATCCATTTCAGATGAGTTAGGCAAAGAAATGTCCAGGACACGTCTTTTCCAGTCGCCGTCCAGTTATGGCAACAAATTGATGTCGCACAGAAGTCAAGTTGGCAGCGGTTACTCCTGTGATCGATTGGGGCTCAAATAGGTGAGGTTGAAGCAGTCTTAAACTCATAATATCTGAAAAACAAAACAAAATAATCGATCCTCTATCTCGATCACAGGTTTTCCTCTTGAATAAAGTTTTTCCAAAAGACCCTTTCTCCGTTTTGGTAAAAACCATCCCTGAGGGCAAAAACACAGGCTGAACTGATTTGTTTACATTTTCTGATATTATGAGCTTAAGGCTATTTCTGTCTTACCTGACTGCAACAGCAATACTCAATTCAACACTACAGTTGGGAGTCCAAAAACGCCGACGCATGTTGGCGCACGCAGCGGCCAGAGGCTGGCGGCTCCGGGCCGGAGGTGCCCGATGCGCAGTGCCGCTGGGTTCGCGCCAGACGGCAGCGTGGAGGGTGCGGCGCCCGGGGGTCCGACAGGACGGCCTGTCGACGGGCAGGCTTGTACTCCTCTGGGGAAGAGCGCACACATTGTGGCAAGCACCTCTTCCAGAGAACTAAATGAATGGGGAAAAAATGAACCCTTTTTAAATGCGATTGAAGAGCGTTTTGCACATACCTTAAATCCAAATTCAGAGAGCTCCATTTTCGTCCTCTGTACGGCCAACATCGTGAATAACCCAAAAAATGCAAACTGACAAGCAAACATATCTGGCGTAAGCATGCCCAAGCAAGCATGTGCTTTCCCCGCACATAGTTCAGCTGGACACTAGAGCAGATTACTGCAAGGCCACCCGATATTCACAGTGAAAGGCAGAACGGTAACTGATCAGTCATACAATGCTAACACCATTTAGAAACGGGATCGTACCTTAAAGCGCTTTCATTCGACCGCGCTGCAAAGAATGCGAGCACAGATGCAAATTAGAACAGCAGAATTGGCAATGTGTCAACCCCATTCCCGGAGGGCTAGACGGTATGGTCGATTCCCGGCAGGGGGGGGGGATCGGCCCCCCACCTGAGATCTCGAGAACTACTTGTCCGATTTCATCGCAACAAACGACAATCGATTTGCCGTGACGTGAACTACATTTTTATAAAAAGAAATTTTCAAAATTTTGAAATTTGTGGATACAGGGGGGACAAAAATGTCAAAATGGGGGTACTTTTGGACTTCTTATAACTCCGTTGTTTATGGACCGATTTCGATGAAACTGGCATCAATCGAGAGATTATGGATAGGGCTTTTACCATGGATCCGCAAATTTGAAATTTTGAGAAAATTCATGAGCGTTCACAGGGTTTAAAAAATAGGAGAATTAGTTTTCTAACAACTGAATGAACAAAAGAAGCAAACATCCTTTTTTGGCTTCTGCTAGTCATGTTATACTAAAGAAGTACAAATCGCATTACAGTGTTTGTATAATATTGGCAGAGGCGGTGCCAGGGACATGAAAAAAGGGGAACTGTCATGGTCACACGTTTTCAGATCAACTTGTGACCTTTGACCTTAAATGACCTCCAGTGACCTTGGGGTCACTTGGAATGATCTCGTTTGCATTTAATATTATCTGTAAACGTTTTCAATCATTTGAATTCACTCTATTTCAAAAATTTCATTTTATGGCTGTTGCGGTATAGGGCATGCGCACTGACATTTTAGGTCATAGCTCCGTGACCCGATCTGATATCAAGCTGAAACTTGGTACTCAAGTAGAAGGCACCCTTCTACGTCATATATATTCCAGGTTTGGTATTTAAAAAGACGGCGCTGGAATTATAGCGAAAAAAAAATTTTAACTTTTGACCTTGACCTGATCTTGTAAAATGACCTCAGATAAACAAAATTACATCTGCACATTTTCTAAATATTTAGCTATACATCCATATAAAGTTTTAAGTTCTATCTTTAAAACTCTGTTTTCGGCAGCCATTTTTCTTTTACCCTCAACATGGCCAAAAATGACCTGAGGTTCCTCCCAAAAACGTTACCTGGCTCTGCCCCTGAGCAAAATAGAATTTTGAAATTTTGTCATGGCACGTAGAAAAAATAGCTAGGAAAAGTGACCAAGTTTCGTGAAGCTGCATTAAAAATCCTGGAATTGGCAAGCAAAAAACCCGAGGGGGGCGGATTCAGCCCCCTACCGGGAATAGGGTTAAGGCACATGAAATGTCAAATTCGAATGACATGATGTTAGAAACATTGTGTTAGTAGCATCACGACATTCTTGGCCATCTTAGCCACTGACTTCTGCATTTTATTATAAGATATTAAGTCTGCGTCACTTCCACCGATTACTGGAACGAAGAAGCACGTTACTTTTCGGAAATCACTAGTCTTTGACGCATTTTGTCTTTGTTATTGATGCACAGGGCGGCGTATTGCATTTAGCGCCTTCGCGCGCCTTCTGTCATGACCTGTGTGCGGTGGTTCAGCTCGTCTCACCAGCTGAAAAAGGCGACGTCCGAGCGAACTCGCCGCCGTTTTAATCTCGCGACGTTGGGAGGGGAGGGGGAGAGGTGAAAGGTGAGATTTTCAGCCCAGCGGTCGCTCCCCGCCGTCCGGCCTAGGGTGCAGAAACACAAGTCGGCAACGACGGCCAGGCGATGCCGTTGTTGCGCGTGTTGCGTTCCGTCCGCCCCCCCCCCTCCTCTCCCCCCGCCGCTGTCATTTAACTAATTATCCGTGCCCAGCACCACACGCTGAAAAAGGCGCCTGAAGCCACGACGCATCATTACGACACGATAAACCATTGAGTCGGCTTCCTGATGCACGGCCCAGCCGTTGCGTGATGATGTCCGTCTCGAGTAATGATCAGGCGCCTGCGAAGTTGAATGAGGAACGTAAAGGAACCGAGCCTGCTAACGACCCCATGGTATCGTGGCGCAAGCGTCGACACGAATTGCACACCAGCGACTGCACAGCTGCGTGGTAATATCGTCCGCCAGTCCGCCCACCTTGTCGAAATACTCCGCAGTGACGTCGTCTCCGTCCATTATCATGTGGCAGGTGTGTCCGGTTTGCGAATGGATGGCGTCTGGTTCGGCTGGAGACACGACGGCGATGGCGGCCAAGGAAAACTGCTGCCGGATCAGTGAAAGGTCTAGCCGTCCAACTTGATGCTCCGTCTGGAACACAGAACCTGTCGCCTGGTAAAGGCGTCGACCAGCGCACAGCCAAACACGTCTCGTCGGGCTGCATTCTGTCGACTGGTGTTTGAGTCGGCGTGGAAAAAGTACAAGTCTGCTTAGGCTGTCGTGGTGAACACACGATTCATTTGTTCTGTTTTGGTATCCCAAATCTGCGCACGTTGTAAATGTTGCCGACGAAGTCGCCACCTTCTGGGACTTTTTATCAGGGATACCGATTTTAAAGTGGAACTGCAGGTGGCCAACAGGGCACCACATGTGTCTATGACAATGGACTTTTGTAACAACATTGACACGAAATCTTTTAAATCTGTCAACAGTTTGAAAAGCCTACAATTTTGAGCAACTGTGGACATTTGGCAAAATCTTTGTATCCCCAGGCATCAACAAACACAAAGAAAATTGCACCCCGACTGGTCTGTGATGTTTCAAATTTTACGTTTATCCGCGATTCCCACTCGTACAGTATTACGGAACATCTTTTTATGTCAACGAAATCCAGTAAGATTTCGAAGAGGTAAGACTTGTCGGCTCGCTGAGGCCACATGACGGCCAGACGATACCAAAAATCATAGGCGAAACAAAACGTTTTACGAAATGGCTAGTTTAGGCTCGATACTTTCCTAAGGTGTGTTTCCTGCGTCGTAGGTTCTTAGTTTTGCGCACGATACCGAAGTGAGGACTCACAAGATATGCTAGACCAGAGTCCAAATCACTTCGTCGGCCATGTGGTAGCCAGCTGTTGGTCGGTGTACATTTCATACGGGATGCAATGTGGACGGTGATCGGTTAAACTGGTGAGCGATGATTGGTCCTTTGTATTGTGAATGCAAAACGCAGGAAACATGCCAGCGGGCTGATTTAATGCCGTCTCGCCTAATGTATGATCGCCTAATGTATCAGTTGGTCACTCCTGCCAGACTAAGCGCGCAGGCAGCGAGGACTGAGCTAATGACAACATGACCTTGATACGTTCATCCTGAAGGGCCAATGCGCAATATAGGCCACCCTTCAAAAGCCCCATGAAAGGAACGGTGTAGCGATATTTGCAGTACTGACGCGGACAACTTGGCCAATTTGTGGCCACGTTAATTTCAGTGAAAGCCGAAACATTTGGGCCTTTTGTAACAGCAGACGACCCTGTCACTCAGGTGTACTCCGAGTAACTTAGCCTATCAACATCTGCCCTTACGGAATCTTCGTTGATTTGGCCAGCGGTCGGGGGCGGCTCTGGGGATCTGGAAGAGGTAAAGCACATAGGCTGACCTGAGACATGGGATAAAGGTGGCAAAGGCCAACGGAGTGTATCGTTTCCGTACTTTGTATTACACGCCCAAAACATGAGGCCAAATATGGTAACAGTCTAGTAGCGCTGCAGAATGTCCCCCCGAAACCAGCGTTTCGTAGGAAAAGGACTGACTGGCACGATACTCCTGGATGTCCAAAGATCAGGTCATGCCTTTTGTTTGTGAATTAGGACGCGCGGCCTCTTGGGCTCAGGCGTCCGGGGTCTTTTGTAAAGTGTTGTGTCTGATCCAGCGCAGGTCATGCTGCAAGTCTGTGATGTGGACAAGCCGCCGCAACTGTATCGCGATCGTATCACAAATTTGTAGCTGTCTGCATAAAGACGAGCATGACCTTAATTTCAGCATCGTTGAACAATGTCCATGTCAGAGATCAGCATTAGAGTAGGTTCGTATTTTTAAAATAATGTTGCGTAACCTCAGAAGTTATGGTCTCAGCATACATGCAAAGAACACATATCAGGCTTCCCTTACCAGGGTCTCAGGACACAAGCAAAAGCCCGGCAGGAAAGCCATGTGCCAGACATGGCAGCGTCCGCCTGAGGATCGTTGTAGAGGTCTTTCATTTATTTATTATATTGATTCATCTTTCATTCCAGATCAGACACATGGAATAAGGCTACCAATTACGCCCATTTACCTATCGCGTTAATGACAAAGTAGAGCTTTGCTGATGCTAGATACATCACTTTTTCTTTTCTCGTTATTTTGTTTTATTTATTTGCTATGTCACTAGACAAAACATAATTCAATGGCCAGGTTTCATTAATAGATTGCTGGTGGAAGTTGGAACCGAACAGGTAATGTTTATGTTGCCTGTATGGGAGAGCCTCTGCTGCCAACGTTTAGCCAACGTTTAGCGTGCATGACAGCCATGTATTATTCTCAGCGTCGACGCCACCTGACAATGCACTCTGTTGTCCATTGTCCTGCGCGAGACAGCTTTGATCCACGACCTGCCATCCACGATCCACGACTGCACGCGGCTGCACGCAGCTGCAGTGGCCCACAACAAGGCCGTGGCCAAGGACGGCCGAGGGGACCATGGATTGAAAAGTGTCACAGCTCAAAAAGAACGTCGCCGAAATCCGAGGACTCTTCAGTTTTGGGAGGGAGTATGTTCGTCGTAGCCCCCTCCTAGGCGAAATCCTAGCTACGCCCCTGGCCTTCGATGGGCCTCAGCGATGGCTGCCACTGCACGGCACCCAGACGGATCCGCAGGGTAGACCGTCAGTGTGGTCTCCGGCACGTGGCATGCGGGGTGTGGTGTCGACACTGGCATTTCGTCGGGTTAATTAAGAGGAGACAGGTATCTCCGGTAAGAGATGCTGCCTCCTTTGGTTGTCGTCATCGGACTGGTGGGAGGATGCTGGGGCCAACAGGAGGATTTAAAGCGATTTGTGATGGACTTCATAGGCTTGAAGCAGGTCTCTTCAACGATGCTGTACCATAGCAGAAGATACAGCAACGGTAAGCTCATCCCGCCTTGCTCGGCGAGGTCGCATTCAGAGACAGGACTTGCTTGAATCACTATGTTTCCCCAGAACTCATTCGAAACGTCAATTTGCAAAACATGCTCGGCATAACCTTCGCCAGCATACTGCGCACCCCCTAAAGTTTTTGCACGTCGTCCAGAACGACTGCCTCGATCGATCTGGAATTCTGCATAGCTGAGTTTGAACATTTTATGGATACTCTGATAGTCTGGAGTCAGTCCCTTGATAATAGAGGCGAACCAAAGCGTTACGTGGTTGATTTGAGTTGATTCCAAATCAAAGCTTTGTATCGCATGAACACCTGTGCATCCGCTGAGTATTTTCATTACCCCTATGAAACGACACCTGCCGTCCTCATCATGCAGGTAGAAATAGATCGTGCACCTTCCCGCAAACGGAGAATACCAAGTCCAACAAGCTGCACGCTCACATCGATGGCACCTTGCCACTGATGCCCTAAATCTTGCGTATTCTGGATGGCGTTTGTGACTGCAGCCCATCACAAAACTTAGGAACCAAACCAAAGACCAAAATAATAAAGGGGTACAACCCAGCACGTGCGTCCCTCACGCACCAGACTGAAGCTATGAGCAAACGAAACAGCTATTCGTATCAACTGCCGTGCATCACGTAGGCCTGTACGCCAATTTTCAGTATCCCAGCGGTAGTAGTTTTGTGGCAAAGAAGAAGGGATGTCACTCTCGGGTACCTCGCGCTTCACGTGAACGCTTCAAGCCGCGCCTCCGTTTCGGCCGAATTATCGAAACTGATAGTCCAGCTGCCTGTCCGCCTTTCCGAATCATCGTCGCACCAAACTGCGCCGTTCGCGTCCCGGAAATAAGCTCATCAGAAACAGAGGATTTGAAGTAGGCGTACGCGTGCTGCACGTGCTCTTGTGCTGGTCTATATGCCCGTCAAATTCCAGCCGCCTAGGCCGCTACTGTCGGCAATTGTAGGTCCTCGAGTCCAAATCGAAAAACGTGCCTGAGGATCGGTTCGTGGATCGCACGTGGGTACCGAGAACAAAAGTACGCACCCCCAAGTAGGGCCCATGTTGCCATCAAGTCTTGAGTCAACAGCGCCCGCCGCTCGACCTGTCACCGCGATGAAATGAATTCTGTGGAGGTCCGACTCGCGCAACGTGGCACGTGCCACACGCCACGAATCGCTTCGACACCGTCACCACAATTTATCTGCTGAGTCGGCGCCCCCGATGGTGCCTTTTGTGTCGCGATCGGCTGGTGCATTCGGGCGCTAGACGTCCGGAAGCTTGGACTGACTGACTGTCAAACACCACGACCTGAACTCTTGTTTTCGAACGGCTGCCTTTATGAAATTTCACTTGCTAAAAGCGTGCAAAGCTCCCTTTCAGATCCTTCGATTCCGAATTACATGTGACTTCTTTCTCCATAGAAAGTCATGGCAAAACCACAGTATTGCGAAGGTCGCCATAGAACAACAGACTTTTTAAGCGTTTTACGTTACTCTGTCTTACAGAATCTTATACATGCGTATCACCTATGAAAACAGCGACGTCTGCACTTTAGTACTTACTGGGGTCAAAGTCATCTTGGGCCAAAGTCATGGGCTGAGGACACCGACCTTTTTACCTTTCCTTGACCTCGGAGGGAGGGGGTAAGACGTCATGATGCCATGATGTAATCCGAAACGCTGGCTTGCTACGTAACAGTAATGTGAGTCCTTAGCCATCGTCGGAAATCGTTTTTAATCCCTGAACGGCGCCGTAAACCCCACGTCCCATAGAATCCACTGAAAACTAGATTCCAATGAAATGGCCTCCCTTGAGGCCGCTTGTATTTGCGTCTTACAAAGGTCAAAGCAGGTATCACTGAGTAGCCGAAAGAGCTTGCTACACGCACGTTATTTTTTCGTCGCTCTATCCTGTCAGGTTTGGAAATGGCTGGGGAGGGGATCGTGCCCCTCGTACTGTCGAAAATTGGCGAATGACGAACGCTGACGAGGGATCATGTGTACTCACCTGATCCCAACGCCGTCTGCTGCAAACATTCCGGAAAACTGTAAAGAAGCTGTTACGGCGAACTACATGAAGACTTATTGCATCTGGACCGCGCATTTTTCGGTTAAGTTTCCTTGCTGCGTGACTCCCGTGTCTTTGGAGACCCTCAGAGCCGCTGTAGTCTGATTCTGAAGGACCTCTTGCCTCCGACTACTGCACCATTCAGAGGGGAGTCACTGTGACTGCGCTGTTCCAGACAATGTGGCACTGCCGGACATTCAACTGGTCCGTGAGATACAGCGCAGTCACCACTCTTACTTCTCCGTCGTCAACCTGCCGGTTTCGGCCTCTGTGGAGCGGCTGATCTCCGGCGCTCCGGGTCACCACACCTGCCACGTGATCCTGACAAACGATGACGTCAGCGTCGACTTCCTGGACACGGTAATTTCGTCTCCTCGGGGTGTCGTTGCTTGACGTTTCGATTTTGCACCACGCCTTCTGCACACCGGCAGAGCCAGGGGAAGTGGGGTCATGGCCTCACTTTGTTGGAAAACCCAGGCTTCAAATGTTCTTTGATTCCCCTTTTTCCTCGGAGATTATAGGTACTTTGTTTTAGAAACATATGAGTAACTCATCCAGCTCAATTCCAAAGGTGGCGAAACAAACCGACGGAAGTCTGAGCAGAAGTCAGGATTTGGGAGTAGTTCAGGTTACGTGGATGGACAGCTGTCCTCTCGTTCTTTTTACATGATCGGATCCGCCAGTGTACGGCCTGAAATGTGCGTGTAGAAACACATGGCAAGTCATGTCATTCTGGCGTTACTTGATTTTGAGACCAGGTTTATGAGACTGTAAGGCAACGTCCCACTGTTTTTTCGGGAACTGTATTATTAGCTCAAAGATGCATTAAAACCTGAAATTATGTAAGTCCAAATGCCTGCTGGGGTAAATTGAGGACTAAATCAAGAGCGAAAATAATCGCAGCGGGTGCCGTTCGATGATTTTAGTCATTTAATTCATTGTACCGAGGAGAATAACTGAGTGTCCCTGCCATACCAACTGGCCCGCTCCGTCCTTCGCCAATTAAAAACGATTTTGCTGTTGAAAATCTCCGGACGGCGACAACTACCTGCATAACATTTGCGAAAAGAAGCATGCGTTACATGCGTGTGATGCCATCGCACGTTCAAAACCTTGCATTATAAACACTGGTAGCAGAACCCTGCGTTGTCAGTCCGACGACGTCAGCTTGTTAAATTCGCGTCGTGTTTTGCCTTTGTGTTCACAGACCAAGAACAGATGCCTGTGGGTGTGGAGGGCAGCGTGTCTAATACTAAGCTACGGTTCAAGCACCACCGAAAAATTACGTCACCGGAACATACCAGTCGACACCGAGGTAAGGGCGGTTAGAAACAGTCCGCCGGTGAGCATATGTGCACGGCCAGTACGGGTGCAAAAATTACACTCGGTTCCATACGTTAACATCGGCAAAGTGAGTGCCGGCAGGTCAACGACAGCCAACAACAACGGCCAGCAACAACAAGACAAGTTTTCATTCCTAGTTTCGGGGTGGGGAGTCGGTCCACGACGTGACATGACCTGATCCCGACCTGCCGCCAACGTCTCAGTGGCATAGTCACACCGCCTCACCGGATTAGCGCACACAGATGACTGCTCAGAAACACGATACGTCTGCTTCGTTGCTTATCAGAAATCATTAAACCAGACGTTCGTGGCCGGACAGTTTGCTAAATGTGTTGTATAAAATATTGACAAAAACCTTGACGAATCAATTACAGAAAACAATTTTTTTATCAACCAAGACCTGTTGGGGTCTTGGGAAGCAAGGCACATCAACGGAAACAAAACTATAAGGCTGATCAGAGTTGTTATCATGAGAGCAAAGGAATTGAAGTGGCCACGAATGTTGCTTTCCCGTCATCGGGAAAACTTACGACGCAGTTGATTGGAACTATACGAAAGGATTTTGGATGCGGGCAAAGTATTCAGAAGTGGTTAAACATGGCAGCCCGTGCTCAAATTCAAGGTCATATGCGAAATCCGCATATCATGCCTATATATCTCACCTTTTTAACGATGTTTTGTCCTCCAGTTCACTTACGAACCGAGTATAGACGAATGCCTCCTTTCTTGGACGTGCTGGTAAAAAAGAATACCCGTAACTACAAGTTGACCTCCGCAGTTTACAAGTCCACAGACACCAGACGGTCCACGAACACCGTTGTTGAATGCCCGAACCGTTGCAAGACCAGCATTGCAAGAGACTTCGTTGGAAGAGCGGTCCGAACCGGCTTTGTCAGGGACAATCCACACGCCGAGTTCCTCAGAGTAACGCAAGTCCTTAACAACGGCTACTCAAACAGCAAGGACGACAGTAAGATCAAACTCTGCCTAGGCCGTTTACTCAGCCAACGCCTGCAACACCAGAGGCATTCTTCGTCTTTCCTACGGTCATCAGATGAGTTCAACCTTTAAAGTTTTTTTTGTCATTTGTTCCCACTGAAAGGGCTAATTTATTATCGGTATCCGAACACCGAAGTATGAGCTAGACGCTACCAAATGTACCATACCGAACATTCGCCAAACATCACTATCACATAAATCAAATTTGGTCAAAACAGAAAATCTCCGTTTCCCATCGTTTCTAGCGTATTTACTGTGCCGGTTGAATAACATCTCCCCGCTTCATGTGAAATTTGTGCTCAGTATTCTTCATAATAGACGAGACGTGTTCCATCCTACGATGAGCCTTTAATTTGTTAATGAAAGCATCCTTATTTAAGATCCACTTTTTACTTATCATATATTTTGCCACCGCAAGTGCTTGATTTACCATGAGACATATATTTGTGCCCGATACTGCATCCCTTGCGCTTATGTTTTGGTTCTCCTCTAACACGTTGATTTGTCTCAGATACCTCTCGATGTCTGCCCAAAAACGTTTAGTAATGCGACAATTCCAGAATTTATGCACTGAAGCCCTACTTTCCATGTTGCAATGTTCACATACATCCATCTGTTCTATTCCAGTTTTATGCAGCACAACTTGTGTGACCTGAATCCTAGCTAGTACTTTAAAGTTTACATATCTGTACCTGCTAGACGATGTGGCGTATTTCATATCGCAATATACTACGCTCCAGTTAGTGCCCAAGAACAAGCCTTCCCATTCACGCTCCCAGATATTTTTCACTTCTCTAGTCTTCCACTCCACGAGTACAGCATAGATGTATCTTTCTCCCGTACTGTTCGCCAATATTTATTTTACAATTGGATGTATAATCGGCTGCATTAATAATCGCCTTGACTGCCTCCAGCGTAACGGAAGGCTCTCCATAAATCCCAGGTAATGAAGATACGTTGTGTTAAGCCTAAATTTAACTCGGAAGTCATTAAAGCTCATAAGCGTCCCATCTCCTCCCAGAAAATCATTCAAATGCCTAAAGAAAATAATACGCCACACCGTTGTCACTGCAGATTCAAACGACCAACTGGACTTTGTGATCTGCAAGAGAAAGAACGTGAACACCATCATCATGTAAAACAGTCCGACCACAGACTCTAAGCATGTGAAGCACATCATAACATACAACATAATATACTGCTTCAAATGTCCCAATAAAGATCGCAGGCTTCTTTGCAAAAGCTACTTTGATTTCACAACTGTAACACTTTCAAGACTGCTGACTATGCACCTCAGGTATGGCGCGCCGAAGCACCACACACGCGAGAGTCATCAGAGTCCTCGCCATGACTGGCCTTGCGAACAACGCAATCATCCTGAAACAGACCACGGACAGGAACTGACTTCCCGTACCTGAAGCACTATATGCACGTAATGAAAAATATTCAATCAGCAAACCGGTAAAATTTTGCGAGTGGTCCAATAGTCCAGTATCTGTAGTTTCGGCTTTTTACACGGCCATCAGTGTAAAAATGCGTCCATCAGAAAACCGTAGGTTTTCTGCCAAGGACGCCGGCACATCAAACTTCCTAAAAAAAAACATCAGGCGCTATAGGCGGTCCGGGTCTGGCTATCAGTTCAGGAAAGCTTCTGATGAGTGGTGAGCCAATATGGAAAGAAGCAAATGTGGTATTTTGCGATTCTGCTGCTGTGTGAATGCTCCCCAGCTCTTGCCTGAGTCTCCACAAAGATTTCTTCGAGCTCTGCTGGAGGGCACTCCTTGCCTTTCTGTTCATCTTCTTGTTTCGTCACCGGAATCTTGGGCGACACATTTCAGCTTGTACGCTACCTCGTTGCATAAACGTGTGGACTATGTTCAGAACTGTATGCCGGTTTGACGCTTTACAGACTTAGTAGTCGCTTGAATTCACGTTTTGTTTTCACAGTCGCAACAGTTCTGAAGTAAAACTGGACCAACTTTGTTTTTATCCGTACGATAGGCGGACGTGATGGATACAAAAGCTGCAATCGACAACCAAAAAAGCAAGAATTAATATCGCGATAAACGCACAATGGGAAAAAATGTTATTCTTTGGTTGGTTGGTTATCGGGGCGTAGGGGCGCACCGACTACAGGGTCATTCGACGCCAATTATTACTCATATGACCTCAATGGGCAACGATAGTTAGTTCCCTTATCAGGAGACTCTCAATAAAATTACGATTTGTCTGGTGTTAATGTGTGTCCGCAAACCAGCAGTGGTCTTTGTCAGGAAACCCATGGTGTCTTCTCGATATTTTAAACCTGCTCGCTTGATAAGAAATATAAATTAATATTGGTTTCTGAAGACTGAGTAAGTGTTCCGAGACTTCAAGCACATTCAAAACAAAATTATGTCCAATTTGATACTCTAATTCCTAACCTACTAAGACGACGAAAATTAGTACGTACTATCGAACAGGATGGAAAAACGTGTAAGGGCAACGTATGCTTTGGTTTCGAACCACCAATGTTTGAAGGAATATATATGTACTATATATATATATATATATATATATATATATATATATATATATATACTGCAGATTTCTCGCCAAATATTGTAATATTGCTCTTGAATGTATTCCATGAAAGCATCCCAATGGCATGCTTGTACCGTTTTTAGAAAGACCATCAATGCCGTTTTAAATCCTGATTTCTTTCGGTCCAAAACCAAACCACACACTTTCATCTGGGATTGCTCCTTAGGTGAAATGTTTTCAGGTAGTTGTCGGCCAAATATCGCGCCCAGGGGCCAACGTAACACAGGTGGACCTGGTGGAAGTGTACCACCTGGGGCCTGACACCCCTATGAAGAGCGTTGATCTCGGCCAGTGGAACTCGGTGGACGGAATGGTCCGCTGGGACAACAGGACCATCTTCCAGAGGAGAGACGACTGGTCCGGTCTGACGCTAAGGGTGGCTTCTGTGGAGGTGAGACGGGTTCATCGAGGAAACACTAACGCTGAAGCCTCAAATAGCCAGCTCTGGTCCTGCGGCCTCGAACAGACCGAATTCAGGTCCACGCGGGGTGTGTCACTCTAGAACTGCATGTTCATTCCGTGCTTTGAGATGCGTATCCGGCTATCTCGGGAAAAAACGCGCCTCATTCTTCTTTATGGAAAGCAATCGATAGCCTGTTTTCTATGGGTTCCGGAACCGGCCCAGTTCAGGAATAATCGCGCAGTGACGTCAAGGGCGCGCTAGATAACCAACATAGCGGGTAATTTTTCTTTCAGACGTTTGCCTATGGTTCCAGACATAGCATGAAAATCTTCCGTTTTGTGATGCAGGAAAGCTCTGCTGCTAACGCAGGCCTGATGACGTTAAGACGTTCTCAGTTACAGCGTCTGAGAGTGGTAGAGAGAGCGATAAAATGGATGCAATCGTTCGAACCCCAAAAGTAACACATAACATGCCACTTGTTTCTTTTCAGTTGGTGGCTCCAGTACACGTGCAGTTTACAGAAACTGGCTCTGATTTCAGAATCCTCCTTTCACCGTCCTCACCGGGAACCAGACATTGGAAATCTCTGGGTACTTTGGTGACATATGGAGACAATTAGCTCAAATATTGAAACTCAAGTAAGTATTGCGGTTGTATGCCGCTCAATGGACAGCTGACTGCTGTTACGGAAACGATAGGGCCAACTTCCGCTAAACCGGGGAGGGTTTATCTACCTCTCGATATTTCTGTTTTTAGCTCTGAAGGGTAGATGAGTTCCTTGAGTTAAACACATTTTGTGTTCCTAGTATTTTGGTTCTTTCGGGCCACTCAAATGTAACGTTCTTTTCAAAGACACGCGTTTGACTTGTTTCTTTCTTTAGGCATGGTTAGTGAGATAAAAATAAACTCTGGCAAGACGCGTGAAGACACAGCTTGTGCAGGCAACGTGAATGTTCCTCTAACTTGAGCCCATCTACAGCTCTTGTGAATGAATTCTTATGAATCAAACCTCATGTGTATTAGATTATATTGGCAAATGCCTTCAGCCTGTTGGTGACCAGCAGCTTGACCCTCGCTCGTGTAGGGCCTTCTATGTATAATATACAGGGGCGGGGGTACGATCCCCCCGGCCATTTCCACACAGTGCGTCCTAGAACGTCGCGGAGAAAATCACGGTGTTGCGCATGACAAGATCTTGCGACTGACATTTATTTTTCAAGGTCACGGGTCAACGGATGACGTTCCAGGTCAGATCAAAGGTCAAAAGTTGGCGGAAAGTGGCACTTATTCTAGTTTAAGTGCGCATGAATGCCAAAGGACATATGGTGATGAAACGAAAAGAATATCATAGTGTCCGCCAACCAATTATAAGTCTGTCTGTATGCCACATGATTGTATTTTACCCATGGACTCCGATCCAGGTCATGCTAGGTCAATCATTGTCATGCGGGGTCGTCGGCTGAAATGCGTTCTCGGAACGGTAGAGGCATTTTTGTAGATAATAATAGATGTTGAGGTAAAATGTAGCATCTCAATGAACAAGCACTATTGTGAAATAACATATAAAGGTTATCTATGGTCATCCAACGTCATCTTAGGTCATCAAGGGCTTACTAAAGCCAATGGCGTAGAATAACCCAGGGTAGGGATGCACCGGATCGGGATTTTTGTAATCCGGCCGGATACCGGATATGCCGGATCGGGTGCTGGATATCCGGCCGGATATCCGGTCCGGATACCGGATATTATGGATAACTATTTTTATTCAATATTTGTTGCTGGAAAATGAGACGAAAAATTACTGCGCTGGAAAAGAAAGGTCTGAAAAACTGGAAAATAACCTCGCAATAACTCTGTATCCCTCAGAGTTATTGCAAGGTTTCCGCATGTTTCATTCTAAAAAAAGAACAACTAAAAAACACAGCGATCATAGCGTAGATCACCGATCACCATCTCTGTCTGAAGGCAAAGGGCAAAGGCTCCAAAATGCGCAGAATGCCATTACAGTGCCTTGGTAGACCTCAAATATCTGGCTTGATAAACATTCTGTACAAATACTAAGACTGAAATCATACGAAAACCGCCTGTTTGGAAGACGATGTGCAATGTTTTTCACAGAAAATGTGGGTCTAAGCAGGAAGTCCGGGCCCCCGGGTCCGCCTTTGGCTGCGCCAATGCCCTTAACACTTGCCGGTATGGGGCCTTCTGCATAAGGCGGACGTATGGAGGAGAGGGAAGTTGGTACGACCCCCCAGCCATTCAACACCTTGCGTCCTAGAGCATCGCGGAAAAACCAGCGTGTTGCACGTGACGAGATCTCACGACTGACATCCCTTCTTAAGGTCTCAGGTTAAAGGATGATTTTCCACATTGGGTCAAATGTCAAAAATTGGCAGAAAGTGGTACTTTCTGAGTTAAATGCAAATGAACGTCAAAGAATAAATGATGATGAAACGAAACGGATATTTTAGCGTTGGTCAATAAATTATGAATCTATATGTACATCACATGATTGTATTTAACCCCTGGAGCCCGATCCAGGCCATGCTAGGCCAATCCTTGTCAAGCGGGGTCGTCAGCTTCAATGTGTTCTCGGAGCTGTAGAAGCATTTTTTGTATACAGTTGTAGATGCTGAAGTCAAATGTAGTATCTCAATTGACAAACACTATTGTCAAATAACATATAAGGGTCATCTTGGGCTGCTCAAGGTCATCTGAATCCAATGACCTAGGGTGACCTCGATTTAACTGAAAATCGTAGCATAGATACCTTAAAAGCGTTTTCTAGTTGAGATCCAAAGCAAAGTCGTATTTTAGGCATGTCCTCGTACTGCAGACTCATCATTCCGCGGCCGACGCCGATCTGCCCGTCGTAGCAAAAGTCAGGCGTCCGTTGCTTTGCGCCCTCTTTAGATGAAATGAAAGACAAACTGCACCAAATTTATACCATTTGATTCCTTTCAACTTCAGGAATCCGAATATAGGTTGTTTTGCAAAACCTATCTCCTATCACATTCCCAAAGATGAAAAATAACGTGTTTCTCGTCGTACCTCATGACCACACGACATGAGCTCATGACCCTTGGAAAACCTTAGCGGGGTTGCACCATCCCCCCCCCCCCACCTCACCACTAAACCCCTAAGAGGGTTCATGACTTTGTGCAAGAGTATCTGAGACAAATAAAAATGTTTGGAAAGTAGGAGGACGATGCGCCACGAAATGGTCGGCTGAGTATATGCTGGCTGTTATTACACAATGAGCTTGAGTCCAATCCTTGCAAATAATGTCTCAAGCCTTTTGAACTAAAATGAAAAAGTGTGCTCCAGGCAGACCCTGGAACTGTCAGACACATTGACAGTCTAATATAGCAAGGCACGTTGCTCCTGAAACGGTTTTATAAACAGATGTAAGAACGTCTCGATTGTACACCGCAAGACCAAATATCCGAAAATATCCGGCCGGATCATGGGGATATCCGGCCGGATACCGGATACCGGATAATCTGAAATATCCGGCCGGATATCCGGCCGGACCGGATATCCGGTGCATCCCTAACCCAGGGTTTGCTAAGAATCCTAACTCATATGCCTTAAAAGCGTTTTACGAGTTGATATCCAACACAGAACCTAATTTTAGGCATGCCGTGGTACTGGAACTCCTCCTTCCGCGGCCGACGCCGCTCCGTCCGGCGGAGCAAGTGAAGCGTTCGCTGCATTGCGCCCTCTTTTGATGAAATAAAAGATAAACTGCACCAAATTTATATCATGAGACTCCTTACACCTCAAGCAATCCGAATATATACGTTGTTTCGCGATACCTATTTCTTGTCGCATTCCCAAAGATAAAAATAACGTGCTTCCCGCCGTAGCTCATTACCTCAGTTTATACCCTCGATAATCCCGGCAGTGAACAGAAGCCTATGAAGTCCTATGTATGGTCTCATAGAACATTTAGTTTTGAGTGGACTGATATACGTATATATATATATATATATATATATATATATATATATTTATATATGTTATTGTATTTGTGCACTCCAACCGTCTTATAGTGAGACAAAACTGAGACCGTTGTAAACCGGCCGCGTCGGGGAGCGAAAACAGCTGGCACGGTTTCCGTTATCACGTCATAGCTCGTTACCATGCCAACGTAGCAGAAAATTTTTCACTTTAACCCGTCCCCGAATGGGGGGCGGTTGACCACCCCCTGAGGTTTTTTTTTCGAAATTGCGAGAGAACGAACAAACGCAGCACCACGGAACTTGGTGTACCTTTAGTTTGATCATGTTTACACCCTGTAGCCAATTTTTGAGGTCAGGTCAACACTTCAGGTTAACTAAGGTGTTGACCTAGGTCAGGTCAAGTGAACCTATGTCCAAAAAGTCTAGCGTCCTGCAAATTTTTTGCAAAACATAATATCACAACAAAACTTTCTAGGGTTAGAAATTTTGATACATGCAACAAATCCGCTATCTCGGATTTTTCGGAAATGTAAGGGTCACTGACATAAGGTCTCAACATAAGTTTTCAACATAAATCGTCGTTTTTTTCGAAAACTGACGGAATTTTTGAAAACAATTTGAGTGTGGGAGATCCAGACATCCAGTTTCCGTCAGTGGGCAAAGTCTCAATGACCTACAACCACTGACCTGAGGTCAGGTCACGAATAACTGTTATGAGTCAAAATTCACTGCCATCAAAATCGGCGATGAATGAATCAGATCGGGTTGAAATTGGCAGAACTGGCTCGCACAGTTGCAACTAATGCCAAGAAGTCGAAAAAGTTAAAAATTGCTCATTTTGGAAACAAACAAACTTTCGCGAATGAAGCTCCGCCAACTGTGTAGACTCATCACTGGGTTTTTTTTCGAAATTTGAGCATGAGAAATTATCCCAAGAACCAAATGGATCAAGAAATAAGACAAGAAATAGTACACTTTGCAAAAATAAAAGAACGCTAAAATTAGTTCCCGTTAATTTCATTCCCCCTTCGTCGGCGGCACCCGTCGTGCAGCATTGCGAAAATCGTGTCTTTAACTCAACGTTTCCGTGTACATATTAAACACATCTTAGAAAATATGCGTGGATCGGCATCTGGGGACTTTAACCTGTCCGTTGGTACCTTCATCTAGACTTTATTAGTCACAGCCCTCGAGGTCCAGGCCGTTTCTCGGTCTGATGCTGGCGGCTGTTAGAAAACATATGTAGGGCCTAAATGGCTTGCATGTTATCCAAAACTAAAAATGAGGCCAGTTTTGAGCTCCAATCGTCACGAGCTTCCGAACTGTGTGCTTATTTTTATCATGCGACCAGCCGTTCGTGAGTTAGAGGGGGCGGTCAACCGCCCCCCGCCGTCGAGCGTGCATGGCACCGACCGACGGTCGTGCGCGGGTTAAGATACGAAAAGAATGCTCCAGAAGGTACATCAAGTTTCAGATGGATCAAACAAACCTTTCGGAAGTTCTCCTCGGAAAACCTCAGGGAGCTGCATCAGTCCCCGCTCCCTCCCTATACGGGCGAGGGTTAATATATGACTTACTGTTTTATATGATCAGCCACGATGAATTACGTGGGTAAAAACGCATACTTGATCTTGTTCCACATCCCCAAGCAACGCTAGACTTATGACCTGTATGACCTGTTAATGCGCGCCATCGCAGGCTGTCCGAAGCTGTGCCGGAAAGAATACGATACCGAACATTTCGATCGTACATGGTAAAGGTTACGCATGCCCTTTATCGAGTTATAGATTGAAAAGTATGCCTTTTCAAACATATGCATGATTTGGAGATAGATGATGGCTTTTTCTGTAAATCGACTCGCTGGGTCACAGAAGTGCGGTCAAGGTCACAATGAATCGCATATAAATCTGATGTGTTTAATTGTTTAGACCATTACCAATTGCACGCAGTTCTTGTCTTATTCTTCTTTTTATTCGGGTCCAAAGATACAGTGAACTAAAATTAGGTGACCTGACCTAGCTGGAAAATAATTCGACCTTACTTGTCCCTCAAACTATCAGTAAGACGCAAACAAAAACATCAGAAATAAATATAGACTGTTAATCAACATACGTATCTTGGCCTAAGGCTAGCCAACAGTAACGCGTGCGAACCTTGTTACTTTCGGTTTCGGCGAAATCTGATTAGCGTATTTGACCCTCAGTGACCTCGTCATCAACATCTTTCACGTCTTCAGTTATACAGTGCAGCCGTCGGTGGATGGGCAGTACGGCATCCTCACCTCAGACGGCAACTGGAACGGCATGGTCGGGATGCTGACTCGAGGCCAAGTGGACGTTGTTGTGGCTGATCTGGGCGTCTCGACAATACGTACAGAATACATCGATTTTTCCCAGGTTTTGTTTTACCTCAGGTGGGTGGCTTAAGAAGACCACAACCCACAACATGTTATCCCAGATGGCAATGACTTTAATAATTTTGGCACGCATGCAAAATGTCCTGTTTTTACCGTACTTTCCTTGCCTCAACGATCGTTTCTTTCCGCTTGCAATGCCTGGACAAACATCGAAAGCTGCCGCAGCTGTTTGATATTCATGTGATTTGCGTGGATGCCGACAAAAATGTTTATGAAACGCCATCGTCACCAACATTTCTTTCCAGGACTCACATTTTTTTGAAGAAACACGTGGGCGACCCCAACTGGAGGACGTACCTGAACGTGTTTGACTCGCACCTGCGGATAGCTCTGTTTGTTACCTTTCTGGTGAGCAGCGGCGCCATAGCCGGCATGTACTGGATAGAGAGGAGGTACAAACTGGCCAGTCTGAACGGCGGCAACTTCAGCTGGATGGACAGCATCCTGTTCTTCGCCGGCGCCACATGCCAGCAAGGTGAACTCACCTTTCACCCTTGAATTCAGGTCTTATGACGGCTCCAATTTTTGCTAACCACGATGAAACGGCTTAGGCCAGACGCCATTCCGGAGACATATACTACGCTTGATTGTCAGTGTTCTGCAGGAAGTGTTTTTACGTAACTTGGCGAATATGATCGCTGGTAACTTTATTCCTCGCCGAACGAAGGATTTCCACATGCGCGCCCAACGAGTAGGGGGTGGTTACTACCCCTACCCATTTCGCACCTAAGTGAAACAGAACAATGAAATAAAAATGAGCGTGTTGCTCGTCATTTTCTGATTCTATAGATATTTGATTTGACCTCTTCAGGTAAGTTTGTGACCTCTCAGCCCATTACGAAAGAAAACATTTAGCCGTTCGTCATCGTCATCATCAAAGTAGTTTTGTAGCATAAATGCTGGCAAACCATATGCTTTTGCAGCGATGTCGTCTCGAAATTGATAAACCCTTGTATTCAGTGATTGCTGTTGTGTCTTCGGGTCAAGGTCAGGGCAACAAAAGGTCCAATACCATTACCAACTCTTATGACGTGGATTATGCTGAAAACTACCACGGAATAGTTTCTGATAGCCGAGAGAGGTACACATAATTTCCGCCGCTGAAATCAGTTCAAAAGACTTTTTTAACCGATTCAAATGCATTTTGAGGTCGCATAAGGTCCGTGGCCGCTGTTAACCTTGCAAAGGTCATTGAAATTTCAAAGCAATATATGGTTTCAAGCATACGCTAAAACAGTCCTGAATCAGAGCCTAACCTCATAGCTTGAGGAAATCTTGAAAAAGAGGATAAAGCGTTGCTCAGATCCAGAAAATCGGCTAGTAAGGTCTCCAGAATGGTGTAACTCGGTGACCAGACATAACCCGGTAACAATTTTATTTTTGGAAAGAACGTGGATAGGATATCAAGCTATGACAGGTTGTAGGTTCTTGTATGACAGGTTGTATCAAGTATGACAGGTTGTAGGTTGTAGTTTCTGAGACGGTCGGTGAACGTCGTTCGTCGACCGTCTCAGAAAATGAGGTGGATGACTGAGGTGTGACACCTCATGAGTTTCCACCTCATGAGGTGGAAACTACACACCCCTCCCTTCGTCTCCCGGCGAGACTTTGCTAATATCGGCATGACTCCATAAAAAGAGAACAAAAAAAGGCTTCCTTTTAGTCTTCCAGGCCCTTCCAGCAGTCACTGTTTATTTCGTACGGCACTTACATTTCCCGAGATGTGAATTTTCTTGAGTTTTTTTTCTTCTGAGGGATTGTTCAGCTAGTACAGATTTCAGGCTTCTGACGCGGGTTGTTCCCAGAATTCTAAGAAAAACCTCACGAGGTGGTTATCACCCCTATCGTTCAACCATCACTATCTAGCGTCCTGGCGTACATGAATAATGTATGCATGTCCGTACCGGGCTGAAATCGGTTGTGCAAAACATTGACACGTATGCATCGAAGTCATAACCAGTTAGATTTTCCTCTTGATTCTACTCTTCAACCTTGTCTACAGTTTCCGTCGCTGTTGTTAGAAACCCTAGATGACCCATACGGAAGAGAGCCAATCCGCATGAGAACATTTTTAGATTACCCCCAATGTAAAAGATTGCTCTTTCCAGTAAGGGCCCTTTTTACGTAACTGAGCCAAACGTGTGTTTTTTTCTTTCTCTCGCCAGGTGCTGGTGATATTCCTCGAGGATTGGCCACAAGATTGTTCTTCTGGACATTCTACATGGCCATGGTGATAATGAGTGCATCTTATTCCGCGGTTCTGGTATCATTTCTCACTGTTCAAAAAAGGGCTCTTCCTTTCGACTCGTATCAAGGATTTTTGGATGATGGATCCTACGCACTGGGAGTGCCAAACAACACTGCCTCCCTACAGGATATCCAGGTACGCCCTGACGCATTCAGGTACGTTTTACGAGGGTCTGGAACGTTTTTGAGGCGTTTTTAGGCTTACGTTGTCGAAAGTAAGAAAGCAAAATGGTGTCTGCGCTTGAAGGTTTTCGTGCACGCAAGTGCCTTAAGAATTCTTGGAGTGACTTTCCAAAGGAATGAAGCTTGTTATTTACTGTTTTACGGTTGCTTTCCCTCATGTTAAGTGTTTTTACTTAAACAAAGCACGTTTGAAAACCGCAACATGCACGCATTTTAGGAGTCGAAGAACGTACTGCTTCAAGAAATAAACCGCAAGTATGTCACTGTGATGTCGAGCTTTTCCAACATGTACAGCCGAATACAGCACGACAAGAAATTTGCCTACCTGGACTCCTTCAAAGGTAATGACACATGGCAGGCTGCGCGTGACATCATGTAAGCCAACCGTTTTGGTGTGTCCTGAGTCACGAACAGATAACTTACCAGCTTGTTTGAGGTTCCATATACCTGGTATTCTGAGTCTTCTTCGAATCCTTCTGATGAGACATGTGACAATGGACAATTTTATTCGCATGTTATTTATTCTCTTGTTGTGTTATATGACTCCCAGAAATTTATCCAACCATGACTCAACTCTTTACGCAAAAAAATTACAAATCCTCCTTTGATGTTCAGAATCCTTGGTGCATGTTCCTCATCAGAAACCCCAAAGACCTTCCGTACACTTTAGTAACGTGTCGTGCGTGGTACCAGGGACGTATTGCCTTGTAAACAACACAGACTCAGGTTGACTTAGCTTTGTGATAGTGCTATGCCTACTTTTGACGCGTAGTATCCCAGCACTGACAGCAGTACTCTGCCATCTTCCATTGGCTGGAGGGGGGTATTTGACGCCGCCCAGTCTTTCTCGAGGACCAGTCGTTTGATTCGGCTGATTTAAACGTCAGTCAATACCGCCGAGTTCTCGGTCCTGTGACATATACATTTTTTTCTTTACTCTTGTGTCGCTCATGACGTCATAAGTTAGGTCAAACACGAAAAATTATTATTTTCCCCAAAGTAGTCACAATGAAAAGCAAACTGAGACTGAAGTCTGCGTGGCAGTATGTCCCTGGCTGCTTACTCTCATATTCTGACTGTTACCTGACCCAAGGTAATACAAGGTCAAGGTCACAGATGGGTTCATATTTCACTTCCTTTATAATGTGTTATGCAGTACATGTTTTCTAGCCCATCTGACGCGGAGATTCCAAGACACTATCAAAGAGCCTTGGTCTCAAAAAAGCCTTGGAATGGTGTCAATTGTCTTGCACGTGCAACATTGCAACATTTTGTAGTTTCAAATCTGGATTACAACGAACACGCTGGTGGCTTCCATCTGAAATCTCTGGATGACCATACAAGTCGGTTTGTCCCATGTTGCACATTTCCACGGAATGTGACACGACATTGCAAAGGCCCATATCTCCACGCCGGTCATCCAGAAAATCAAACAGACGCCTCCAGTTTATTCGCTAATCTGGAATCTGCACCAAACCACCAAGGTCCACCTACAAAAAAATGTTGCAATGTTGCAAGAAACTGCTGTGTAAGTTGTGCATGCTGTTTCTTGCGTGAAAATTTGGGAATCTATCTGACCGTCTCCAAAAATCCGTTTGTTCAGTTCTTTTTCCTGAATGTATTCTCACTGGATCCCAAAAACGAAAAAGAAACATGTCTGACCTAGGTTGACCAAGCATGACGTTAGAAGAGCTCCATTTTGCACTCTCAGGTCATGCTGATATACAGTGCAAGTACAATGTAAAAGCACCGACAATACGGCGGTGAAGTAGAATTGAACGTTGCGTCGCAAAACATGGTCGTTTTCATGATGACTAAGATATGATTGAGATATGGTGATTAAGACATCATCTACGACGATCTCGTTTCCATTTTTCTTCCAGTTTGTGCACAATTGATGTAAGAAAAGATACTGAGAGTTTCATGCTGCATTTATTCGTTTGAGAGATATCTGAGAAGTGCCTCGAAGGGGTAAACGCCCGGCCATGGGCGCTTTATATTGGGACAGTATTTTTGGAAGCTGTATAATCTGTACTGAAACTGCATCCTCGGCGGAAACTTGGGTCAAAAAACCGAACATCGCCTTCACTTTGCTCCATTGTGAATGTGGATTTGCTCCAATGCTCACAGTGCACTAATCTGTTCTGAGGCAGCTGAGGTTGCGTTAGTAGAGTAAGTATAGACATCGGCTATAGCAATGACACGTGGAATGTAAGACCTTACACAAAATTTGGGGCATGGATAACCTTCAATTTTCAAAACCTCGTACGTGCAGCGCATTAATGTAACTTGAAATCGATAAGGGGTATCTGCTCATGCATTACCTCGAGGGCTCCAATCAATATGGGTGCCCACTTCATTGGGTGTCGTTAAATTTGTTTAGTTTTTGGGACTGCCCAGCCAGCATTGTGGGTGCTGAAGCACCCACGAAAAAAGGAAGGTACACCCATGGTGTGGTGCTAACCTTGACAGAACTGTCACTCAGCACTACTAAAAGCACCTCAATTTTGAAACCTCATCTGAAAAGCTCCTTTGTGTCTTTAAGTTCCGTTTGCAGTCAACAGCGTGCACGCATTGCTGAGTATACAACGAAAACGAACTTTTCAGGAGATGAAGACTGCAGTCTTGGGAGCTTCAGGGCTGAAGGATTTACATACCCCTTGGCAATATCAGTTCAGAAGCACTCTCCTTACAAGATGTTCTTCGATCACTTGTGAGTTATATGGCCTTCGTGAAAGGAACGAACGTGGTCGCCGATGGTTTGATATTCAGGTCAAATTCGCCAGATGAAGGCATTGGCATTCTCGCAAAAGAGCCTTTCGTTTCCGTTTTTGCTCCTTCGTTGCCAGCAGTTATTTGGAACACACCCCACGTCTCAGTATGAATCACGACAGGTCTTCTGTGTCAACAAAATCCATTCGTTACGACATAACTCGTCAGCATTATACGAGGCAGTTTTTACCTATCTACCTATGCTGTTAACAAGACGGAAGACTGCGCTGAAAATCAAACTGCCATTCATTCCGGTACGTCGCTAAAATAAAAACGTCCATTTCGCGAGCCAAACACCGCAGAGTTTACAGCTCATGCGACGACAAAAATTCAACAGTGGTGGAGTCAGGACCACGGCAAAAGAGGCATACGTCGCCCCGCGCCCTGCCCCAACCCCATTCTCAATAAAAGTGCCTATTTGACGGACCCAGCGCGAGATGTCATTTACGACAGAACTTCCAATTAGTGGCAGAGGAAAAGCTCAACGGCGGCGGTGCAAGGACCGAGGAAAGACCCCCTCCATAATCCTGTGATGCCATCGAAACAAAAAAGCCTATTTCGCGGGCCGAACGATAAGAATAATTTACGACAGGACCTCCGACTCACAAGACAGCAAAACTCAACAGCGACGGAGTCAGGGCCAGAGCAAGGAAGGAATACGCCGCCCTGTCCCCAAACTGCGTTAACGTCATCACAGTGAAAGTGCCTATTTCGGAGTCAAACGTGAGGAATTATTTATGGCATAGAACGTCAAACCCACTCAACATAGAGACTTTAAACAATAACCAAACGAAACCGCTTTCCAAACCAAACGTTGTGTGGCGGCCTTGTTGTGCCCCAGGTCACCGTTTGACAATGACATCGGGCAAAATCTCGGCCACCGTTTTTTTGCCCCGATCATGATTCTTGAGAAGCTGTGTTGCTGCGGCGTGGCCAACCACACGAGTATATGCCACGTGGTCCTCTTCGCGCTTCAGAATATTGTGTCGAGCAACGGCCGAGCTATTGGGAGGTTTTCATTTTCTTTTCTCACACAGTTAGGTTTGAGAATAAATAAACTCTTCTGGTTTATATCTTTATGTGAACCTCACAATGACCTTCATATCAAAGCCAGGACGCAAGGGTCTTTGCCCGACAGATACCGTCGAGTGGACTCCACCTTAGGTTAAAATCTGGGGTAGCATGTTTTGCTCTGAGTGGCCTCCACCTTAGGTCAAAATCTGGGTACCATGTTTTGCTCTGATTTCAATTTTTGCAAATCGTTGCAACCATTTCATGCGAAATCCAGCCTTGATCACGATGTTTGTCAATCGTTGCGATCCGTTCATATGAAAGCCAAGATGCAAAAGATCAGTTCTGCAAATGTTTCCTTCAGATGACTGGCATTTTCGGATGACATCCTCGACGATACAGAAATTACAAACATTGAACGTACAGAGTTCATACAATACCGAAACAAAGGCACTTCTGCAGAACAGGCGTTGAAGCGCGGTTGCATTTCTCCCTTGGTCAACGTTTCCACGTGACTTCAAGTTAAATCCTGCGGGACTTCTAGGAAACGTCGTGACTCATTCATAGAAAGCCACGACGCTAAAGCTGCATAACGCTAGAGTTTTTGGTCGACATACGTCATAGTCTGGCCATGATCTGAAGTCAAAATGTGCGGCGCCATTTTTTCGCCAGATCACGACGTTTGTCAGCCGTGACGACCCGTTCATACGACAGACAGGGCACAAAACATAAATTACGCATAGGTTGTCATTCAGACATCGGTGCCGATTTTATTCTGGCCAAGAGGATATATGTGCGTATAAAAACACCCCAATAATGCTTATGATATCAATGAAATGTAATTATGATCCCATTTAAAACGTGCCATCACCAGATATAAAAAACAGCTAAGTTACGTGAAGTGCTCAATGGTACGTGATGCACGGAATCAAAACGACTTCCAAGGGCGTTTTGACTCCCAGGAGTATGAAAGCGGAATGTCTGTATTTTGTATGGGACTATTAAATTACACGTGTACTCTATTCTGGTCGCTTTCTCGATGATGCAAGGGCGCCTTTTCAACGGAAGGACGCCCACGTTCTATCACAAGAATGCGCAATGTCGTATGTACGCTCTTTCGCGGTAGGGCACCATTGTATCCACGAACAAAATTCGTTCGCAAAAAATCAAATCAAGCACCAGTCTGGACGTAAGGTCTGGCTCTATCCTTCCGTGTGACAGGGAAGTCACCTAACAAAAGGGTGCCTATTCGTGACACGATGGTGCCTCTTCGATGTTCCTAGGGCGTTGTTTTGAGCAACAGGAACCAGGGTGCCTTTCTCTTGTTAGAGGCGCCTTTAAATGACAGGGCGCTCATATTTCATCACAGGAGCGCC
This sequence comes from Capitulum mitella, assembly GCA_030062745.1. Taxonomy (NCBI): domain Eukaryota; kingdom Metazoa; phylum Arthropoda; class Thecostraca; order Pollicipedomorpha; family Pollicipedidae; genus Capitulum; species Capitulum mitella. The sequence goes on along the minus strand of CP099853.1, from coordinate 3,898,664 downwards.
TTCTTGGTGCCACAGCAGCGGGTTTTGAACGACAGGCAAGCCCTACTCCATCACATGGTCGCCTGCTTGATAATAAGGGGCGCCTTTTGAACGACAGGGCGCCCATACTCCACGACGGAGACGCCTCGTTGCTGTCCCGCTTTTTTAACAACATTACACCATACACCATCGCAGGGTCTTCTTCGTACCGCAGGGACGCCTTTTGAACGACAGGGCTCCTATACACCATCCCAGAAGTGTCATCTTGGTGTCACAAGGTCGCATTTTAAATAACGGCTCGCCCATATTCCATCGCAATGCCGCTAATACTGCATCGCCGCCTCCGCCGGCAAACAACGTTTCGTTTGGTGCGTTTACACGCCTGTGTTAACGCACCATTTAACGAAAGTAAGTAAACGTTTACACCGCCTGTGTAACCTTTGACCTTGACCTTGACCTTGACCTGTGTTTGACCAACAGTTTGTCCCGGATAGACGAGGGCGGGATTATCGACCGACTGGACAGGAAGTGGAGGACATGGCCAGTTGATCGGTGCTCCATTTCCGAATACACGGTAAACTGTTCAACGAGAATGTCGTGATGGTCCGTGATCGGCAGTTCAGTTGACAGGGCGCTGGTCTTCCCGTCCTGGCACGACGGATTGGGGCCACCCCGGCGCTTGGTACTTGGCCTACCGGTCAACTGGCAACTGGTCAAGATGGCAAGGCAACTGGTCAACCTACGATCAAGATGATTACCACACGGTCACGTCGCACCCTCAGCGGCACGTCAAACTTTCGCTGTCAACCGTTACCCGGCACTGCGCGATCGGATGCAGAATTCGGAGTCTATGCAACAACCTTTGCTTAGCACGGCTCCGATGCCTAACATTGCCCCGTCAAACCACTCGGATCAAATTTATGAAAAAAGACCGACACTGTCAAACTCCTGAACTGCCACGATGGTCTAAATTGGCTGTGGCAAACTGAGCTATTGCCATGACGCAGTTGCTTTTCGCGGCTTCCGACTGCGTATCGAACGAAGATTGCCTGTGCGTTGGAGCGCTGGCCTATACGTTTCTCGCCTAGGAAACATGTAACTCCGGTGCAACTTTGCTGCAAGCTTCGAGGCAAGGAAGGAAATCAGAATGTTATAAATGACAACATTTGTTAGCTTTCTTTCTCCTGTCTGTTGTGTTGCAATATGTACATATATGCACACACACACATAAAAATCGACAGCGAAATTCTGCGACCGTTTTAAAACCTTTTCCTTAGCTCCATTTCATGTTTATTATTTATAACGCAAGTCACAACTCTTTACTAATCACATCTACGTATCGCGTAATATTCTTTTTCCAGTGCGTGCTTGGTTGTAGTTGTGACATGCTTGTTCTGGCCATTGATTATGATATCTGAAACGTTAAGCACTAATACATGTCATGTCTATGTCTATAGGCCGATTGATTTATTCGTTACCTGATCATGTAAAAAGGTCATCGGGAAACTCGAACAATGGTTCAGGAAGCTGTTGAAAGCGAAATACTCTTTGGTCTTAACAAAACATGTCTTAATGAAAATGTATTGCCAAAGTACACAAATATATATATATATATATATATATATATATATAAACATATATGTATAAAGGCATGTTGTTTTTTTCGTATATGTTATCAATTAATAGTCACCGTTCAGTTCTGAACAAGGCAGAGAATTTGTGTTATGTTTTATTTTTACTGTCCACGTAGGTAAGACTAAGACAAGAGGGCGTGGGACTTCCGACAGCGAAACTTGGTTTTCATTCTGGCTGCACGTGTTGCATTCCGCATCCCCCAGTTTTTCGAATAGATGGCTTGCTGCTGCGTGGCCACATCAGGTAACAGAACGTGCTAAAGCAACACATGCCTGATGGCAAATCGCACGAAATTCTGTTCGTTGGACGGTTCACCTGCTGCCACTGCTCGACAGACATCCAGGCCTTTCACTTTTGTCTGATCGCTACTGACATAGAAATTCGTGCCGTCTACTAAATTTCTATGTTTTTCCTCCCAACAGGGCCTGGGCATGCCCACGGTCATCTCTGCGTTCGTGCTGCTGGCGGGAGGCATGGCCGGAAGTGTGCTGCTGCTGGCGGCGGAAGTGCTCTTGTTCCGGCTAAGGCCCTGAGACGGGTCGAGACAAGGAAACTACTGGAGCTGAGGTAACCGTTATACGAACGGAATTGGTATACTGTTGGTTTCTCAATGGAAACAGAAACATCGCATGCATAATACCGAAACCGCTGTTATGCGGTTTCGGTGTCTTTTGTCAACCGATCTCGGATTATAATTCAGTGGCGTTGATCTGCTTTACGTTGCTTCATTTCTGGCGCACTAGTATCGAGCTATCACGAGACCATAACGATGTTAGAAGTAGGAGCCGGGATATGACTCTCTTCGTTTTAAGTCACTGGACCACTTGCGCTGTAATACAAATGCTCTCCCGCGTGGCTGTCTCTGCCGTTGAGGAGCGTTTTGACACGTTTCAAACAACTGTTTTTAGAGAGGAACATAAGGATAAAAACGATAGAGATCGGAAGTTTATCTGGGTAGAGCTACATCTAAAAAACCTCTGACCAAACGTTAACCCTATTCCCGGAGGGCTAGACGGTAGGGCCGATTCCCGACAGAGGAAGGGGGAGCGGATTCGGCTCCCGCCTGAGATCTCGAGAACTACGAGAAGAAGAACGAGAACTAACGTCCGATTTCATCGCAACAAACAGTAGTCGATTTGCCATGACGTAAAATACGTTTTTATAACAGGAAGTTTTCAAACTTTTGAAAGAGTTAGATACAAAGGGGGCAAAAAAGTCAAAATGGGGATATATTTGGACTTGCTAAAGTTCTGTTGTTTGTGGAATGATTTTGGCGAAAATGGCATGAATCGAGAGATTACAGATGGGGCTTTTACCATTGGCCCATATATTTGAAATTTTTGAGAAATTCATACGCGTTCACAACATTCCTTTCACAGGGTTTCGAAACTTCATATGGTTTCGAAAATAAGAGGGTCGTTTTTTCAAAAACAGAATTAAAAAGAAAGTTATAAGAGGATTGAAAAGTTCACAGGGTTTCGAAAATAAGAGGATTGTCTTTTCAAAAACAGAATTAAAAAGAAAGTTAAAAATACTTTTTTAGCCCCTACTCATCATGTTATGCCGAAGAAGTACAAATCGCATTACGTTGTTTGCATAATGTTAGCACAGGCTGTGCCAGGGACATGAAAAAGGGGGAATCGTCATGGTCACATGTTCTTCAGGTTAACTTACGACCTTTAACCTCAGATAACCTCCAGTGACCTTAGAGTCACTTGGAATGGTCTTGTGTGCATTTCATATTATTTGAAAAGGTCTCCAATCATTTGAATTCACTATTTCTGAAATTTCGTTTTACGGCTGTTGTGATATAGGGTGCGCGCAATGACATTTTATGTCACAGCTCCGTGACCTGTGTGTATCAAGTGAAATGACTTGTGCATCAAGCTGAAACTTGATACAGAAGTAAATTACCCTCTTCTACGTTATACATATTCCGGATTTGACATATCAGAATTATTGCTGAAAATTAAAAATTATTACTGCAAAGCCAAATTTTAACTTTTGGCCTTGACCTCGCCTTGTTAAGTGACCTCAGACAAACAAAATTGTATTTGTCTGTTGCCCAACTATTTATCTGTACGGCCATTTAAAGCTTAAAGTTATATCTTAAAAACGTTATTTTTGGCAGACATTTTCCTTTATCCTCAACAGGGCTAAAAATGCCCTGAGTTGCCTCCCAAAAACGTTGCCTGGCTCCACCCCTGAGAAAAACAGAATTACGAAGTTTTGTTGCAATACGTAGAAAGGATAGATAGGAAAAACTGTGAGGTTTCGTGAAGCTACGTGGAAAATCCTGGAACTGGCAAGAAAAAAATCTAGGCGGGGCGGATTCAGACACCTTCGGGAACAGGGTTAAGTATCCGTCCGTTGAGCAGATGTTTTCGTTATTGAGGACTGAAATCGTTGAAGATTCTTATTCATCCTGCATGTATTGAACTAGCTTGTAGCTGGATCCTAGACCTAGACCCTACTCCGCCGTCTAGGTGTTCCTAAATATACAGCAATTTTGCCCCAGGCGCGGAAACAGATGTCGTTGGAAAATCTTAGTCAAGCCGAGCAACTCCACGATGCGGCCGTCCCGTGACCTTTTGACCTTTTCGGTCTCTGATCAAATACATGTGCCCGCTTTGGGACAAACTCAGTGCCTGCCACGCACCGGACTCTTTTTCTTTTGCTCGGCTCTTTAGTCACCAGGTCACAGCGGGCGGCGGAAAGTAACATCACATCAGAGACATCTTTTTCTGCTTTCAGATGCTGATGCTGGGTGCATGCAGAAACTCCGGAAACCGAATGTCAGAAAACCATGTAGATTTACAACAAAGCGCTTAGTTTTGTTATCACACCTGTGCCCTGTTTTGTGCATGCCCTTGATGTCCATAGGTCCTAGCCAGTGAAGACTTATAAATGGTCATACTTTCGTTTATTCAGTTGAGCTGATCTGAATAGTCCGGGTGTTTAAACCATAACCCATGGAATAGATACTGAGCCCATCGCCGTCCATAGCAACGGTTCGAGTATGTATAAAAAGTTACTGACGGAATATTTCGAACCAGCTAGCAGTTGTTGAGCCGAAGGGATTGCATCATCGAATTTGCAGCAGCGAGAGAAAAAACTGCGTCATCACGTCTGGTGAAGACCACCTCACCTCAGAGCGGAAACCCACAAATCCAGTTCAGACAGTCTCCCACCTAAATCGCAGACGTAAACGATTTTGGCATAAATCGCTAAAATAAAACGCACGACCTGAAACTGCGCGCTGTTTTTTTAATGGTGGGAAACAGTCCGCGCAGGTCCATGCCAAAAACTGAAAGTCGTCATTAAAGACAATGCGGGCCGCACGGTTTCTTCCGATTACTTGAGACTGCCCGCCAGTTGAGACAGCAGCCACTAAATTCGATTTCATTGGTCTAAATGTCCGGATACATGTAACTATGACAAGGAAAAATTAGGACAATGAATACTACACAATGAAAATGGGTTGCTCCCTGCACCGTGCCGGAAGGCAGGGGACAAATGTATGTTTTTGCCCCCTCCCAAATTTAATGAGGCCCCTTTTACTTAATACTCGGACTGAAAGTCCTATAATCATACACATGTTATCAAAATTCAGATCAAGGATATCCCCATAACTGAACTAGGTGGTCCTTAATCGGATTCAGACCATTTTCTGCACCAAAAGTCCCCTTTGGTGAATCAAGAGGCCGCTTTATAAATTAAATAGCCCTGCTCCGGATCAGAAGACCTTGTTTTGTGTTAAGGAGGCCCCTTTGCCTGCTCAAGAAGCCCCCTTCATGAATCAGGAGGCCTCTGTTCTGGATTAGCAGGCACCCTCTATTTATCAGAAGGCTTCTGTTCTGGATCAGGGGGCCCCCTCATTGTACCAGGGGTACAGACCCGTCCCGGCGTCTGGCTACGCAAGTCGGACGACTTCAGCTTGCTGGCGCACCTGTGATTGCTTGTCGGACGGCTTCAGCCTGCTGACGCACATGCCGCCGATAAAGCTGATGATGACGATGATGATGGATGTTCTGGTTTGTTGATTGATAGTTTGACTGGTGTGTAACTGATCAGGTAAACCGTCTCTTTGTGTGTGAAGTGGCCCACGTCCGCAAATCAGAAGCGACTGACTGTTTTTCACCAGAATGCATTCTATGGCCATAATGTTTACACGTTGGATGCAAGCACCACCGTCTCACGTGCTCACAGGTTCAAGAAAACTGCGCCGCCATCCTGTCGTAGACACTCATACTTTGACTGTGTCACGTAGTTCTAGCAACGTGTTAATCGTGCAGTGTTGTTGTTTCTGACTGCTGAAACTATCTCTGTCGTTATCCTGTATCGTGAAGTGATGCAGGGGAATATCTCTAACTGTGGGGGATACGCCATCAGTAAGTCACAACAAACAATCATCCGCATGCTGTGGTGAGAGTTTTCGCACAATAAAGCGACAAATGACTTAGTGGCTACTGTGTTGACTAATAAAATTCCGTCGGCGAGCAGCTTCAGCTCAGCCAAGATGCGTACCAGTAGAGGTGGGACGTGGAGATCGAGCGTACGCCATCAAAAACTGAATAACCGAGTTTCACTGGCCGAGAATAGAGCTTTTCACGTGGTGTGACGCCCCAAGCGCTGCACCTCCACCATGTCTACCACAGCCAGGTTAACCCCTAGATGCAATATTTTGCGCATAGGCACCTGAAAACGTGGTACGGCTCAGGTAAAGGTACAGAAAAGACACCACGCAAAAGCAGCCTAGGCTCGGTAACCAGCCTCTCCGCCTATGCTTCGCCTGGCCCTCCTAGCAGGCTTCAGTGGTACAGTCGAAGGCATGTCCTTCCCATGTCGTATGATTTGAGTCCGTTGACATTCAGCTGCGATTCTAGCCGTCTTGAACGAAGCCGTTATGCCATTTTCTTTTTTTTTACTGCACCGTTGTTACCGCTACGTCTCTGTTAAAGGTGCGCATTCAGTCCATGCTGCCATATAGTTAATCCCTGCTACATAGTCGCCATCCATTTCACTTCCAACGTACTGATGCGTAGCGCATCCGGCGTCAAATCGCGTTGACAGGTCACACGTTTCGTTTCGGAGATTCGTTGCGGAACCCAGCCCTGCAAGCCCAGGTGGACGCTTTACACGAAGGAACTCTCCTCGTCAGCCGCACCGAAAAACAGCGGGGCCGAGAGCCGACGACCACCGTCATGAGAATATCGCCTGTCGTAAACAGTCCCAGCCAAGATACGTGTAGATACAGCATGCACTTTATCAACACATCGATTTCCGTGTGTTCCTTTCTGCGCCATATCTGTGTGGAAAGCAAGTTCGTGCTGGCATACCCAAACATATCCTGATCAGTTGCGACATTTAGCTTACTTTGGGATGCTGCCTTTGAAAACCAACAAAGACGCATAACGATTGTTCGAACTTTGACCAAGCATTCAGCCACGGTCTATACGTCCCTATCAGCCACAACGGCCTTGGCAGGCCACCGCTCTGAATGGTCAGACACCGCTGTAGCCGTCCAAGCTACAGTGTGGCAATCACCTGGCAATGAATGATCACGAAACCATGCGATACCATAACGTTGCCTGTTCCACCACGTCAATGCATTCCTATACCTGCTCACTGGAAAATTTTGCCAGGCGACCCGGCCTCGGTATTCACGGAAAAGAATCGATGACGTAATTTTTTGTTGGTGCTTGTCCCGCAGCGCAATATCAGACGCGTTGCGCTCCATTCCCACATGCATCTGGTCTTTATGTGTGAATACGAAAGCGAAATATTGACGATGATGTGCCAGGAATATGTATCGCTATCACTCAGCACAGTCGTGCGGACGTTGTTTGCGTAACAAGGTTGAAACCCATTTTCATGGTCTTCACATTCTTATTGGTATATCCGAGTGCTGAAGAATCTTTCCATTGTTATGCACCTATTTTCTTAGTGGTATTAGAATATTTTTTATGGTGGTGGATGCACTAAGTGTGTATTTCTCTACAAGAAAAACACACAATCATTGATGACGAAGAAAAAAAATATTCTAATACCGCTAGGAAAATTGGTGCATAACATTGAAAAGATCTTTCAAAATTCGGATATACTAAAAAATGTCAAAACCATAAAAATGGGTTTCAACGTTGCCAAGTAAACAACATCTGAATGACTGTACCGCGTGATGGCGATGACATATTTCTGCGCATCATCGTCCTAAAATTAACACGATCAGAAAAAGATTACCGATAGCATCCTATTGAGACAGACAGACAACAACAGCAGATCATCTTCGGTTTTTACGGATGTCCATTTTAAAGCATTTCTGGACTTAATTTTTGCTCAACTCGCGATGTTCAAGTAAAGCAAGGTATGTACCTCGGTAGCAGAAATCACACAATGTGCACTTAAAGAACTCTCGATATAGTAAGTGAAAATTAAATATTCCCCTGGATGCCCATAGTATTATAGTAACGAATGTATCCATAAGCCATATATATATCCATAACGAATGTATCCATAAGCCATATATATCCATATATATGTATATGTATATGCATATATATATATGTATATATGCGTATACATATAAATATATCTTCTTTGAAACTCTACGCAGTAAAAAGTTCGGCTCCCTGACGGTCAGCGCCATTACTTTTATCTCTTCATTGTATGAATAAGGTTTTCAAGGTATGCAGAAGGTTATTCAAGCAATGTTTAAGGCAAAAATCATTTAACTGTGGGCTTCTGCTTTAGTTCTAAATGAAGGAGTGTGATTCTAAACATCGCATCGACAGACACAAACACTCAACGGCTGTCTCACCGAGAAAGACGGGGATTGTCCAAGGCAGGTCCCTCCAGCTGCTAAAGTCGACCACAAATCGCCTCGAGAGCAGTTCCTGTCCCTCGCTGCCTCTGATCAGCCCAACCATGACAATCGAGAGAGGCAGCGGAGGCAGCATCTCTCCCCAGACCGCCGCCTCCAGCTGTCTCAGCTTGGCGGGCTGCTCACAGCCCACCTGCTCCACATCAGCGCTAGCATTGACCACCTTGTGGACCAGTCTCGGAACTTCGTTCGAAGACGTGTACGCGTGAACAGGTGTGCGTGACGCCCATTGTCAGAATGGTGTAGTGCTGTCGTCGCGGCCACGTGCCTTGGCTGTGCGTGAATGCTGCCTCGCGTAGAACAATGGACAATAAAGCGCACAGCCAGGCGATGAGTGCCATTGAAGACTGGTTTGTGTGTGTGCGTGGGGGGAGGGGGGAAACATGGTCTGCACATGTGGTCCGAGACAGAACGTGGTGTTAATTCATTTCCGATATATCAGCGTGCCAGGAGCGTTTTAAATCTTTGTAGCCCGATAGAATATCGATAGAAGGGACAAAACATGAGTTTAGCGTTGGGCTTGGAAAGTTTAGATGGGGTGTTCCCCTCTTTGTTCTCTGGATTTGCTCCTGATGCGTCATGAAGGTAGTCAGTGGATGCCATTACCGTTCATCCCAGACCGGCACAGTATTACATTAAAAAATAACCGCCACGATTTGCATGCTGAGGTCAGTTTCAACCGAACTTAGTAGGCTGGAAGAAAACATCGAGCTGTTCTGATGTACTGATGGAGCATCATTCATGTCAAATGGCACAGAAGGCTCCCAATTCCGTGTTTTTTGCATTTCTAAAAAATTCAAGTTGTTTTGGGGAATGATTTGTTTGAAAAGCAAAACACGAATTTTCATTTTGTTTTTTTTTTAAAGAATATTTCCAGTGTCACGTTAGATCCTCGAATGACATGATTCAGCTTTGCTCTGATTATGATGTTACTGAAAGATATTTGGGAAGTCCCTCACGAATCAAATTATTTTCCCTTTTTATTCGACTATCCTGGCCATAAACTGGACCACACAGAAATGTTGTCTGTTGTCGTCCGGACGGTTCCTCTTCCAGAATGTGACAGACCATCAACCTCTTGACCCCATCCTCAACAGCAAGACGCCAGATGAATTTGAGAATCCCGGTCGCAGCGGCTGTTGATGGAGATGTATAAGGTGGGCATCTTCAACACTGTCTGGCGACCTGGTGCCCAGCACTGAGTTCCCAACGCGGTTTCCTCGGCAACCATCCAGGTCCCAGGGGCTGAAGACGAATGAGGTAAAGACTAGCCAGTTCCTTTCGGTTTTTGTCATCACCGCTGAGCTGCAGGCTACCGACACTCATGTCCATCCGCATGAAGTGCGAATGACAGCATCAGACGATCCGGAGTCGCAGCTGCTGCTGTAGACCATCTGAGATAGGTTTCCGGCAACGAAGACCGACCCCCGTCGCCTCTGCGTAATGCTCGCCCCGACAGGCTGTCAGGCCGTCACGACAGACCGTCGGTGCGACAGGCCGTCACGGCAGACTGTCGGGGGAAGACCGCCTAGTCGTGTCTGGCTGTCGACTGGCCATCCCGAGCAGCTTCACTGAGGAATGCCGACCGTCCTCCGTGGCGGACTCTAAGGAAAGGAGCGTGTACGGGCCGGGGCTCGACACTGATGCCGAGAACGTCACGAGTAAACGGCAGCTCTGTCAGCGCCAGCTCCGTGCGCAGCACAGGGAAATGACGCAGCTGCCACGAGACTGTTTCAGAATCTCGGTGGCGTCGCAGAGCACGCTGGACGTGAATACCTGATGGACGTGCTGACAGCTTCTCTGGATGGCGGTCCATCAGACCGCTGGGAACCAGCACTGAGGTCGATCTCACTGTTGAGGGAGGTATTTTGTCAGATCGGCGCACCGAAACTGATCATGTCAACTAGAGTCCACCTGGCTCCCTTCCTATGCTTTCCAAACGTTCCTCTATCGATGGAGATAAAGATAGAGATAGTCGCCCACCGCTGGTCTTCCCTTATTACCCTCAGTCTACTATTAGAGCCGAGTCAGTTGTCAAGGCCGCCGAGAAACTACTCAGGCGGTGCCGGGATGCTCACAGGGACCAACTGGATGAAGAGTAGACCCGAGGTGTTCTTCAACACCGGAACACGTCTGGACGAGGCGGACTGTCTCCAGCTCAGACAGTCAGATGATAATGACTTCAGGTGATGACTTCAGATGAGCGGTGCACTACCTGATGCCGGCACACCGTCGGAGCTTTTCTTCTAGAGCGGCAGCTTGCTGCAGACAGCGGAGTCATGGTTGTCTCAGAGTGAGGGAAGTACCGGTGAGACCTGCAACCGCCATGCGCGGGACCTGCCCCCCCCCTCCGTCGGAAACCGTGTGGCCATCATCGACCACACGGCAGTTCGTTGGACCGCCACGATGCCCTTTGCGAGGTAGACCCGAGCCGCCGCCATTATGCTGGGTCATCCGGCGGACGTGTATCGACTTGGCTGCGTCGGCACGTGAGACGACGCTACAGCCACGCTGCGCCGGATGTCGCGGCGGTGCCGGCGCAGGAGACGGCCGGCGCCGCGCGTCCTCCTGAGGCCGCTGCGACCGACGGCCCGAGGCCTGCCTCGTGCCGTGACGGGTCTACCGGGCGCCGCTGTGGGGGCGCCGTCGCCGGTGGCCTCGGCGCCGCATCGAAGAGATTTAAGTTGCATTATTGGTACTCTGCTGCCGTCTTGTCTCATGGTTGTTACTGCGTTGTTCGTGCACTACTGCTCACAAAGAACATATAAGGGAGGTTTGATTGTGAGTCACGACTCATGCATGACCTCTTGGAGTCGGACGTCCAGTCCTGCGTCCGGTCCCGTGTCTCGTTAAGCGCCAATGAGTACTATACCAGATAAGTGTGTGAGTTCTGTCGCCGGCCGGCCGAGTGCCGCTGCGGCCGGCCGAGGTCCGGGCCTGCCCCGCGGCGGTCGGCACGTGACCGCCGCCGGCTGGAGCCGAGGTCAGGGTGCCCGGCCGGCGGTGCGGAATCAACTGACGACGGCCGACTCACGCCTGACGGGACACAAAGCTTGACGAAAGACTAGTCGGTTTCCGACAACGACGTCAATGTCAATTCTGACTGATGCGCAGGAAAAGAAGCCAGAAAACAAACAAACGAATCAACACTGACGGGTCGCGGTGAGGGCCCGCGCACGTGTGTTTCCATTTTGGGACGTAACAGAGATCACTGGCCCCGCACATTTACCTTACGGACTCGAACACATTGCAAGCATCAGAAATGAGTAAAACAAACAAACAAAAAACGAAAGAACTTTCGCGTATCGGACGGAGGCTTCATCGAATATCCTGCCTTCCGCCGTCAGCATTCACCAAATAAAATTGGCGTCAGGGGCGCAGCCAGGATTTTCTTAAGGGGGGAACTCAGTGTGAACTGAAATCATGCAGAAACCACCTGCTGGGAAGATAATATGCGATGATCTTCACAAAGAATGCGGTCCTTTGTCTGCGCCGGTGATCGACGTTCTAAGCGTCTAATATGGGAATGACGAATGCTAGTGTTAATTATGACACGCTTTTCGTCAACGGCAAGAACATTTTGTTCGTATAACAACAGTCGCTGCCCGTGGATTGACGTGGAATATAAACTGGCGGAACAGTTATCATAACCATCGCCCCGTGGGAGGTACTGTCCTTTGCCGGGCGACGTAAGGTTTTGGAGGTCCCCTTCCCATGCCATTTTGGAAATTAAATATAATGCAGAAAATCGGAAAAAGACGTTCAATGGTCTTTTTTCTCTTTCTCTTCTTACTACTGAATAACATGAATCAGAGAATCATTTTGTTTATGTCACATTGAGCACCAAGTGAAGAAAAATGATCAAAATGAGCATCTTTGACATTTCATGCTCCGTGTTTTCAGAAATGCTTTGGATTGGGCAAGGAGCGGACCGTAAACCATTGTTGTGAGGAGGCAGTCCCGAGTCAAGCAGATATCCTCCTCCGGATCTCCGGAGACAGAGTATCAAAGATTTCTTTGTCAAGCGTAACCCTGACCTTTGACTCTGACAGGTTCGTCCAGGAGAATCAACAAATTTCTTGTTAATACACGTCAATGGGGAGCCGGCTGATTAAATAATTCATACAATGCATGGCGCTGCATTCGACTTATTCACCTTTTCTCTCGATAGTTGAAGCTACCGTTATCGACCTTAATTTCACTAGTCATTTATCTTCCCTGTTCATCCGTTTATTCAATTCATGAACAACTGTCCGCCAAATACTGGGTAGGTTTCCTTTCCATCTGACTGCAACTTTTCATTTTGGTATCGTTCCACTGTTTACATGTTTTGGCAAACTTCGTTACCAAATCAGACAACTCGGGTCAGGGCCATGTTAAGTTAAAATTGTGAAGGGAGATCAGTTACCTTCTTCACTGGCTCAACTGAAGTAATGGTGGACTCCACTGAAATAGGGAAAATGTTGCGTAATGGTTGAGCAGGCTTCCCACTTCTCATAACTCCAAAAACCCACGTAGTTGTCAAGCCATATTGGTGTCAAAAGATGCGCAGTTGAAAAATAGGTCAAATGCAGGCTTGTGCGCCTTATTAATGCCACAGCTTCTCCAAAATAACCTCTTGAAGTGGTCCAGTCACCGACCGCCTTCACAATTAGCACGACGGCAAAGCACGGAGCATCCCCGCGAAACAGATCAACGCCAACCCACAAGGGTCGACGATTTGCGAAGGTTTCGTGAAATATGGCGTCACTGAAAGATTTACCAATATGCAGCAATCTCGAAACTAGAAATAAGGAATCTGGCGGTATTGAAACGGAACAGGTCGAGGTGGACTGGGACCGATCAAGGACAGGCGCGAGTGCCCGGGAGAGAACAGGGACAGAGAAGGATAACTGGGATTGCACATGGATATGGAATCGGACCGGAATGGGATAGGGAGAGAGATCAGGACTGTATGGGGACGGGCATTGAAGGGGATTGAAACGGGACGGTGAAAAGACGCTGGGACAGGGAAGGGACAAGAAAAGAGATGGTGGCGGGACGGGACCTCCCGGACCAATGCAGAAAAGCATTGGTTCCAAGGTCTCCAGGCCGACCTGGAACTGCCAGTTACATCGACAATCTAATACAACAAGCCACGTTTCTCCTGAAACGGTTTTGGACACAAACATTAGAGCAACGTCTTGATCGTACACCGGGAACTTAAATATCCGGCAATATCCGGCCGGATCACAAAAATATCCGGCCGGATGCCGGATACCGGATAATCTCTAATATCCGGCCGGATATTCGGCCGGACCGGATATCCGGTGCATCCCTACCTGTGACATCATCATCAGTGGCCCAAAATTAAACCATGCATATACCGCAAGACCGCACGGTTCGGCGCCATCGATTGCCGTTTGAATCAGCCGAATCGGGCGATTGGTTCTCGAGATAGACGGGGAGGGGGCGCTCCGGGTTAAACCTCCTCGTCAATGGAAAGTGGTGAAACACCCCAGCCAACGCCGGGTTATTGGCTTCGTCCAATACCCCATCATTGCGCCTGTCCCGTTACTATCCCTCTCCATAGTTACCAAACCTTCTTGTTCCCCTCCCTTTTCCGTCCCTCTCTGTCCCCGTCCCGCCACCATCTCTTTTCTTGCCCCTTCCCTGTCCCAGCGTCTTTTCACCGTCCCGTTTCAATCCCCTTCAATGCCCGTCCCCATACAGTCCTGATCTCTCTCCCTATCCCATTCCGGTCCGATTCCATATCCATGTGCAATCCCAGTTATCCTTCTCTGTCCCTGTTCTCTCCCCGGGCACTCGCGCCTGTCCTTGATCGGTCCCAGTCCACCTCGACCTGTTCCGTTTCAATACCGCCAGATTCCTTATTTCGAGTTCCGAGATTGCTGCATATTGGTAAATCTTTCAGTGACGCCATATTTCACGAAACCTTCGCAAATCGTCGACCCTTGTGGGTTGGCATTGATCTGTTTCGCGGGGATGCTCCGTGCTTTGCCGTCGTGCTAATTGTGAAGGCGGTCGGTGACTGGACCACTTCAAGAGGTTATTTTGGAGAAGCTGTGGCATTAATAAGGCGCACAAGCCTGCATTTGACCTATTTTTCAACTGCGCATCTTTTGACACCAATATGGCTTGTCAAGCCATATTTGGGGCGTTTGGGTTTTTGGTGTTATGAGAAGTGGGAAGCCTGCTCAACCATTACCCGGTTACCTTCGCGGTGCCGGCCACTAAGGTACTGCTAAACGTCTGTGGCTGCGTCTATTTTGTATCTGTCGTCGTGAAATGCGTAATTTGTTCCAGTAAATTCTATATCCAGATGGAATTTTTTGGATATAAGCAGTTTGGTTTGATGTACGAGAGGCGTTGAGATATTTTTCTGTTATATAGAATGAGCTATGAACTCAAGAAACCTTCCCATGAAAGCATGAAACCAAATCCGACGGTCTCGTTCAAATATTCTTGAGATATGTTTCACTCAGGCCGCATCTTTGCATGTGAGGTCCACAGACCAAGACGGTGAACGTCTCTTCTTCCTTTTTTGTCCTTCGCTTGAGGATTTTTCCAAATTCTCCAACCTAGAAGCAGGTTTGCTTAATCCCTGGATGGTTATCCTGGATTACTGCGATTTCGTTGGATCAATCAGTCAGTCAAATGTATTTTCAGTCATCGTAATGGCAGAGCATTTTTTGGGCGATTGCTACAAATGCAGTAGGCATACTATACGGCACCTCTCGCAAACCAGCAACGAATGATAGATACAC
Organism: Capitulum mitella; assembly: GCA_030062745.1. NCBI lineage: Eukaryota > Metazoa > Arthropoda > Thecostraca > Pollicipedomorpha > Pollicipedidae > Capitulum > Capitulum mitella. Next base: position 3,883,403 of record CP099853.1, on the reverse strand, counting down.
TTCCGACCACCGCCTAAAAGGTATCACCCACTGCCCCGGTCAACGAGAAGGTCAGCCACCCCCAATTTTTGGTCCACATCGTTTTGATTAATATTCTGATGAGCAAATTGAGTCGAGAAGGAACTGTTTGGAAAAACGGGCAACCCTGCCCTGCTCGCTGGCGCTGATGTGCGTTCCGCATAAAAGCAAATATGTTTGTGAGTCAGTTGCTAGTTCGGAAAAATTGTAATGCAAAATACCTGGCATTCTCTGGAATAATCTAGTCTTGCAGTGCGTATAAAGGTGGCAATATATGATAAAGTGAGATATAGTTTCAGAAGCATTGCCGCAGACGCAAGCAGGGGAAATAACTTTGAATAGAATAGATGTGTGCATTGAGATTTGTCATGCCTACCCTTAGTTTTGTGTGTAATGTGTTGCCTATTTTACTGCCTAGAGAATAATACACTAGCGGAACACAACCGCTGAGAAATTTCTCGTTTGAAGGATTTACATAAAGTGCGGGCGCTGATTGGTTTTGGAAGCTTATTCCAGGCTCTGGTAGTTGCGAAAGTGAAGGATTCCTGAAAAGTGTGACACGGTTTGTTGGAAGTGATTGCGTAGATGCGTTTCTGAGTGTTCTACCCAGGTGTTCTACTAGTGTCGTGGAGGCGAGTGGTGGGAATGCGGTAGTGACGTAGTCGAGAAATCTTCTGTCGTTGGCTTTTAAGTTACAATGTACGTATAAATGGTAAATTTCATGTATTTTCGTCAGAGAGTTTTAGCCCAGGTCGCTCCGCAGTTTGTCGGCGGAGGTCCTAGATGGTATTCTCGTTACAGTTACAAGTCATTCGGCTCTGTTTCATAAAATCTCTAGTCACTGCGCGTTGTATTCGTTGTATTCGTTCATAAGGGCTCCTCCACTCAGTGGCTCTTAGGGCCCAGTCAGTACAATATAAGGACATAAAACACATCTCGTATTGTGAAACACTCCCCTCTCGCCCCACCCAGCACCCTGACAGTGTCACCATCCCGATCCCACAGTCAAGGCAGCGCCGACTTAGGTGGGCGCGGCTCCGATACGCTCTAATAAGTGCTGCCGCGAGGTGGCCCCTGTCACGTGTCGCGGCGGCCTGCTCCAGGCGGCAGCAGCTCTGTATGAGAAGAGCCGCTGCGTGGCAGTGAGACGGACGCGCGGCAAGTGCAGGACGGCGGTGGCAGTGCGTGTTTGGCGCTCAGTTACAGCGCTACGCGGGCAAAACATACGCCGCAGTGGAGCAGGGGCAGCGGAGATATGCAGGGCACGGTACACGTTCACTGCATCGCGGTGCCCTATTAGCTGCCTTGTGCTGGGCCGGCCGAAGGCGGTGAGGGTGGGAACGACATGTTCGTAGCGGAGCAGACCGGCGATCAGTCTGGCTGCAGAGTCTTTGGTCTATCGCAGGCTGTTAATGCGGCAGGCGGCAGCTCCACCCCATATTAAAGAGCTGTACTGGAGGTGGAGGAAGATATGAATGTGTACAAGGATTTCTAGGATGTCTGGGGCTAGGTGAGGACGAGTTTGAAAAGGGATATGAGGATTGCATTGGACCGCCGGGCCACGGAAGAGATATGTTGTTCCCAGCACGGGGTATAGTCGATGAAAGCACCCGGTACTCTAATGCATTGTCGAGGCCGAATATCGACATCATTAACGCGAACACTGAACTGTGAGGCTTTGCGCCATCGTTTTGAGTTCCGAGAAGAATGAAACAAGTTTTTCTTGAGTTCATTTTTAGGCTGTCTGCGCTGAACCACTGTTGTAAACAATGGATATTCTCCCCGGCTCGGGACTTCAGCACTTGGAGTTCACGGGATCAGAAAGTGCTGAGTCCAGGATCTGGCTGTTGTCGGCATAGGATGGGTGCGGACCATGGGGTAGGAAGCAGGGTATGTCGTTTACAAAGATAAGGAAAAGGATTGAGCCCACGATGGAGCCCTGAGGGACACCGTGGAATGGAGGAAATTTTGAAGTGCCGCCACGGACAAACGTAAAAAAACGTGAGTCGTCAAAAGTCAAATGTCCGTCGTACACTGCGACACAATAGTCAAAGAAGGGCTGAAAGTAAGTCGTGTATATCTGAGCAAGAGTGTCCCTTGGTATGCGTTTAGTAATAGGATAAAGCTGGCTCGAAGCTCTGTTGGTTTTTTGTATAATTCCTTTCACGTGGAATGTGAAAAGTTTCTTCTATGTGGAATCGAAGATCGCTGAGAAGTGTCGGGGCCATGTGTTTATGGCTGCTAGTTATTGGAACAGGTTCACCTCCAAAGATGAATTGAGGTGGATTTACAATGCGATTTGTTGATGGGGTTTGTTATGCGGTGTTCGTAGCATTGAAAGCGATTAGCCAATCTTGCCCGTATTTACATATAGTGTTTAAGTCGTTCTGCAGGGATTGCTGCAAAGAGAGAAGCTCAGGTGATTTGTGTGGGGCGTATAGTGATGTATCGTCGGCGAAAAAGGAATTGTCGTGTTTCGTCTTGTCTGCTAGTCCATGTAGTTACAAGAGAGCGAGAAGTGGCCCTAACACTGATTCCTGCGCGCATCCGGCATGAATAGTTTGTATTCGAAAATATGCGCGTATAACCAGCGGCATCTGCACTTCAGCGGCATCTGCACTTCAGCGACATCTGCACTTCAGCGACATCTGCACTTCAGCGACATCTGCACTTCAGCGACATCTGCACTTCAGCGATATCTGCACTTCAGCGACATCTGCACTTCAGCGACATCTGCACTTCAGCGGCATCTGCACTTCAGCGACATCTGCACTTCAGCGATATCTGCACTTCAGCGACATCTGCACTTCAGCGGCAGCTGCACTTCAGCGACATCTGCACTTCAGCGATATCTGCACTTCAGCGGCATCTGCACTTCAGCGACATCTGCACTTCAGCGATATCTGCACTTCAGCGACATCTGCACTTCAGCGGCAGCTGCACTTCAGCGACATCTGCACTTCAGCGACATCTGCACTTCAGCGATATCTGCACTTCAGCGACATCTGCACTTCAGCGGCATCTGCACTTCAGCGACATCTGCACTTCAGCGGCATCTGCACTTCAGCGACATCTGCACTTCAGCGGCATCTGCACTTCAGCGACATCAGCGACCTCGCAGATCTCTGCTCACTTGTTTCAGACTGAAAAACGCTGAGTTCGCGGATCTCACCATATCCTAACCCAAAATAACATGTTCTTATATCTTAGATGTGTCAAAGGCTAAGGCCCACGGAGTGCTATGTTTATTTCCTTTGCATTACCTAATCATTATTGATTCAAGGGAGTGTCAAAAGCCACCTGGAAGTCTTCATTACCCTTTTATTCTGTAGAAACTGACTTGTAAACCGTTGCATGTTGCTGCAATGACTCGCAGTGAAAAAAACAATCTTCATACAATGCATGGCGCTGCATTCGACTTATTAACCTTTTCTCTCGATAGTTGAAGCTACCGTTATCGACCTTAATTTCACTAGTCATTTATCTTCCCTGTTCATCCGTTTATTCAATTCATGAACAACTGTCCGCCAAATACTGGGTAGGTTTCCTTTCCATCTGACTGCAACTTTTCATTTTGGTCTCGTTCCACTGTTTACATGTTTTGGCAAACTTCGTTACCAAATCAGACAACTCGATCAATGCGTGTGTACCTACAGCCGGTACGTGTGGTTGGATCGCAGACGTTTAACATTCTCCTGAAGACATGAGGTCATAAGGTGCAGATTTCACGGTTAACGTGACTCGCTCTGCGAGAAACCCCCGCGCGGGCGTCTACTCCATGATGGCGCATTTTGGGTAGGTACCGACTGGGGTACTGTTTTACAATGCGTCTCCCGTTCGAAAAATCGCAGCGCCTTGGGCGTCGGTAAGGATTAAATTGCTACATGTTCAGCGCTGTCGATCTGTGCACGGAAATGACTGTTAGGGCCGAACCGAGGTCCCAGCGTCCTCGCCTGCGCCCAAATGTGAACTTCTCAGCGGATTAGCCCACTTTATATTGCCCAATGACAATTTCTGCTTTTTATTATAATTAATCTGTTGGGTCTGGAGTTTTGGGGTGGGGACGTCTAACATGTCAGGTCACACTGCGGCCTTTCTAATTACTGGAAAAAGAGAGCCTTCTAATGCTTGCCTGTCTCGTTGTTATCATGGTACGTTTTGCACTCTTACTGGAAAGCTATACTTTGAAGCGCCAATTTTTTTCATCAAGAAAATGAGAAACAAAACTTATCTGAAAACTATTCAAAGCAAATTCGAAATAATTTGATGTCAGTAACCTCAGTGGAACTCCAGGAGGTCACTATCTTTCAAAACACGAAATATATTTTGAGTCGTATGTACGTTGAATCGTACCTGAAACCCTGACTCCAAATCTGGTCATACTGTTAGGAAGAAAACAACGTAACTTTGATCTCGAAAAAGGACCTGCAAGCCCTGCTGAAGGACGCCAAAGGACGTCAGAACTCAGAGGCCTGACATAGCTTGGACAAAAATTATGCCAAAACATGTGTAAAAAAGCAAGTCCGTTATTTCAAAATTCAGCTTCCTGCCTTTTGGTTTTTGTAGGCTGTTCATCGAAAGTTTTCGAAAAACCTTATGGGGCGCGACAAGCTATCCGGCGCGTCCGGCAAAATTTATTGTTCAATGCTTACTGGAAGTTACCATGTTTAGGGCCAGCCTTCAACGTTGATTTTCAGCGGAAAAGAGAACAGCAAATCAAAATCGAGCATCATCATCTACACCTCTTGACTTGGAAAAGCATGTGCATGAAATCACACAAACACATGGCAAACCACACCACAGGGAATCAGGTTTTCGGAGCGGGGAAGCTTGCAGTTGCAACGGGACAAAGATGAAGCAGAAAGGTACTGTCAAGTAATACTTCATTGTACGCATCCCTCGACTGAATAAGAAATGTAGGTCGAACTATGCCAGTCGCTGTTATGCTTACGTTATGTCATGTATATATGTTGTTATGTTGTTATACGACGTCTGGCATTTTAGTGAGTGTGTGACTGTTTTATTTGAAAACTGTTTAAAACCATTTGCTATTTAACCATAAACATTATCCAAATATGCCATCAAATGCTCTGCCACTAACATATTTGAACACAAAATAATGACACTGGGACTCTGCAGGCCATTAACAAACAATTTCATTTCAACAGTGCCCATCTCTACCTATAACATAGCACTTTTTCCGCTCCGATGCTGGTGTTTGACAATGAACTGTCAACCAAACGTGTGAATAACATGTGTCAGTTGACAGGTAGTTACTTGCTTTTTACTACTGTAGCCGGTAATCTGCAGGGATGCAGGAGCGCGACGAAAAGTGAGGGGATTATTCCTCCAAGGACGCCAACCTCCAAGGGAGCGCCGATCTCCAAGAGGTGAGTCGCCTACTTAGAATGAATTTGGTAGTTAACTGAAACGTTTTCGGATTGAAAGACACATATATCAATACAATTTTCATTAACCCGCCCCCGACGGGGGGGGGGGGGCTTGGACCCCTTGAGGTTTTTCTAAGATTGTGAGTGAACAAACAAACACAGCGCCATGAAACCTTGTGTACCTTTTTCTTGATCATTTTTACACTTGCTTCAAGATTTCGACTTCAGGTCAAGTCAGGTATCTGACCTAGGTCAGATCAAACGCACCTATGTCTAAAAAAACGTTTAGCGCCCTGTAACTTTTTTCGGAAAACAAGACATCACAATAATACCTTTAGGGGTAAGTGGCCTTGATAGTTGTAACAAATCTGCTATCTCAGATTTTTCGGGATTTTCTGGTCATTGGCCTAAGGTCAAGCCCATTTTTAACCCTATTCCCGGCGGGGGGCTGAATCGGCCCCCCTCGGGTTTTTTGCTTGCTAATTCCAGGCTTTTTAACGCAGCTTCACGAAACTTGGTCACTTTTCCTAGCCATTCTTCCTACGCGCCGTGAGAAAATTTCAAAATTCTATGTTGTTCAGGGGTGGAGCCAGGCAACGTTTTCGAGAGGTACCTCATGCTATTTTTGGCCATGTTGAGGGTAAAAGGAAAATGCCTGCCAAAAACAGAGTTTTTCAGATAGAATTTAAAACTTTATATGGATGTATAGCCAAATAGTTGGGCAATATCCAGATCTAGCTTTGTTTATCTGAGGTCACTTTACAAGGTCAGGTCAAGGTCGAAAGTCAATTTTTTTGCAATAATTTCGGTGCCGTTTTTTCAAATGCCAAACCCGAAATATATATCACGTAGAAGGGTGCCCTCTACTTGTGTACGAAGTTTCAGCTTGATATCAGGTCAGGTCACGGAGCTATGACCTAAAATGTCAGTGCGCGTACCCTATATCGCAACAGCCATAACATGAAATTTTTGACATAGAGTGAATTCAAATGATTAAAAACTTTTGCAGATAATATTAAATGAACACGACATAATTCCAAGTGGCTCCAAGGTCACTGGAAGTCATTTAATGTCAAAGGTCACAAGTGGATCTGAAGAACGTGTGACTATGACAGTTCCCCCTTTTTCGTGTCCCTGGCACCGCTTATCGTAACATTATTCAAACATTGTAATGCCATTTGTATTTCTTTAGCCTGACATGACTAGCAGAAGCCAAAAAAGTGTTTTTGCCTCTTTTGTTCATTCAGTTGTTAGAAAACTAATCCTATTTTTGAAACCCTGTGAACGCCCCTGAATTTTCTAGAAATTTCAGATTTGTGTACCCATGGTAAAAGCCCTATCCATAATCTCTCGATTCACGCCAGTTTCATTGAAATCGGTCTATAAACAACGGAGTTATAAGAAGTACAAAAATACCCCCCATTTTGACATTTTTGCCCCCCTGTATCCACACATTTGAAAATTTTAAAAATTTCCTTTTATAAAAATGTAGCTCACGTCACGGCAAATCGATTGCCGTTTGTTGCGATGAAATCAGATTTGTAGTTCTCGAGATCTCAGGGGGGCCGGATCCGCCCCCTGCCGGGAATCGACCATACCGTCTAGCCCTCCGGGAACAGACATGTCGTTTTTTTCCGAAATTGGCGGAATATGCGGAATATTTTGCAAAATTTTGAGAGTGGAGTAAACCAACACCTAGTTGCCGTCATTGGGAAAAGTATCAACGACTCCCAGCCATTGACCTGGGGTCAGGCCACGAATAACTGTTTTGAGCCAAAATGTACCACCGTCAAAATCGCCGATGAATTACTCAGAATGGGTAGCAAATTGCAGAACTGGCTTGAAAAGACGTATGTAATACCAAGAACCTCAAAAGTTTTGAAAACTGCATATTTTGGTAATAAACAGGCCCTCGCGAATAAATCTCCCCAATTCTGTAGATTAGTAACTAATGAATTTTCCCCAAACTTAAGCATGAGAAACCACTACAAGAACCTCTAAAGTTAATAAAATTCACAGGGATAGCCTTATGTCGCAAAGATAAAGGGACGCTAAAAGTAGTTCATGTTAATTTCTTACTGCGCACGGCTGCAGTGTCCGCGGACAATCGGCGTGAAAATTGCCGTGTCTTTAACTCAACGTTTCGGCGTATATATTGAACAAATCTGAGAAATTAGACGTGTATCGGCATCTGCGAAACTTTACTTGTGCGTTGGTGCCTTTACCTAAGCGTTGTTAGTCACAGCTCTTGAGATTCAGGTCGTTTCTCGGTCTGATGCAGTCGGCTATGAGAAAAGATATGTGGGACGTAAATTGCTTACATATTATCTAAAAATAAAATTGAGACCAGTTTCGAGCTCTACTCATCACAAGCTTTCCAACGGCGTGCTTATTTTTATCGTGCGACTAACCTTCCGTGAGTTAGAGAGGGGGCAGCGAACCGCCTACCCCTGTTGGGCGTGATCGTCGCCGACCGACGGTCGTGCGCGGGTTAAGTATAAATAAAAATGCAGTGTAACAGACCATACGCCCACAAGAGGGTCTGGTCTGTAGATGGGGCACCAAATATATGAGGGGCGCCTGATCTGTAATTTTTTATCTGGAGGGGCATGGATTTGTGTAATTTGATGGGAGATGGGGAGTCTAGCCTGAAGGGGGCCCGAATCGTAAACGTTTCTAGCCTGTAAGGTGTCCCGTACGAGCACCTGGCCTGTAGGGGGAGGCACCAAATATATGAGAGGTGCCTAAAATGTACGAGGCACCTCGCTCGCCAAGGGCGCCGAGCCCCCAGGGCCTAGGGGCACTTGATATGTACGGAAGGCGCCTGGCCTGTATAGGGCGCTTACATCGTAGGCGTGTCTGATCTGAAAGGCGTCCTGTACAGGCGCCTGGTCTGTAGAGGGGCGCCAGGCATATGAGGGGCGCCTGGTATATGAGGGGCGCCAGGTATTTGAGGGGTGCTTGATGTGCACAGGTCACCCCGCTCGCCAGTAGCGCCGAGCCGCCAAGGGACGCCTGATCAGTACGGGGTCGTCAAGCCTGCAAGGGGCGGCTGTATCATAGACATGTCTGAGGTAGGAGAAGAAGTGACCGGATTCGGTATTGATCGCAGACTGGGTTTCAGTATTTTTTTCTTTATTTTCTTTTGGAGCCTTTTTTAGCTGTAGCATGCAGGGGCGCCCGCACCACGGACAAAAATTGTGAGGGCAATGTCCCCTCTGACCTCACCGGCAGTTACACCCACGGCTCGTTTTCGTCAAGTGAAATCCTGTGGAAGACGTGCAAAAACCATTATCCCGGCACGCCCTGGTGTGTTTTTGTATCCGCGACTGCCTGGGAGGTGTCAAAAAGGGCATCCTTGGTTATCTCAGGATCTTACCGTCGGATCTGGACCGGTATACCACCAATAGGCAGCCCTGAGTCTTACATTTCAGAAAATACTATGCAAGTCCTGGTCACGTGGCTGATGACGTCACAGGCCACGTCAAACACATAGCACGACCTCGGAAAAACTGACACCGGTTTGCACATCATTTCATCGGCAATACTGATCTTAAAGCTTAGTAACACAGTTCACGTGATGGCTTTAAAGTTCCCGCATCAGAAAACCTTCTAATTTTAATGTTTGCTATTTTTTCGAAATCGTAGGGATTTCCCCTCGAAAACCTTTGATTTCGAAGGCTGTCCTAGGCTACCAAAGACCTTCAGCTTCGGTTCCCAGAGTCGGCCCGAAGGAAATCAGACAAAAACGTCTGAAAACGCATTAACTCCTCAAGTACATCAATCGCGCTGTAGTCAAGCTAGGTGAATCATATCCGTAATGTTAAACGATACTTCCTTTTTCTAATCTTAACTCGCGCACGACCGTCGGTCGGCGGCGATCACGCCCGACTGGGGTGGGCGCAGTTGGCCGCCCCTCTCTAACTCAGGAACGGTTGGTCGCACGATAAACATAAGCACACCGTTGGAAAGCTTGTGACGAGTACAGCTCGAAACTGATCTCATTTTTAGTTTTAGATAATATGTAAACAATTTGCATCCTATATATGTTTTGTCATAGCGGACTGCATGAGACCGAGAAATGGCCTGAATCTCAAGGACTAATTAATAACGCATAGGTAAAGCCACCAGCGCACAAATAAAGGTCCGCAAATGCTGATACACATATAATTCCTCAGATTTGTTCAAAATATAAGCCGAAACGTTGAGTTAAAGACACAGCAATTTTCACGCCGGTTGTTGGCGTGCGCCGCGGCCGTACGCTGTACGAAATTAATGGGAACTAATTTAAGCGTTACTTTATTTTCGCGAAAAAAGCCTATCCATGTCAATTTTATTGATCTTAGTGATTCTTGTGATGGTTTTTCATGCTTAAATTTTGGAAAAATTCACGAGTTACCAATCTACACAACTGATCGAGCTTTATTTGCAAGAGCCTGTTTATTTCCAAAATATGCAATTCTTTCAAACTTTTTGAGGTTCCTGGTATTACTTACGTCTTTGCAAGCCAGTTCTGCCATTTTCTACCCATTCTAAGTAATTCATCGGTGAATTTGACGGTGGTACATTTTGACTCGCAACAGTTATTCGTGACCTGACGTCAGATTAATGGCTGGAAGTCATTTATACTTTGCCCGTTGACGTTAACTAGATATTAACTAGATATTAGATATTTGCTTCACTCGACACTAAAAAATGTTATGAAATGTCCCGTCGATTTCCGAAAAAAGGATGACATACCTTAAAAATGGGCTTGACCATAGGTCAATGACCCGTAAAATTTCGAAAATCTGAGATAGCAGGTTTGTTGCATCTATCATGATGACTAATCCTTGAAAGTATTATGGCGACATCTTGTTTTGCGAAAATGTTACAGGGCGCTAAATTTTTTTGGACATAGTTCCGTCTGACCTGGTCTAGGTCAGGCATCTGACTTGACCTGAGGTAAAAAATTTGACACAAGGTGTAAACCTGAAGAAGCAAAAGGTATACAAAGTTTCGTGGCTCTGTGTTTGTTGGTTCTCTCGCAGTCCCAGAGAAACCTCAGGTGGGGACGGTCAACTGCTCCCCCCAGTCGGGGGCGGGTTAAAATGGCTTACTCCTGCGGAAACTTCTGAGCTCTTGCATCCGTCTTACATCAGCCAGTTCTTTGAAATCCTTGCGTTCTCATGTTGGTTCATTGGCTAAAGCCTAGTTTTTCCAGAATATTCGGATTGCAAAATGCCCCCTGATTGGTTGTACATGATATCATAAATACACTATCCCCTTTCATCATTTCCATTCGTAGGTAGTATATAAGCAGGACCGGTTTTCGTTCAGTATGTATGTATCTCGGTGTATCTGTCGACTCAACATGTGGTGGACCACGTGACGCTCGTGACGTAGTGAAGTGCTAGTGCTGTGTGTGGCCAGTGTTTGACGTCAAGAATATAGGTGGTGAAAGTGGAAACTGTGTGTCTGACCAATAAGCGAAGAATTGGCAAGAAGAATTTGTGAAAAGTGAAGTGCTGAAGGAGACGAAAATTTGGCACAAACGAGGTCGCCAATAGCGAAACTATCACGCCAAGAAGAAAACTTTGCTACAAGCCTTCAGCTGTGTATCAGACGAAAGGTCACGATCTTCTGCATTAGAAGCATGCCAGAATATAAGAAAATGTCGCGTCAAGGTCAACCTGAGTCAGGTGAAAAATTTGTCTGTCTTTACATGCCAAAGATCAGTACTTACTCGCAGTTGTTTCGACCCACGTGACAAAAAGGGCGGAAGTGAAGTCTTCTGGTGATCAGTTTTGCATGACCTGTTTTTCATCCAATCAAGGTTATTTTAATTCAGATAATATATATTTGCGTGATTCTCCCAGTCAAAGAGCAATAATTACTCACTGGGATTCCTAACTGCGTCAAGTACTGAACGGAAATGACATTTCGTAATAATTCAATCCGCTGTCTGCTCTTTATTGGGTCAAGGTCAAATTAGCTCAGGACAGAGAGACATTTTTCTTTTTCTGACTAGGAACAATAATTGCAATTTGCTGGTACTATACGATCTTCCACAGACAATGTTGTATTTTATTTTGTGGACCTTGCTAAGAGGTTCATATAGGTTTGCTTGGCTGACTCGAGCTATTGGGAAGTTCAGGGGCAATTACTTCTATCACTCAGAATGCAAATCAGTCCAATGATCATCATGCATGTGGCCCAGCGTGACCCCTAACATTGACGTGTCAAGATTGCATATCCGTTTGGGAATCGCGTCCAATGTAAATACAAATAATCGGTGCTTTATACTGGCGAATATTATGAAGAAAAACGGAGCATGTCCCTGCCACCGCAGGAAGAGGCGAAAACATGCATGCGAGGGTTTACATATGACGTCATATCCCAATCACTTGGCCCAGCATGGAGATGGTTTTGATGTCAAAAGATGTAAAATTGGTTGTTGAACAGTTACGGTAAGTTGGTTGGACTGGCACAAACGGTCCAGAAATTATTCACAAAAAACCGAGGGGGTTCGCCATTTGACACCGCCAGGCGGTGCCGGGTTAAACCGCAAAGTTGAAGTAAATAATTGTTCTCCAGTAAGGGATGACTGTGCTCGTCAGTCCAGCAAAACCACACGGAAAGATGGGGGATCTGGGACATTTGCCATTGCCATCATTTCTGCTGTAAATTTCTGAAAACCGGATATGAATCACAGATCCCAAAATCTATTGGACAAAATTCGAGCTTTCCTTGGGTTGGTCTGGCTGGCCCCACTCGTCGGCCTCCCAACTGGCTCCCCATACTCGAACTCTGTTATACGAGTCTCTGATGCCAACGCAAGCGTCGGAAATAGGCCCAGAAAAAGTGAAGTTAGCGTGCGTTGGGTATGTGTATGTGCAGTCGATAATCAATACCTTTGGCCATTAAACTTTTCACCACGTTTATAAAACACCTTTGGAAAGACAGCTTAGGCCCGTGCCTTCTGAATGGCTTCCCGGAGGGTGAAATAGCGGCATAATTTCTCCGCCATCGCAGATATTTGCGCCAGTCGGGGAGTATTGTCTATCGCTGCGCGTTTGCAGCGAGGCCCGAATGCACTGGCTTTCACGGCAACGAGGTCGTTAATAAGCGGATTGTTTTTTGTCAAGTTGGTGGAGGGTTCGCAAACGCCGTCACAAATCAGTCAATGCCGCGATAAGATCGCTAGTTCACACTCAGCGCCCACGGGAGTAAGACGTGCTGCGGTTTCTGCATGATACTGATCTGCTAAACTGCCGTTTCGCCATTGAAAAAATTTCAACTATTCAAGGTAGGGTTTGAAGACGGACCTGGAGCCGTTTCGAGAAGCAGGCAATTCCTCAAATTCATTGCCGGCTGTCGAGACGGGCTACAGATGTCGCCCCGGTCGCCGGCGCCTCGTGTGGTGTGGTGCGTCATTCTGACGCTGGTCGTTGCCTACACGCTGGTGCAGTTGAAGGACTGCGTGCTGCGTTTCGGGGCCGAGCCGGTCACCAGCCGGCGAGACTCTGTCGATACGGACCTGCTGCCTGTGCCGGCGCTGACCCTCTGCAACCGCGCCCTCGACAACTTCATACTGGGCCACCTCGTCGCGGGGCGTTTAAAACTCGCCGTCACGGACATATCAGAGCTGGCCTGGCATGATAAGGGTGCGGAGACAATGTCAGACGTGTTCAGACAGGCTGCAGTCGGTCTCAGCGAAGCGTTTGGATTCTGTCAGCTCTCTGGGAGGCCATGTGAGGAAAGCGGCTCCTGGCGGCGCCGGCAGTTCTCGGCGGTTGGCGACTGCTTCACATTCACCCCCAACGTCAGCCGCGGCATGGACGTCGGCATCGGCTTCAGCATCCGGTTCCTCATGCCCCGTAGGATATACGCTGTCCTGGAGGAGACGTCTGCGCTTATCGGCCGGCAGTTTCGCTGGCTTCAAAAGGATGATGTGTCGCTGTCAGTTTATCTACATAGCGCTGAGGATCCGTTCACCTGGCTGCCGTGGGTGCAGGAGCTGGAGCCGGCCGTCGTCCCACTGGGCTCCCATACAGGGATTTCCATCTTGTTAGAACAACAGCACCGGCTCAACCAACGCCGGGCGCCCTGCGAGTCCCGGTCCGGCTACAGTCGCGTCCGCTGCGCGCTGGCCTGCCACGCAGCCGCCGCCACCGCCGCCACCGGGCTCGACTGCCGCGTCACCGACATGCCGACCGACGCACCGCTCTGCGGCAGCTTCACCAACTACACGGCGATGCAGAGGGCGTTCGCGTCGCCGGAGGGCGCCGCAGCGGCTATGATCCCTTGCCGGGCGCGCTGTCCGCGACCCTGCCACGAGCTCCGGTTCCGTGCTACCAGGGCGCATGTGGAGACGTCGTCGGCTAAGGTCGGCGACAGAGAGTTCCTGCTGCATGTCTACTATTCAAGCCCGCAGACGGAGGTCTACAGCGAGCAGTGGGCCTACAGCCTTTCGGCGCTGATCGGCGAGGCCGGCGGCGTGGTCGGCCTGATGCTGGGCCTCTCCGTGCTGTCCGTGGTCCAGATGGTTGAGACCGCCGTCACCACACTGATGGTCCGTCTGACCTCGGCCAGAGCAGGGCCTGACCATCAGCAGCGGCGTCACTAGCGGTGTAACACTGCAGTGGAGTTCCTCGTCAGGAAATATTTACTACTTGCAGGCACAGACAACCAAATTTTCCTTCACCAAGCTGCATTACTGTTATTGCACATCCGACATGTATTACATGCTGTTACTCATACCAAGGATGCATGTATGATATAATGCATGACCTGTTGGGTAACACGACTGCATTTTGATGTTGTAGTGGTTCCCGTCACGCTGCGTTATTACCGTTTTTCGGCCACCAATAAATGTCATTATTCCACAAACCTGTAAATCCGGCAAAAACGACATTTTTTGGCTATTATAAGCCATTAACTATCCTACCATATATTCCAAAACATCTTGATAGATCATTCATGCTAGTCCTATACATCTTGTTACCACTAATGATTTAATAAATAGCACGTAGTTTGATTTTCAAAGAGGTCTGTCGACCTGCACACGTGTAAGTTCATGTAAGCTTCTTGTAACAAAAGAAATGACACGCCAAGTCTTTTGTTACAAGAAAATATATCCAAGGCTTTCGAAAAGAGTCATTTTCTATGCGGTATCTACCTTGATTTTCGAAAGACTTTTTACGCAGTTGTACCGAAAATAGTCTTACTAAAGCGAGGAAAATATGGTTTAGTTGGCAGTGTTCAAAAACCGATATCTTATTTATTTGGAGGAGTTCTATGTGTGACGTTAAATTCTATTTCTTCGAGATTCTATCCGATGAATATCAGGACGTAGTACCTGGCTCTCTCATTGAGCTATATATTGATCTATAAAAACAATTTTGCAGAGGTTTGGAAAACTCAGATTGCCTTTTGTATACTAATGATACTGCCTTATTTCTGAGAGTAATAATGCTTAACATATCCAAACTATGACTGCTGATAAACTTCTACAAATCTGCAAATGGCCGCGCACTAACAAACGTTGATTGAACGCAAAAAAATGCCAACCTTATAATAATTCACAGAAAAATACAGACTTAGGTGTGGTACTGACTGAAAGAAACATACAGCTTGTTGACAAGGTCAAATATTTGGGAACGTACACATATATATATATATATATATATATATATATATATATATATACATGTTGATCTGCAGGGGCGACGATTTCTGTAGGTGATGGGGGGGGGGGCGAGTCGAGGGCCCGATAACCTAACCTTTTCCAAATGTGGTCTCCCCATCGGATTTACCCCACTTTGTTTTGACGAAAGGAAATTTACAAGTTTTTGTTACTGTTTATGAACTAGAAAAATTACATATATCCCATTACATATATTTATATATATGTACATAGATGAGTTGATAGATAGATAGATAGATAGACAGATAAATAGATAGATAAAAAGAAAGATAGATAGATAGATAGATAGATAGATAGATAGACAGATAGATGGATAGATAGATAGATAGATAGATAGATAGATAGATAGATAGATTAGAAAGATAGATAGACAGATCTAATAAAAGGCAGAAGGATAGATAGATCGCTTTAGATCTTACGAGCATCTTTACTTTCTGCCTAAATCTTGGCTATTGCGGCCATTCTTTTCGTTATTATTTCCTTTCAGGTCGGCGGAAAATATTGGGGGTCCAAATCATCATGGGTGGCAGGGTCATCAAAAAAGGATACAAATCGACACTCCTGTTGTCCTGGAATTACCATGTTAGTGATGTGTGCAGCATTGTAAGTAGAAACGTAAGAATTCTCTGTTGGTCCCGATCTTTCCTCGGCCAAAATTCATTGCTTCTATGTAATGCATGTAATTGTCATACTTAATTACTGATGTGCCATTTGGGGTAAAATATTAGCTAGATAATTAAATTGAGCTCCAAAAACGTGGATTAAGATCATTATTGGGCACGACAGACTGTCACCGTGACCAACAGTGTACAACAACGAATGTAAAAACATTGAAAACTTACTATACATTGAAGTTGCGAATCCTAAGCAATTCAAGTCTAGAAAAATGCAGCTTGTCTGCTCTTTATCACATGAAGGCTATAGCTCCTTTTTTGTGAATCACCAACAAAACTATTGGTTTTCCGAACATATAGGGTTTCGGATAGAAAGTGAATGGTTCCAGCATGTTTGTTTCTAGATAGGTTTCCGAAATCAATACCGAACTTCGTTACAAAAATGGATACCAGGAATCACACAGAAGTAGCTCAAGATAGAAGACAACTAGAATTATATACATGCAGTCCGTATTCACTTTCGCTTTGGCATAACTTGGACTCCCTGACGCAGACGTACGCAATGACAACTCACGCATTTTCACAGTATTCAGGCATGTGGAGTACATTTGTGAAAGTTTTGTGTGCGATTCACCGTCTGACTTGAATGCCGTGGCCCGAGGTTGTACATCTCTCCTCCTGCTCCAGGAAAGCAAAAAGGGGTGTGGGGTGGTCCGCTTGGTCCGTCAGTCGAAGGGCCGGTAATGTGATGTGACGTGATGTGCGACACCGTGACTGATAAGCCGAGACTTGCTGGTTGAAATCCACCGATTAAACGTGTATTTTAAGCTAAAAACCACAGAAGCAAGACTTTCCGACTACGTCACAGCCGCTCTTCCCGACACATGCCTGCAGGGCACTGGCCGAACATTCAAAAACGCACTTCTGCAGCCACTTCCAACAAATCGTACCACACTTTTCCAGCGATCCTTCATTCCCGCCACTACCAGAGGCTGGAGTAGGCTTCCAGAACCAGTCCGTGCCCTCACTTCACCTAAATCCTTCAAACGAGAAATATCTCAGCGGCTGAATGTTCTGACTCGGCCAATGTATTATTCTCTAGGCAGTAAAATCGGCATCACACTACACACAAAACTGCGGGTAGGAATGGCAGATCTCAGTGCACACCCATTGACATGTGACTGACCCATATCCCATTCAGTCATCTCACACGCTTGCGTCTGCGGAATGCTTCTGAAACTAAAGCTAATTTTATCACACATTGCCGACTTTGTGCGCATTGCAGGACTTTAGAAGGATGTCAGATATTCTGCATCGCTATTTTTCCGAATGACCAACTGACACAAAAACAAGCGTGCCTTACACGGAACGCACATCAGCGCCAACGAGCAAACCAGGGTTGCCTTTTCTTCCATCGGTTTCTCCTCGACTCTACAACATTTGCTCATTACTATATTAATTAAGCCGATGTGGATCGATAACGGTATGGGGAGGCTGACCTTTGCGTTGACTGGGGCACTAGGTGATGCCTTTGCGGCGGAGGTCGAAAGGGCAAATGAATTTGCTATTGCAATAACTGGAAATATATTTTGATTGACTGATTGAGCGATGACTGCAACGGTCGTTCTACCATATAACGGTGCTACCACGAAGTCCCGTTTCGTAACTGGTTCAATCGAACGCTGGTCAAAGAAAATCAAGATGTCTTGAGGTTCCTAAATTTCAGGTGTTGAAAGTGTCAGGCAGTGCTGCAAATTCATCGGGAAAGAGCATAAAAGTGCTGCAAATTTTTCTGTTTTTGGAAACAGTGGTTGGCCTACATCAAACTGCTAGTGTTCCTTTACAACCCACAATACGCATCACTTGGTTCGAATCAGTTTTGAACTAGAGAACGTGTTTCACACCGAAGTATGTCTTGGCTCGCAGCAGATGCCAAGGGCATCCTTGATTTGGAGTTAAAATAATGGTGAGATTTCATCCTCCACTGCACAGCGGGTGTAAGGAAGACAGGCAAGCATCAAAAACGACCACGTGCAATCTACTGCAAACGCCGCTGATGTGTGTGGAACATCTTTTTGGGCGCCAACTCAGATCCGACGTTGTTTTCAAATAAAATGGCGCTTTTGACAACGCTTCAGTAGATGCCATTTTAACAGACTTACAACAACCGAATCACAATAAACTAACAGTAAATAACTAACAATGGTGAACACATGGTCAGATTGTTATACATATTTTTTTTGAAGAGCTTCTACCTCGCAATTCTTTCCGTTACTAGTCTTCTACTTGTGGGACAAGGTTTCACTGTCATGGTTACTAACCATGATAGTGCAATCATACCTATCTGACGGCAATGTGGCATTACCCTAATGTGACAATATCGTTAAGTAGCATCGCTTTGGTTTTTACAGTCGGCGTTATGTTACCAGTCCACCGGCGCAGAGTCACCCGCTCTCAGGCACAATCTCAAAAGGCGTTGGCTCCCTGATAAATATCTTGTTTTCCAAACAAGACAAATCGTGGCGGAAGCCGTCGGGGAAGCGCAGCTTGAACCGCTGAAGCACGCCCGTGACGAACAGGAACAGCTCGGCGCGCGCCATCGCCTCGCCGAGACACGCCCTCCGGCCGGTGGAGAACGGCATCAGCGACCGGCTCGGCTTCACCTTGCCGTCGACGTCCAGGAAGCGCTCCGGCCGGAACTGGTCCGCTTCCGGGAAGAGTTTCTCATCAAGATGCACGGCCATCAGCAGGGAGATCACCTGCGCTCCCTTTGGTACCGTGTAGCCTCCCAGCTGGAACTCCTCGCTGCTGACGTGCTCGACACCGAAAGGCGCGATGTTGGCTAACCGCTGCGTCTCCATCAGGAATGCCTCCGTGTACGGCATACGGGACCTGTCTGCCAGTTCCGGCGGACGATCACCTCCCACTGCTGCTCTGATTTCAGCCCTCAGTCGTTGCTGCACATCGGGATGCGAGCAGAGAAAGCAGAAGGCCCAGAGCAACGTGGACGTGGTGGTGTCGTAGCCGGCAACGAAGAGGTCCAGAATCGACCGGAGAAGGTGTCGGTTAGTAAAGAGCTCCGGGTTGCCTTTCCTCTCCTGAAGGAAGCAGTCGATGTAGTCACGCGGTTCACCGGCGAGGTCAACGGTGCGTTCGTGCTCGTCAATGGCCGGTTGCAGCAGCTTCTTGATGGGTGTATTGAAGTATTCCAGCTGACGGTCTAAGCCTGTCAGTCGTGTCGGAAGTTTCAGAAGCACGGGAAAAAGAATGAAAAGGGCAAAAAGCCCCTGTCGACCACCAAACTTTTCCAGGCAGTTTATCACCTCGAGAGCCCTTGTATCTCCTATCGAGAAACTCTCGCTGGAGACCGTGCCCCAGATGATGTTGGCGACTGCTATCCTGAGACTCCGGGAAAATGACAACGCCTTTCCCTCGCTAGGGGCCATCACTTCGTCCAAGAAGCTCCTGACATGCTCCTGGATGACGCCTTCCAACTTTGATGTCCCCATGCCGAGGTTCCTCAGGTGGTGAAGGGTGAAGCGCCTGGTGTGATGCCAAACGGCACCACTAGAGAAAACGACGCCGCGGTCGGCAAGAAACAGCGTGAACAGCTCGTTACTGCGTCGGTTGGCCGTCGCCGCCCTGCTGAAAGCCTCTCGAATCAGTTCGGGATCAGACAGGACCACCGCTGTCTCCCCGATCACCGAGTGTTGGAAGATGGGGCCGTACTGCTTCGACCACTTCATGTACGACCGTTCCTTCCGGACCAGCTCCATGCTGAAGAGCTGACCTACCAGAGGCAGGCCGCGCGGACCTGCAGAACATAATCCCATTGTCAGAACAAGTGCGGCAATGCTATAGAGATGTTCGCTCGTCGGTAGCAAACCAAAAGTTCGCTTGAAGCAGAACTGCGGCAAATGTAACGTATTCCGTTATGAATGTCCGCTTTAGTTTTATCAGGCATTGCATGTTAGTTATGGAAACCATTCAACTTTACTGTAGTTAACACTAAAACTAAACGTCGTCGGGCCGGAGGTCATCGGAGCCCCCTCCGGTTTTCTGGGGATTACAAGAAAAAAGGAAATGCAGAAGTATGAAACTTGGGGTACATTTTCGTATATCCTTTTTACACCTTGCGTCAATTTTTAACACTTCAGGTCACTAACATGAAAGTTAATCATGTTTCTTTTTAGCTTTTCCCAGTCATGCAATGCTTAAAAAAGTGCAAATCGTATTATTCTGTTCGTATAATGCTGGCATAGGCGGCGCCAGGGAGAGGAGAAGAGGGCAGCTGTCATGGCCGCATGTTCAACACGCCAGCTTACGACCTTTGACTTCAAATGACGTCAGATGACGTCCGAGACACATGGAACAGCCTTTAATTCATTTGATAGTTTTTCAAGACGTTTCCAGTCATTCAAATCGACGGTATTACCAAAAATCCTGTTTATGGCCATCGTGGTATACGGCATACGAGCGAACATTTCAGGTCGTAGCTACCCGACCTGATTTTACCTTGAAACTTAAACGCGGGTAGAGGGCTTGTGTTGCGTCACATGTTTAGATTTTGCTGTTTCAAAATTAGCGTCGAAAATATTTACATGAAGCCAAATTTTCATGACTTGTGACCTTGACCTGACGTCGCGAACTGACATCAAAACAACGAGAAGATTTTTGTATGTTTACCCAGTTATTTACCTGTACACTCATCAATTTCAAGTGTTTTCTTAAAAGTCTATTTTGGCAAACATTTTTTCTACCTTTAACAGTGCCGAGAATGGTTTGAAGTGCCTCCCAAAAAACATGACTTGGCACCGCCCTTGAGAGAATAAAATCATGGAAATTTTGACAAGTAGGAGGCATAGCTAGGAAATGTCACCATACTTCGTGAAATTGTTTCAAAAATCTTGGAAATGGCGAACAAAAACCGGACGGGAGCTTCTGAAGCCTCCGTCATATGGCAATAGGGTTCATCCTATTCCGTATTCAGGTTAATCCTATCCTATTCCGTGGGGCAGATTCTGCCCCACCCCCTCCGGTTTTTCCCTAGTCACTCCCGGGGTTTTGGGAGCTGGTTGACTTGAAACTTGGTGACTTTCCCTAAATATGTTTTTTACGTGTGACCAAATTAAAGGAAAAAAATATCTTCCAGGGCCAGTTTTAGGACAAATGTTGGGGAAATATCGTTTGAGGAGCATCGCACTTTCTGGAAATCACGAACTTCCAAGTGGTCATGTATCAGTTTGATTTCCTTTATCATGCCACAGAGAGTTCGAACGACGTAAATACCTGTCACCTGCACACTTTCAAGTATTTTTAAGGAAAATATTGGTCAATGGCGGACCCAATGGCACGTAAAAGGGGTATTTATATTTTTCATTCCTAGGAATTTATGACTCACTGTATTAACAAAGCAAAGCTAACGAGTGCTGTGGATATCTTTATCTTAATTTACGCATATAATTCACCTGTGTATACTGCCAAGGTTTTCTCCAGGCATCAGTTTTCGGATGCATATTTCGACCAATAACATGTTCAATGGGCCTAACAAACATCTGTATATGTGGGATTGGTTTTGTTAGCGCAACATATACTACGTTTAAATGCCATATATTTTAGTGAAAATAAAAGTTAGGGGCGGCTCCAGAGTAACGTAAAGAGGTTCTTTTGTTTCTCATTATTCGTGAGAAAGTATGACCTGATTTAAGACATAAAACACGGCCACACCATGTAGTTATTGACCAGTCTTCTTCTGGCACCCGGGTCCACTTATGCGCATTTGTAACATGTAAACAATGTGACATGTAACACAGATGGAAATGTTTTCCGAGCAGAAATAAGCTGGCCATACTAAAAATATGTTGCAGAATAACGGAACATTTGCCTAAAACGCATACTATTTTTTTAATGTGCCCTGAATACGCTTATTAATTTCGAAAATTGATCTCTTCCTAACGGACATGAAAGACCTATGGACTGTCGGTAGAATGATATGAACTAGAACAAAATCGGGCATCAAAGCTGGTGAGACAGCTTGCATAAGTAAACCCTATTTAAACCTTCATTTTGACCCCCTAATCCTCTCCCTTTCCAAATACTCATGTCTTTAAAAAAAGGATCCGGCTACCAAACGCTGTTTTTCGCCAGCGAATCGGACCAATAGTTTTTGAGAACGCGAAGGGGGCAGAATCTGCCCCCCCTCTAGAACGGAATCGTACTTAGCGGGCGGGAGCACGGAATGGGGGGGGGGGCAAACTGGCGCTTAAGGATGGACTGAGGCTAGTGCTACTATAAAAAAACATTTTTGATTACACCGTGACTCCTCCAAGATCGATAATAGATGACAAGGTTACTGACCTTAATTCGTTATGTTGACTTAAAATGACTTGCGCAGACAAGGGTAATAGTGCAGAAGTCACCAACACTATGGTTGGCACCCATGTTTATGATAAAGGAAGAATGAGTACCATGAAGCACTTAGCTCCTTTTATACCCGACGGAGATCGTCGTCGTAACGTCCTTTCTCCGTGGCATGCCTTCGACAGAAGTAACAGGTTAGTGACCTGTTTAGGCACTTACTTCAGATATTCGCACAGTGTGTAAAAAGAATCGAAAGTCAGCTATGAAAAATTCCAGACCGATGAGAGCAGTTGTGCTGGGGTAACTTGGGAAAAACCTGGGGAGGGGGCACCAACCTCCCCTGTACTGGCGAGGGCTAAATTCAGTCGCATTGCATAACCAATTGGGATTTCCAAGACAGAAGTTTATTTCTATGTGTCATCTTTGTCGCAGCTTGTAGCTTTACCAATTGCCCGTTTCGCCGTACCCTGTTAGTTACAGCCACGTCCGTTTAATTTCTTTGAATTTACAAGACTTGAATATATCAATAACTTGAAACGACGAATAATGAAGCACTTAAACAACCATGCTATTAATGAGCTTCATTTTCATATCATATCATGTATTCAAACTAACTGGAATACCTTATATTGCAAACCAGGTGAACACTACAGTATCCCAATGGTTGCAACCATGCTTTAATGAGTTTCATTTCCATACCATGTCAGCTGTTCGTAACTAATTGGAATTCCCTATACTGCAAGCCATGAGAACACTTCATGCCAATGGCTGTAAACTAAACGCGCCACCATGAATGAAACCTAACGGCCCCCCCCCCCGCCGTACTCGCAATCGGCGCCATGTACGTCCAGCCGGGGTGGGGGCACCCATCCTCTGACTCGGTTGGTTGCCGCATAAAACTAATCATACTGCTGGAAAGCTCGTGACAAAGCTAGAAACCATCACTTTTTGCTTTTCGAACATTTTAAGCAAATTAGATCCTGCACATGCTTTCTCACAGCAGACTGCAGGTATCCCTGAAATGCCGTGGTAGGGGATGCAGAATTTGCCCCCCCCCCCGCTGAGCACAGAATCGTATGTACCAGGCAGGTGCATGGCATAAGGTTAAAAACCGAAAAACTTGCGTGTGAAGGTATTCCCAAGGACGCTGGGTTGAAGTTTATGCATAGCTGTTGTTCCAAAAACCGCTTTTCTGGCGTAAAACCCCACAAAGAACTTGATATTTCAGTTCATAAACAATGCATACCTTCCGGTACCCTTGAAAGCTGTACCTGCGTACTGACGTCTGACAAGAGCCACTCAAGACTTGACTCGAGGCCTGACCAGAGCCTCGGGCGCCCGGTCTTGGCTTGGCTTCTAGTGTCAAGTCCTGACATCCAGGCGTGCGTGATCCACCCTAACTCACAAACAAATTTGGAATGCTGACCTGGCGGCAGGTTTCTGCTCCTGTTTCGGTACACGTACAGGACCGCCAGCAGTGCAGCCACAGTCGCTGAGATTGCCAGAATCATGCTTTTCGTTCAGTCTCCCGATGGGTCTGTTTCCCGAAGTCGCTGCGCTCACTGCGACATTCACCGTGGCACTGCGTTCCCAAGCCAGAACAGGCATTCTCTTCGTTCGGAGGCAGCCAGGGGCGATGTCAGGATGTTGGGAGGGGCAGCACTGATGCACCCAAACCATTTCAGCCAATTCGAGCCACCGACGCGACGAAAGAGGCTTTTTTTTGGCCAGCCTGCGAGGAGACCCGAGATCTCGCGACCTGGGATCGCCCCTGACCGGGACTCGAGGCCAGCAGAGGGAGAGGGGCGACAGGCCGTCGACCCCGCTGTTTGTTACCAAGGTCTCCAGTTCGTTTCGGCTCTCAGCGCAATGGGCAC
Source organism: Capitulum mitella (assembly GCA_030062745.1). NCBI lineage: Eukaryota > Metazoa > Arthropoda > Thecostraca > Pollicipedomorpha > Pollicipedidae > Capitulum > Capitulum mitella. The sequence continues at coordinate 3,859,456 of CP099853.1, read as the reverse complement.
GGCCACGGACCAACTGCGATCTGCCAACATGTTTGATCTTGAACTAACATTCAATGTTTCGAGCCAGATAGCTATAATCAACTCGCAATCGTTTTAAATACACTAACGCGGCATGAACTTAACCCGCGCACGACCGTCGGTCCGTCCCGAACACCGTCGACGGGGGGGGGGCAGTTGACTGCCCCCCCCTCTAACTCACGAACGGTTGGTCGCACGATAAAAATAAGCATACCGTTGGAAAGCCCGTCACGAGTAGAGCTCGAAACTGGTCTCATTTTTAGTTTTAGATAATATGTAAGCCAATTTGTGCCCTATGTATGTTTTCTCATAGCCGACTACATGAGACCGAGAAATGGCCTGAATCTCAAGGGCTGTGACTAATAACGCATAGGTAAAGGCACCAGCGCACAAGTAAATATCCGCGGATGGCGATACACGTCTAATTTCCTCAGATTTGTTCAATATATACGCCGAAACTTTGAGTTAAAGACACCGTAATTCTCCCGTCAGGCGACACTGTGCGCCGCTGCCGTATGCGGTATCAAATTGACGAGAATTAATTTTAGCGTTCCTTTATTTTCGCGAAAAAAGACCATCTATGTCAATTTTATTGATCTTTGTGGTTCTTGTGATGGTCTCTCATGCTTAAATTTTGGAAAAATTGATAAGTTACCAATCTACAAAGTTGGCGGAGCTTTATTCGCGAGAGCCTGTTTATTTGCAAAATATGCTACTTTTTCAAACTTTTTGAGATTCCTGGTATTACTTACATCTGTGCAAGCTAGTTCTGCCATTTTCTACCCATTCTGAGTAATTAATCGTCGATTTTGACGGTGGTACATTTTGGCCCACTTCAGTTATTCGTGACCTGACCTCAGGTCAATGGCTGGAAGTCACTGATACTTTGCCCAATAACGGTAACTAGATGTCTGCTTCACTCCACACTAAAAATGTGATGAAATATTCCGTCAATTTCAGAAAAAACGGCGATATGTCTTAAAAATGGGCTTGACCTTAGGTCAATGACCTGGAAAATTCCGAAAAAATCCGAGATAGCAGATTTGTTGCATCTATCACGATCACTAATCCCTGAAAGTATTATTGAGATATCTTGTTTTGCGAAAAAGTTAGAGGGAGCTAAACTTTTTTGGACTTAGGTCTGTTTGACCTGGTCCAGGTCAGGCACCTGACCTGACCTGAGGTCAAAATTTCGACACGAGACGTAAAATTGATGGAGCAAAAGGTACACAAAGTTTCGTGACTCTGTGTTTGTTGGTTCTCTCGCAATCCCAGAAAAACCTCAGGGGGGGCAGTCAACTGCCCCCCCCCCCAGTCGGGGACGGGTTAAGCATTTCGCTACCCGCCAGCTACTGGGTGGATTTCCTTTTCCCTGTACGCCCCGCCTACCCTATCTCAAGAAGCGATTTGTCCCTGTTTCCGTGACCCGATCTCCGTGACCAAACGGCGAAAGATAGCCAGGCGCCGTAAGGACCCAGATATCCCACGTTTATTGGCCTCAAGGTTAACGGTGACGACACAGCCCAGGAGAAAGCTCTAAACTTCACGGTTATTTGCCAATTTTTCGCCAGAGGTGGCTGTAGTGTTCACATCTGGTGCTTAAAATTTGTTCACATCTGGTGCTTTGCTTTTGTCATTCGGAGGCAATACCGAAACATCCAAAAGGGCGAAGCAGAAGGCAGATGCCCAGTAAGTCGCAGAAAAGTAGAGCAGAACGGGAGTGATCGGATCAGTACGGTGGGTTGCTGTCGGCAGACGTGGGCCAAGGCAGTCAGGACGGATTCAGGAGTTTTCCAAGGGAGAGGCGGATTTTTTATGGCATCAAAACAATATTGTGGTGGCGCTAACATCACACCGAAAGAGCGCCAAAATTTCGCCGGAAGTAAACCAAACTGGACCGGCATCTTTTAAACGCCAGGGCACTCGCAGACGATCGCAGAGGCCCCGCTATGTCCTCTGAGTCCCGTCTGCGTCGCACAACTTTGAGTTCACGGCATCCTTTAAAGAACTGGGTGCAGATGAGCCACGTTAAGTAGGGTTTGGAATCGATAAAGGTTTTGATTTTTATCGATGAACGATATAGTTTACCCTGTCAATCGACTATCGATTAACAGAATACCGAAAAATTAATAGAATACCGAAAAATTGGGGTATATAATAGTTTCCATATCATATTTTAATAGGTGGGGGTGTGGGAAACAGGGGGAGAGGGGGGGGGGTGTTGAGGAGATGTACGTGAAACAGCCATACAAAATTGCATTCTTTCAGTCGGGTGGATTCAAGAAAAAGTCAAACGCATTTTAATGTTATTTCAAGGAAAAAGGATTTGAGTTTCCATCGTTTCTTTCAAGTGAACTTTCAAGGCACACAGTGCGTGCAGAATGCTGTCGCTCATCCGTTTCTTTCCTTTTCTTTCAACATTTCTTCCTTTAAAAATGTTTCTTTCTTTGGCTACCTGCTACTTGTCTTCGCTTTCTTGCAACTTGGCCGGTTTGTGTTTGTCTCACCGATCTGAACCTTATCGAATAACTTTTATCTGCAGATGAGTCCTATTATAGTGCTTTTGCACTTCATAATTATCTTGCACGCTTTGCAAGTAGCCTCATCGTTTCCGCGCACAAAAAAATCATTCTCAAAATAATCCCACACAGGTTGCTTACCCCCTTCCTTGATAGCAGAGGCCATAGCTTTATCCCTTATTACCCCAATAACGAGGTATTCTGCGCAGCTCAATGACACGTTTCCCTAGAAATCGTTTTCATATCGCACTAAAATTGCCATGAAAATGCACATCCGCCGGTGGTCAGGCAGCGAAAAGTTGGGTTGGTCTGTTGATGAGGTGATGTAGTAACAGGGACGCTTTCTCGATTTTCATTTGATTCAGACTTTCAATTTTAACTCCTGTTACCCTCCGGGGTGATTTAAAATAAAACTTTTGAATTAAAAAAATGCTTATATTTCTTGTAAAGTAAAAAGGCGCACTTGTGCGGATTTGTGCCGCACTGTGAACCCTTAAGGAGGCTGGATGGGGGGAGGCTCTCCTGGGGTGCACATCTGGGTAGTAATAAGACTCATATTTATAGTATAAGTGGAATCTTCCTTGAAAACTGGAATCAGCTGGCGACGTTATAAACGGTGCTTTTGGTAAAAAGGCGTAATCTTGATCGATAACTGGTGGCTATTTACCGGTAAACGATAAAGGACATTAAAACGGTTATCGATGAAACTTATCGATGATCCCAACCCTAATGTTAAGACTGCTTCATCTGGCCACAAGAGTTCCTTGTTAATGTAAGGGTGTCTATGTGCTATCACAAGGGAGCATGATGTCATACGTGCGCTCGTTAACGATGGGGTGTCTTTGTATCAGTCGGATCGGACAACAGTCGTCCGTGCGTGGCTTCCAGGCTCTTACCCGCCTTCGGAAAATAAGGGTTTCGCGTTTGGCGCCCTTAACCGAAGAAGGCGAGTAAGAAAACCAAACGGCAACGTTTTTACGTTTTTACCGCATGTTGTGTAGCATCTCCCACTTCCGATCGAGTCCGGTCACTGGCATAGGTCGCGTAAAAGAGGTCAGCCTTCAGTTTTTTTTAAGTCCTCTACGACCACATCGTGGGGTCAATTATCGTAAAACTTTCTGGGATAGTAGTCGAAAACATCACTAAAAAGTGTGCCACCTCAATCTTGGTCAAGGTCAAGGCCAATGGCCTGAGGTCAGCTAAATTTTCGCCATACTTCCTTATTTCTAGCGGTTCTGAATCGTTTCTTTGACTCTTTGGTGCCTGAAATGCATTCCTGGGCCAAGGAAGTCACTAAACACGACAAACAACGCTGACTGACATGAACGTCATGAGGTCAAGTCAGGCGACATTTTCGCTGAAGTGGCAAAAAAGGAGTCTAAAACCACGTTTTGACGATTGTACTGGTAAAAGTAGTCCTTAAAGTCTATTTTGCTGTCAAAAATTGTGCTAAGACCTTCCAAGCTGTGGAATGACCTCAGGTAATCTCAGGTCATGCGAAGTCACTGTAGTAGAAGCTGAATTCAGATCTAGGTGGCAGCTTAATCCCTCTGGTTTCTTTCATGATACAAAAACAGATCGAGACATGAAAAGATAAAACCCGTGCTTGCTTCAAACCAGGTCATGTTCCAACGTCAGGTCGGGTCATATGACCGATCTCATATAACACCCTATTTATCACTGTTGTGGAGCCGATGGAGTCTCATTCAAAAGGTGCATTACTCGCCCTGACAAAGAACAATAATATTCTCGTGATAATTCAATCTGCTCTGTCTGCTTTTTATCGGGTCAAGATCAAGACAGGTTAGGGCGGACAGTCATTTTATCCTTTTCTGACTAGGAAGAATATTTGCTCTTTGCTGATACTGAACGATCTTCCACAGAAAATCCTGTATTCCATTTCGTATTGACATCTACCTATGACGTGACCTGACATGACGTCACGTTGCATTTGGTGAACCTTGCTAAGAGGCGCACATAGATTTACTTCTCTGGCTTGAACGATGGGGAAAAACAGCTCAAGAAATTCTATGACCCACAAACCAAACCAGTGTAACTGTCATCATGTATGTGACCTAGCATGACCTCCAAAGTTAACGTGCCACGGTTTTGTATGCTTTCGGTGACCATGTCCTATGTAAATCCATACAATCCATGCATTATGTTTGCGAATATTAGTAAAGAAAAAACGATGCATGTTCATACTTCCATATGTTGTTGTTGTGACATTTTGCTCTTTCTACCTGCTCCCGCATGGCGAGTCGTATGCGTCACGAGATCCGAGAGCAGCGGCACTGTAATCCATTGTCATACATCAAGTTCCAAATACACCATTTAAATTTTTTGACCTTTTGATCAAAAAGCTGGCACTCCAATAATATTTTTGGGGTGATTTTCATTCTGACATTTCCATTGTTTAAAGGTTCAATGCAACCTACGTGCGTGGGGAATGGTCTCCTCAACAAAAGTCTGAAATCGATCCGGTCTGATATGTATCCCTACCGTTCAAAAGGCGTCCCTGTAACTCCAAGAAGACGCCCTTGCGATGATGCACGGGTGCCCCTTTGGTAAAGCAGTGATCCTGTGACAGCAAGCATGCGTCCCCGTGATGGAGTATGGGCTCCATGTCGTTCGAAGATCCATGCAACATCAAGAGGGCGCCCCTGTGATGGTTTTTGGTCAAATTGTCGATCACAGAGTTCCCTTGCGACACTAAGGAGCCACCCCTGTGACAGAGAGCGGTGGATGGGAAGGAGCTCATTGTGAACTAAAAGCATACGAAAACTGCCTGCCGGGAAGACGACGTGTAATGATTTTCACAAAAAATGCGGACCTAAGGGGGAAGGGGGCCGGCCCCCCGGACCCCCTTGGCTGCGCCTGTGCCTTCGAGGTCAGATCGGTTCAAATGTTCAAAACTTCGTCGATTTGGCAGTTTTTGTGACTTCTTCCCGGATAATAACCATAGTTCATCGAAAGTGTGCCATTATCAGAATTATCCCTATTTGAAGAGTGATCCACGACGGCTTGCACACAGATCACACCATTTAATTTCAGATGAATCATATATCATCTTACATCGCCGTCGGTAAGGCATGGTGGGGGGGGGACGATCGGCTGGTTTTGACTTTATGGGGCGATGTCTCCAAAAATGTCCATCTGATTTTCCGTTTTTTTTTATTTTCCTTTTTTACGCGCACTTTTTTTTACACACAGATATGAATTTAAACTATGCAAAAACCTTCTATAGTTGACTTTATGGGGTTACATCTCCAAAAAAGTCCACCTGATTTTCCGTTTCTTTTTTTATTTCCCTTTTTGGCGCGCACTAGATATCAATTTAAACTATGCAAAAACCGGCAATCTGCGACGAACATGAGGTTGGAATTACGAATGGGTTTTGCCCCGCTATTTTAACCCGCGCACGACCGCCGGTCGGCAACGATCACGCCAGACTGGGACTGCAGTTAACCGCCTCCCTCTGACTCTTGAACGGTTGGTCACATGATAAAAATAAGCACACCGTTGGAACGCTTGTGACGAGTAGAGTTTGAAACTGGTCTCATTTTTAATTTTAGATAATATGTAAGCATAATACGTCCCATACATGTTTTCGTATAGCCGACTGCATGAGACCGAGAAACGGCCTGAATCTCAAGGGCTGTGACTAATAACGCATAGGTAAAGACACCAACGTCCATGTAAAGGTCCGCAGATGCCGATACATGTCAAATTTCTCGGAGTTGCTCAATACATTCGCCAAAACGTTGAGTTAAAGACAAGGCAATTGTTGCTCAGGCTGTCGGTACGCGCCCTCAGCCGTACGTGGTAAGAACTAATTCTCGCGTTCCTTTATTTTCGCCACATCAGCATATCCATGTAAATTTTATTGATCTTAGCGGTTCTTGTGATGTTTTTTTATGCTTAAATTTGAGAAAAAATCATTAGTTACCAATCTACACAATTGGTGGAGCTTTATTCGCGACAGCCTGTTTATTTCCGAAATATGCAATTTTTAAGAATTTTTGGGGGCTCTTGATATTACTTGCGTCTGTGCAAGCCAGTTCTGCCATTTTCTAGCAATTCTGAGTAATGCATCGCTGATTTTCACGATGGTGCATTTTGGCTCACAACAGTTATTTGTGACCTGATCTCAGGTCAATGGCTGGAAGTCATTGATACTTTGCCCAATGACGGTAACTGGTTGACCGCCCCCCAGTCGTGGGCGGTTTAAAGAATGATCAATATTTTACATCATACCAAATGTATATTTACGTTAAATGAAACAAAACATTTCTGTCAAACTTAAACATCTCCATCCCTCGATCCCGGGCCAGCAAAGATAATGTGATCCTTGCCCACTCCTCTTTTATGAAACGTTCCTGTGCGGCTATGCCACAAACTATTACTGTATGCTTATCTCTCGGAAGTACTACATGGTCATCCGTTTCATTCGTTTCGTTGAAATGATGCATATGCAAAGGCATGCATATCATGAACCATTGGTAATCTGCGCGAACGGTTCAGCCCTAGCCAAGTCAAACAGAAGTTGCAGTTATGTAAAGCCATTCAAAGGAAGATATCGGTGACATGAGTGGATCCGTGTTAGTAGTGTCAAAAGTTACGCTCCGACTGGTCATCCCGGGGTCATCGTACCGAGAACGGATAACTGATCTACAATTTGCTCTTTTCTCTTCATATTATCTCCATATTATCATATTTCATGTGGCGTTGAATGAAATGTCTGATTTGGGTAAGGTATCAATATCCATGTTTTCCAGCATTCACAGCATAATGCCTACGCTGATTGAACCATCGCCGTACTTGAGGGATTTTCACTCGCACCGATGACGGGAAGGGGTTAGGCACCCCCCTCGCCATTCGTCCCCTGATTGAGCTAGCGCCTCGGGACAAAAAGAAATCAATATCCATATACCCATGAAATCCAACGGTGACCCTGCTGACCCCGTCAGGTTTGCCAGTGACCTCCTAGGTCAGGTCATACTTTATGCTTTGGAGTTATAAATTGATTTTGCTCAGTTAAAAAACATACATCTAGGGCCACATAGGCCTAAAATCGCCCCGTCAAAAAATACATAGGAACGTTCTAAAGCCGGAAAAATCATCTAAGGTTACTGATTTCATTTGACCTTGAAAAGATCATTGAGCTTTCTACAGTGACCTGCTCTCATGTGGGCTACCATTCTGAACCGATTTCATGCCGTCATCTCCCGTTTATGCGTGTTTATGCACGTTGCCCTATAACAGCAAAAAAGAAACAGGCATTTGACATCAAAATCTCTCCGCAAGCTTCCAATAATGACATCTCGTGGTGTCTTGAGACTAAATAGGGTCCCTTTTTAAACATACACAATGCATGTGTCATCAGCTGTGCTAAATTTCGCGCGCTGTCGTGCACCGTTTTGCTGTGGTCCCGGAAATAATGTTTGGGGGTGGCATCCACCCCACTCCATCTGGCGAGGGCAAGTTCTTATTGCGAAATGACAAAGTATTTGGTTCCAAGTTCCACACTGTGAGGGGGTCCAGCCCAGCATTGGGGATAGGGAGGTAAGCTGTAAGCCGTCATTGGGAGGTAAGCTGAAAGGAAGTTTCGGTCCTGATAATGTGACTATATGTATGTCAAAATACATTCGGGTGAGTTAAGTGCTCGCATGTGCATAAACGCAGTATATGTCAGTTTAACCTTGTGTCATTACCATTAATCTGCTCTGGCAATTGCATCCACCATATAATTATCGAAAAGGTTTCATCTATGCACAATATGAATCGTTCATTCGTATGTAAGTTATTTCAAACGCTATGGCTGAGAAATCGCTCAGCCTTCATTGCTCGCGTCAAACGTGGAGATCCAGTCATGTGAAAACTACTTGTTTGGAAGGGACTGCAGGCCGGATACGACCCGGTCAGTCTCCGCGACGTCCTCACAGCCCTCCGGCAGAACATGTCACGTGACCAAGACGCGATCCCTCCTCATAACCTCTACCCAGTACCGCATTCATAACGCAGCTGATGTCATCAGTTTAACAGCCGAGAGGGTTAGAGCAGTGACGGAACTAAGAAACCTGCCCAAAGGCTTCGACTACGTAGCGTAAACATGGTTTTTCGTTTTTTTAGGCATGAAGCTAAAATTTCAAACACATGTTTGAAGTTATCAGGGGTATTCCTACCTCGCAGCAAATAGCAGCTCAAATTCCATTACATTAGCACCATAACCAACGGAGCTATGGTTTCTTTACCACAACAACTCCAATACCTACCATTACTTTTGTGGAGACCTGTACATAAGCAAATGTACATATGCAAATGCGCGTACGCGCAAATGCACCTAAGCGCAAATATACGCATCGCGAATGTACTTATGGAAAAGTTGCGTATGCGCGAATGCACGCATACGCAAATGGACAAATGGCACATGCAACGGATGGCAACTATGCATGCACAGATATATGTGACATGTTATGTAACGTGTATAACGTTATCGATATATATATATATATATATATATATATATATATATATATATATAGATAGATAGATAGATAGATAGATATAGGTACGTATATACGTATCTGTATTATATGCGATTGTTATATAGGACTTCTTTCCAGGGCTACCGGCGAGGCACGGCTACAGGGAGACGAGCCGCGGATCCCATGCAGGCCGCCGCGGGTGGGAGCGTGCGCTTTTAACCCTCGCAGTGGAAGGGATTTTCGCGCTAACGCGCACTGGAAGCGAGGGCACAAAAGCGGCCCAATCCAATCTCGGAAATGGAAAAAGCTAGAGACATGAAATTTTATGGACATGGTGGAGCTATATCAGTTTACCTTGTATGCAGTTTTCATGATCCTAGGTCAATATCTTAGGGGTCAAATGGGATGGAAAACGTCAACATTGCACATTTTCACGCCCTGTACAGGCCATTCCGCATAACATTTCGAGAGAAACGCGAAAAGGACGTTTGTCTGGGCGTTAAAACGTGGATTAGGACAATTTTGCATTCATTTGGCATCTTAACTGAGGATTTCGGGTTAAGGTTATGCCAGGTCATTGACCTATGGCGTCATTTTTTCATCTTTTGGAGATCAGATTTCGAGCAATACGGGATAGCTTTACGTAAACATAGGCGTTAACCCTATTCCCGGCAGCGGGGCGGAATCCGCCCCCCCTCGGGTTTTTTGCTTGCTAATTCCAGGCTTTTTGATGCAGCTTTACGAAACTTGGTGACTTTTCCTAGCTATTCCTTCTACGCGCCGTGACAAAATTTCGAAATTCTATTTTGCTCAGGGGCGGAGCCAGGCAACGTTTTTGGGAGGCACCTCAGGTCATTTTTGGCCATGTTGAGGGTAAAAGGAAAATGTCTGCCAAAAACAGAGTTTTTAAGATAGAACTTAAAACTTTATATAAATATATAGCTAAATAGTTGGGCAATGTGCATACGTAATTTTGTTTATCTGAGGTCACTTTACAAGGTCAGGTCAAGGTCAAAATTAAAATTTGTTTTTTCGCAATAATTTCGGCGCCGTTTTTTTCAAATGCCAAACCCGGAATATATATGACGTAGAAAGATGCCCTCTACTTGTGTACCAAGTTTCAGCCTGATATCAGGTCAGGTCACGGAGCTATGACCTAAAATGTCAGTGCACGTACCCTATATCGCAAAAGCCAAAAAATGAATTTTTTGGAATAGAGTGAATTTAATCGATTAAAAACGTTTACAGATAATATTGAATGCACACGACATCATTCCAGGTGACCCCAAGGTCACTGGAGGTCATTTAAGGTCAAAGGTCACAAGTTGATCTGAGAAACGTGTGACCATGACAGTTCCCCCTTTTTTATGTCCCTGGCACCGCCTATGCTAACATTATACAAACATTGTAATGCAATTTGTACTTCTTTAGCATAACATGACTAGCAGAAGCTAAAAAAGTGTTTTGGCCCCTTTTGTTCATTCCGTTATTGGAAAACTAATCCCCCTATTTTTGAAACCCTGTGAACGCCCATGAATTTTCTCAAAATTTCAAATTTGCATGCCCATGGTAAAAGCCCTATCCATAATCTCTTGATTGATGCCAGTTTCATCGAAATCGGTCCATAAACAACGGAGTTATAAGAATTCAAAAAGTACCCCCCATTTTGATATTTTTGCCCCCCTGTATCCACAAATTTCAAAATTTTGAAAATTTCTTTTTATCAAAATGTAGTTTACGTCACGGCAAATGGATTGCCGTTTGTTGCGATGAAATCGGATAAGTAGTTCTCGAGATCTCAGGGGGGGCCGAATCCGCCCCCCCCCCCCTGCCGGGAATCGACCATACCGTCTAGCCCTCCGGGAATAGGGTTAAAGGCATCTCTTGGCGTATTTTCAGTCAAGGTAGCCAACATCGGCACATTTTGCCACTTCCAACGTTTATATTTGTCTGTATATATATATATATATATATATATATATATATATATATATATATATATATATATATATAAGGTGTGTGTGTGTGTGTGTGTGTGTATATACATGTATCAATGTGTCGAACGTGATTTTAATATGGTCTTTGAATGCATATTTCATGCAAATCGATGGAAAGCAAATTTGGACCAGGGCACAGAAAAGTTCCCCTTGACCTTTCATAACCTTGACCTTAAATGACCCTAATGTATATAGGCGTATCCATGTGCGCACACGTGCTTTTATTAGGGTCTTTGAATCCATGTTTCATACAAATGGACATGTTGCAAAACAGATCTGGGTCAGATCACGAAATATTTGACTTTGACCTCTAATAACCTTGACCTTCACTGACCTTGGTCTATGTAGGCATACCAGTGTGTACACACGCGTTTTTATTAGGGTCTTTGAATGCATATTTCGTAGAAACCGACATGTTGTAAAGCAAATCCGTATCAGGTCACAAACTGGCCTTGGCCTTGGCCTTTGATGACCTTGACCTTTACTGACCCCGGTTTTTGTCTTGGTACATCCACTACTTATATCCGAATGACGTTGTGTAATTGTGTTCAAAAGGTAATTTTAGGTAGAACGCGGCGACAACCGTTGTTCTCGTTATGTTTGTCTGACTTCAAATGCTTGAAAGTTCAAAACGATTTATTTATTTGCCATAAATGTCACCAAATGGCAGCAACCAGCTCCGATCCGTTGTCGAAATATTCAGAAAAACAATTGGGGGGGGGGGCAGTGCTCGTGTTAACCTGGCAACGCCTTTTCAACCTGGCGACCCCTTTTCCAGTGCGCGTTAACCTGGCAACGCCTGGAGGATGCCAAATTGGGCACCCCCTGGGTTTTTTGCGAATAGCTTTCGAACCATTAGAGCTAGACGAACCAAACTTTCCATACATGTTCATCAATCAATTTTACACATCGCAGCATGAAAACCATTTCCATGCTAAGTCATATCATGGAGATGTAAAGTCATTAGTAAACCCTTGCATGAATGTGTTTGCCTCTTTGGCGAGTGGCGCGAACATGCTTCGTTTTATTAAATAATATTCGCGGCTATAATTCATTGATTACTTGCATTTCAATAGGTCATGAACCCCTCCCAAAAATACACAACCGTGACACGTCAGCATTAGACCTCATGTTAAGTGAAATACATGATGACAATTGGACTGGTTTTCATCGTGGTTGATAGAAGTGGTTGCCGCTGATCATCCCCATCGTTCAAGTCACTCAAGCAAATCTTAATACACCTCGTAGCAAGGTTCTCCAAATACAACGTAAGGTCATGTCAGGCCACGTCATGGGCAGATGTCAAAATGAAGTGAAATACAACATCTTCTGTGGTAGATCTTTTAATATCAACAGAGAGCACTAGTCAGAAGATCAAAAATAACTCTCTGTTCTGACTTGGCTTAGCCATGACCCGATAAAGAGCAGACTGAGTGATTTAATTATCACGAAATGTCATTTTAGTTCTGTGTTTGACAGAATTGGGAATCCCAGTGAGCAAATATTGCTGTTTTTACAGAATGGAAAGAAACGCATTCTAATGCAAAAAAATGCAAAAAATGCAACGCTATCTGACCTGACCTAGAATAACCTTGACCGGACGAAAAGCAGGTAATGCAAAACTGATCATCAAAAGGTTTCACATCTCTCCTTTTTCTCACGTGGCTCAAAACGGTTGCGAGTAAGTTTCGATCCTTGGCATGTAAGGTGAGAACAATATCTCGTCTGGTTTAGGCTAACCTTGACCGAATATTTCTCAACATTTTGGCACGCTTCTGATGCAGAACTTCGTGACCTTTCGTTTGACACCTGAAGGCTCTAAGACCAGTATCGCCGATGATATGATGTAAGAACCGGTGTCAGTTTTTCGGACGTCGTGTTATGCGTCTTACGTGATCCGTGACGTCACAAGCTACATGACCATGACTAGCATAATGTTTTCTGAATTGCAAGACTCAGGGCTATCGTTTGGTGGCAGACCGGTTTGGATCTGACTTTTAAATCCTGAGATACCATGACGTGCCCTTTTTGACACACCCAGGCGGTAGCGGGTACAGAACACGCCAGGCGGTGCCGAGTTAAGTCTCCCCGGTTGATTTGCAGATGCCGTCGAATATCATTCTTGGTATGCATGGCATCTCTGCACGTGGACTTTATGAAATATCAGTCCGCACGATCAAAGCTTGTATGCCTGCTCTTGGTCCTATCGTGCTCCGCATCGTTAGCTTGTGCCTTCTCCTCTTTGTTTTCCCTGGCAAGTGGAAGCATTCACTCGTCAGTTTTGTCCACAGGTCCCGAGATCCCTCCAGCCGTTCCAACTTCAGACCCATATCCATTGTCCTCGACAAATCAAAACAGTTGAGCGCATTATACAGTTCCAGCTCTACCACTGCCTTACCTTCAACCATCTCCTCTTTGATAGTCACCATGGCTTCCGCACTTGTCATTCCACGGAAACGGTTCTGGTAACCATCTGTGACTGTGCGCTCTGGCTATGATCAGAACGAAATCTTGCTTGTCTGTCTGCTCGATGTAATTAAATGTTTCGACGTCGAAGATTATCCGAAGTTTCTCGTCAAACTTTTTTTGTCTTAGTAATCTTAAGCTTTTAAGCTTTATTAACTCATTTACGCAAAACTTTATTATCGCTTAGACAACGCATGGTTCGAAGCGTGCCTGCAAAACCACATGCAGAGCGCCAGCTTCACACAAGCTTCTAGCCGCAGGCAAATCTCCACTGCGCTTCCTAACAATATGGGTGTTTTCCAGAGTTCGACAATGCGAGGCCCACTTTTGTAAACCATATTTTCAAACGACCTCAGCATGTTTGTGCCGGATGTAGACATTCTTCAATACGCGGATGGCACGCAGATCATGGTCTGCGGCAACAGGACCGTCCTAGCAGATCTGGCCAGGTACATGGAACAGACACTCTCCTCTCCGGACATTTGGTTCGGTACAAGGTCTCTGAAAGTCGACCATGACAAAACACAACTGACTGCTTTTGGCAGCAGATAAAATTCGCGGAACATACTATCATTCGGCGTAAAATTGCGCGAGCGCACCCTACAGCTCGTCTCCGAAGTAAACAATCTAGGAGTGATCTTTAATCGCCATTTATTATGGAACGTCCCCGTACGAGAAATTACGCGGATATGCTTCTGAATCCTCATGGCCTGTCGCATGTCCGTCACTGTCTTCCGGCCGAGACCCTCTCAGACATCATAACCATTCTGCTGCTGCCCCGCGTCCGCTACTACATTCCATTATATGCCAACGCACCCGCGAGAATCTTGCCAAGATTTAAAGGATTTTAAATTTCGCCGCTAGAGTCGTTTCTGGGAGAAAGAAGTTTAGCCGGACAGTGGGTTTCCGGACAGGGCTAGAGTGACTGAAAGCGGTAGACCTTTTCAAATATTATACGCTACCCCTACTCCACAAAATTCGTTCTCATGTGGTTCCAGTGTCCATTTCATCCACCACCAAAACAAACCGTGAGACACGAAATAGAACAAGCCTTCAGGATAACGATTTACGTCTACCTCTAGTTCGCACAGAGGCCGGGAGACGTTGGTTCTGTAATCACGGATCGGCACTGTACAAGACGCCACCAGTTGAGGTGCGCACGATGCAGGTCACACGTTTCCATCGCGTTTAAAAGTCTTTTACTTGACACAAATAACTAAATTGTTTTGGTCTGCTCGTAGGTTAGAACACTTTTACCACGTGTTTTTGCCATGCGAGGTGATCGAGGAAGAGCCATTGTCGAGTGTAATTTCCCAAATAAATGGTATATATATATATATATATATATATATATATATATATATAAGAGAGAGAGAGAGAGAGAGAGAGAGAGAGAGAGAGAGAGAGAGAGAGAGAGAGAGAGAGAGAGAGAGAGAGAGAGAGAGAGAGAGAGAGAGAGAGAGAGAGAATACAACGTTTATTTGCGGTTACACGTGCGCAAGTGTGAGCCAAATGTGCGTGCGGTAAATGTATCCATGGCCAATAAACACATGCGTAAATGAACACATACACAGGTGATCAGTGCACGTAAACGCAGATGTATGTACGTGTGCACGAAGCACGAAAATAATAAACTCAAAATACGCACACGGTTTGTAACATGTAAGCATACAGTGAAAAAACTACGTTTGATGTACCCAAGGATTGACACGAGTCAACACTGGCTAGCATGTCACCTACATTTTCCTTGAAAATTAGTGCAAAGCACCTGTGACAAAGGCCACGTCATGGCTTTAGAGTTCCTGTATACGAAAGCCTTCAAATCTCAATGTTCTGCTAGATTTCTCTAAATCTTAGATATTTGTCTTCAAATGCCTTTGATTTGTGAAGACTTTCTAAGGTTTCTAGATGCCTTCAGCTCTAGTTTTCAGAGTCGGCATTGAAGAGAATCAGACAAAGACGTCTGCAAACCCATTAACGCCTCAGATACATTAGTCTTGCCGCAGTGTCGCTAGGTGAATCATAGCCGTAATGCTTAACGATACTTTCTTTTCTCACCTTAAAATAGCTTACACCCGCGGAAACTTCTGAGGTCGAGCATCCGCCTTACCTCAGCCAGTTCTTTGAATTCCGTTCGTTCTCACCATCGTTCTTTGATTACAACGTAGTCTTTCCAAAATGTTCATATTGCAAAACGCCTTATTAGTTGCATGTGACATCATAATTGCTCCATTCTGTTTCATCATTTCCGTTTGTAGGTAGTGTAAAACCAGGGCCGGTTTTCGCTCAGTATCAATCGGTCTGTCGATCTGCAGACTGTGCTCTCGATTCGGCTCAACATGAGGCGGATCCCGTGACGCTCGTGACGTAGTGAAGCGCTAGGGCTGTGATTGGTCAGTGTTTGACGTCAAGAATACAGGTGTTGAAAGTGAAAACTGTCTGTCTGACAAACAGACGAACGAATAAATTATTCACCTAGTCTTTGATAAAGCTGTGGACGTCTTCTATAAAAGGTGCACTGTGTTGGCAATGTACTGTTAAAACAGTAACATTGACATATTGACGAATATTGTGCAAGTACAAAAACATTCCCATGCATCATGGGACAAATATTTCGGTTCAGTTTTGACACTCCAAATACCCAGGTGTGCATGGGCAAAACACTTCGATCCATGAATGTCTCATTGTATGGTCATTTCCGGCAGGCAATGCCGCCGGCCTCGTAGCGCTGCACTCATCGCGTTCTCATTGAGCTGAGCGGGGTGGTGGGCGGTATTGGATTGGTGGCATCGATCCTTGGCCACTGTTTGGCAGCAACCCTCGTGCATCTCATTTCAAACATCCCGGACGTAACACTGGTAGCATCGGTGATGTTCTCAGCCTAAGTGACAGAGACTTTGCTAACGTTAAATTTTCTGCCCGCTTTGCTCCGCCTCTCACAGTTGTTCAACAGAGACAGAGCCGTAACCCAGGCGAACAGTTTCTGGCTGTTTGAGAGAGGTCTTCTTAGAATATTGGGCAAATGGGCCAGGAAAAATGTATTACACGAAATGATACTGCGAACTTCAAACCTGGTGATCAAATATGATCTTGAACCGCGATGAAACTGGGTCAACTGGCATTGGTAATATGACTCTGATATCTTTGAGGCATTGCTGCATTTAGATATCAGTCTAGAACTCCTTTTCACTGCGATTAGCTGACGGTGGGGACAATGAAGAAAAAAGGCTTTTGGTTTTAACCTAACCTATGGCATAACCAATAACTCAAAGGTAAAGCGAAAATTGCATGTCATTAAGCCATGCAGTCCAGCATTATCGATTGCCCTTTGATTCAGACAGCTCGAGCAAGTGGTTCTCTGACTCTAGTGAGACAGACAAGAGACTCCCAGTCAGTACAGGGTGGAGAAATATCGCAGTCAATTTCTGATTAGCTGCCGTGGTGGAGTGCTCAAGTGGGAAGTCAATTTCTGCGTTTTACATCGACTTCTTTCCAAATCATCTTTGTCTCCCTCCCAATGTCCAAGCCATTGGGTCTGCAATGACGCCAATTCATGTTAAGCCAATCCATTCATGGTCTCCATGAAATTTCGCCGGACTACAAATGGCAGCTGTATGCATGATACGTTTACGTATATTGACGCCTGACGACATTCGCGCCTATCTAAACTTACTTCCCTAGTATCAGAATTATTGTTCAGGTTGCTTCACAATTTTTGGAAATTCAGGCTTATTTTTGCTTGCATACGAGTGACTCATAACACAATTCGTTTTTGTTCTGAAAACGCAGCTAAATTTCTATATGATGACACAGTTCATCGCACCCGGAATGCAAAGGCAAGAATTTTGTAGACCATTTACCATCCAAACCTCAGACAGATTGGTGCGCGGCTATCAGCACAACAGCTGCCACGCTTCGTTCCCTTCCAGCGCGAGATCATTCGCGCTCATTTCATGGCTGAGGAGGCACCCATGAAAGTGCACCAGTTCTTGGAAAAGCATATGGACACAGTGCCCCGTCTCTGCAGACCACATGACTCTGGATTAGCCGGCTTAACCCTGTTCCCGGAGTGCTAGACGGTATAGCCGATTTCCGGCAGTGGGGGCGGATTCGCCCCCCCCCCCCGAGATCTCGAGAACCACAGAACTACGAGTTCATCGCAACAAGCGGCAATCGATTTGCCATGACGTGAACTACACTTTGAAAGAAAGAAATTTTCAAGATTTTGAAACGGTTGGATATAAGGGGGGCAAAAATATGAAAATGGGGGTACTTTTGGACTTCTCATAATTCCGTTGTTTATGCACCGATGTCACTGAAATTGGCATGAATCGGGGGATTATAGATGGGACTTTTAAAATTGGCAGAGACATTGGAAATTTTGAAAAAATTCATAGACATTCATAGGGCTTCAAAAACAGGACTAATTTTTCAAAAACTGAATGGACAAAAAGGGTAAAAGCTCTTTTTTGGCTTCTGCTAGTCATGTTATGCTGAAGAAGTGCGAATCGTATAACAATGTTTTGTATAATTTTAACATAGCCAGTGCCAGGGACATGAAAAAGGGGGAACTGTCATGGTCACAGGCCCTTCAGATCAACATTTAAGGTCGGTCATTTAAGGTCAAGGCGACCTTTGACCTTAGATGGCCTCCAGTGACCATGGAGTCATTTGGAATGATCTCGTGTGCATTTAATATTATTTGTAAACGTTTCCAATCATTTGAATCCACTCTATTTCAAAAATTCCATTTTACGGCCATTGTGATATAGGTACGCTCTGACATTTCAGGTCATAGCTCCGTGACCCAACCTGATATCAAGCTGAAACTTAATACGTAAGTAGAGGGTACTCTTCTACGTCACATATATTCCGACTTTGGCATTTGAAAAAATAGTGTCAAAATTATTACTACATAACCAAATTTTGACTTTTGACCTTGACTTGATCTTCAAAAGTGACGTCAGATAAACAAAACTGTATTTGCACGTTTCCCAACTTGTTAGCTGTACATTGATATAAAGTTTTAAGTTTTGTCCTGAAAACGCTACTTTGGGCAGTCATTTTCCTTTTACCTTGAACAACGCCAAAAATCGCCTGAGGTGCCTCCTAAAAACATTGCCTGGCTCAGACCCTGAGCAGAACAGAATTTCGAAGTTTTGTCGGAGTACGTAGAAGGAATAGCTAGGAAAAGTGACCAGATTTCGTGAAGCTGCGTCAAAAAGCCTGGAATTGGCAAGCAGAAAACCCGAGGGGGGACTCAACGCCCACCTGCCAGGAATAGGGACAAACCAGCAGACAGACAAACCATCAGACAAATTCGGAATCTCAAACAGGGACGCCGAGGCGCGCACGCACGGCTGAAGTCGAGCCCGCCGAACAGAGATGATCTCGGAGGACCGGTGGTGTAGCCTTCAAAACATCAGCAATCACATCAACGCCAGCAAGGCCACAGTGAGACGGGCCGAGAAATAACTTGGCTATTCAAAAGTGTGCTGCCGACACGTTCCGCACTGTCTCAAACAAGGGCAGAAGAATGCATTCGTGGGGGTCGTGCAGGGCAAGCTCACTCAGTACGAGTGTGGCTGCCAATAGCTCATGGACTAAATAATCACTATTGATGACACGTGGGTTACTTTCTACGTCCCGCTGATCAAAAGCGAGAACGAGGAGTGGAAGAAAGTCGGAGAGAATTCGCTAACTCAACCAAAACTCGAACGCAAGGGTGGGAATGCCACGTATACGGCTTTCTCCGACACAAACGACATCGTCAGCATCGACTGGCTTTCCATGGGTGAGGTGATCAGCTCCGCATAGTACGTGTCATCACCGAAGATGATGAGGACTGTGACCAAGAAACGACCGTCCAAGCGAGGCCACAATTCATGCTTCGCCACGACAACGCCCGACCTCAAACGTCGCATGAGCCGGCAATATTTTTGAGAAGATGTGGAGTCCCCACGATCAAGCACCCACCCTTTTCGCCCGCCCCGCTTGTATGATGTGTTGAAAATAAATGCCCGTATATATATTTTAAACGCCCTTAGTATCATGGATACATTTGCCATACGTACATTTGCCATATGCATCTTACTTTCGCACATTCGTACTTCCGTACATTTGCCACACGTGACATTTATGCTTGCGTATGTTTGCAATTACGTACACTGGCGCAGATGTACATTTGCCATAAGTAAGTGCATTTCCGCTCAAGCACATTTGCGCACCCATATTTGCCTCACGTATTTAAGCTTGATATACATTTACCATAGAATCTCACAAATCGTTAGTAAAAACCGTGCCTACCAAGAACAGGGCCCAAAAACGACAGATAACCCGGAACATACAGCAAATTTCGGCCATCTTTCCAGCTATTACGCTTAAGAACCCAAGGAACAAGTTTTTTTCGCCTTATCTGTGTTTTACCGTTTTCCCGTTCATTTCCGTGCTACACGAAGGAGAGGTTGTCTTTGATTTCGTCACACCCTCTGTCACACTGCAACTATTTCTGTAACGGCATGTAAGAAAATTTGCCTCAAAATCAACAGCTACGGTCTGGAAACGTCCCATCGGGATTAGGGTTCAGAGCCCACTTAAGAAGTGATGTGTGGCTGATCACAAACATTTCTGAACTACAAATTCCAATCAGATGTACGCATAAAAATGGAATTTTGGTTTCGCTTTGTTTTATGGTCCCTTCCGACCGATTCTGTTACAATGCGGTGTTTGTGACTGTCTAGACATAGCACATGTACTGAGTTGCAACTACATGTTATTTCATACCAAAACTACATTTCTAGTTCCAAGACGGAATCAACAACTGCACGCGCAATAGTCGGCTTTAATTGTTTATGAACTGATGGCCTTTCAGTGCATGAATTCCCGTCACTGGCAACAAATCGTATTGTTTGCTTTAGCGTTATAGTGTTATGATGTGCATTAACCTGGCCCCAAACGGGGGGGATTGCAGTTGACAGGCCCCCTGATGTTTTTTTTCAAAAGCTGCGAAAGAATGACCATTTGCAGCGTCACAAAATTTGCTTTGTTCATTTCTTTTAACCCGTCCCCGACTGGGCGGGAGCAGTTGCCTGCCCCCCTGAGCTTTTTCTGAGATTGCGAGAGAACCAACAAACACAGAGTCCCGAAACTTTGTGTACCTTTTGCTCCATCAATTTTACATCTCGTGTCAAAATTCTGACCTCAGGTCGGTCAGACCTGACCTAGGTCAGGTCAAACAGACCTATGTCCAAAAGAGTTTAGAGCTCTGTAACTTTTTCGCAAAGCAAGATATCTCAATAATACTTTCAGGGATTAGTGATCGTGATAGATCCAAGAAATCTGCTATCTCAGATTCTTCGGAATTTTCCGGGTCATTGACCTATGGTCAAGCCCATTTTTAAGATATATCGCCGTGCATATCGCATATCGCGTGTGCAGATGAACACGTGTGGCGGATGTGCACTTTGAGAGTGTAAAACACATGGACGTAAAAACGGACAGGGGCCGGAGGGGGGTGGCTCCCATTTTTTGGGAGCTTAGCATCAGTTCCATGGGATAAAACGTCTTTTTCTCACTCCCACACTTTTCTGGATGTTCCTGCGCGCTCGGTAAAACGCTCCACCTGTAAGAAGCTACGGTTTTTGATCAGGTCCGTTACCTGGCTCCACACTACGGGCTCCAGAGCGGGGCTGATTTGGCCCTGGCGTCGCGCCCTGATTACCAACCTCGCAGCAAATTAATTATCCTCTGCACTCTGCTCATTTAGCAACTGGAGACCCCACCCCCACACACAGTGGTACTGTAAGGGATATGTGAGAAGACGTGAGAGAAGAGAAGGAGAAGGACCTTCATGACAATGAGGGTGAAGTAGAATACACGAAGTGTTTCCACAAATTCTTTTGTACTCCTGACAGAGCCTGAAATGTCGATCTTATTTTTTCACTAGGCTTTGGTGCCGGTAAGCATGATGCCCGTTTTTTTTTGGGGGGGGAGGGGTCCGGCCACATTCGTCACTGGCGAACCAATCTGACTCAATCCCGTACCATTCGAGTTTACTCGGAAGCACTCTGTGGTCGACATGTCGAAGGCCTTGCTCAGTTTCATCACCGTGAGAGTCACGAGGTGACGGGCATCAGTGATTTTTGCTGACCATTCGACAGAGTCGAGCGCAGCGTCCTCCGTGGAATGGCTGGGCCAGTATGTATACTGAGATCGTGACAGTGCATGATTGTGAAGTAAGTACGCTGACAGTCAGGTAAAAACGATTTTTTGCGAGCTTTTGGCATCGCTGGCAAGATAGAGATGGGACAAAAGTTGTTGATACTCGATGCATCACCTGACTTATACGGTCGTAAGGAAATCGCGCATGCTCCGAATGTTTGAGCCGATAGCAAGAAAACTTTTTTTCAAAGCAGAGCAAAGGAATGTCGTCAGCGACAGCAGCCTTAATCAGACCCAGGTGCGCGACAGCCGCAGACAGTTCCGGCAGCGTCACCGGACGTAGGGTAAGCGCTGCCGCGCAGGCACGGTGGGGCCGAGTCCCGGCAGGTGACGCCGCCGTCCCGGCAAGGCACTGCCGCTGCCTCAGCCGCGATCTGGGGCCCACAGCAGCAAAGTGCGTGCTTAAGTCGTCGGCTTGGACGGCTAGATCAGCTTTGACTGGTTTCTGGGGGCTGTGGGTCGAACTGCCTAAGGCGGTCCAAGAATCTCTAGGGGTACGCTGCCGCTCCTGTGTCCTCCGGGATTCGTTTCATTCTCCGACTGTATCCGTCACTTCTGGACTGTGTCGCAGCCGCGGGTGTCTGCTCTGTAACTCTACGAGCAGCTCGATTTAAATTTTGGCAGATGCCTTCCAAAAACTTCCTTGCATCCGCCCCTGGCATGCCCAAATATTTGCGCACCGAACACGTGGGGTGGCAATGTGCAGCACTTTGTGATATATGTGACGATACAAGGATGTAATGATATAAGGGCAAATGGACTCATTGGACGCGTTCCAGGCCTACACAGGGAAACACGTACCCGCCTCTGACGATTTCCTGACAGTCTATAGTCATCCGTCCCTAAGAATCCCCTAATAGTCTACAGCCATCCGCCCCTGACAGTATTTCCTGACAGTCTAAAGCCATTTGCCCTTGGCAATATTTCTTGGCAGTCTAAAGCCATCTCCCCCTAACAATCTGCTGATTGTCTTTAGTCGTCCACCCCTGACAATTTGCTAAAAGTGTATAGCCATCCGTCCTTGAGAATCTCCTGAAAGTCCATAGCCATTCACCCCTGACAAACGCTTGGCAATCTATGGTCGTCTGCCCTTGATAATCTATTGACAATCTTAAGTCATCTGCCCCTGATAATCATCAAACCATGTATAGTCATCTGCGTCTGACAATCCCCTGACAACATATAAGTGCAGATAGTTTTCAGGCAATCCATAGTCACCTATCTGTCCATGTTAGTCTCCACACAGCTTATAGCCATCCGCTCTTGACCTCCAAACAATACATATTCAGAGTGGACTGCGAACGTCATACCCAACAAAGAAGAAAACGAAGAAATGACATTGTAACAGGAAAACATGCCACGTAAAGTCGACGGCACTGACATTTTAAATTGTCACTTGAAGTAACGCGCCAACACTGGTGCAAAACTTCACGTGCACGTAGCTTTTGTTTGAGCTGTTGTACATTACAACATCCAGTCATCACCGACAGCCCTAGAGGGGACAAATGGATTATGACACCTGTAAACGATGCGATGCAGGCAGGGGTGTCGAATTGTATTCTTTTGAGAGGGCCCCAGCCCACCCATTGTTGATTTAGGCCACCCAATGTTGGGTTCACCCAGTATTTTCTGCAGATTTCAAAAAGGAATGAGTAATAATAACAAGAAGAACAGCCGAAATGGATAAGAGATAGGCAGAAAGTACAAATCTACAGCGACATATCTATCATTCCATCTCCTATCTACATATATATGACTGTATACATGGAGATAAAAACAATTTTTAATGTTATAAACAGTAATAAAAAACTTCACAATTTCCGTTAGTCAAAATAAGGTGGCTTAATCCGTGAGGAAATCAACACTTGGGGGAGGTTAGTTTGTCGAACTCTCGGCTCGGCCGTCCAATCATTTACAGAAATCGACATCCTTGGTTGTAGGGGAACAAACTCACTGAAGTAGGTCGGAATCTTGTGTACGTTGTTTTGTCTTCTGCGCCAATTGTACCCGATATTCCACCGTTAACCGCGATGCATGTATCAGTGTCTTCTCAGAACTCGGGAGGCATAAAGACGGAAGTTTCCATAAGACAACGGTGGTGCTGCCTGGTTAGTAGTTTGCGGGTAGCGGTTCTAGTACGATGTAGTGAACAGAGATGGCGATACCGCGCTACGGTAAACGGGGGTCAACCCTCCTTGAAGTGCACTAAGTGTGAGATAGTATATTGGTCGTAAACAAGAACCGTTGACCCACATGAAAGGCCATGAGGTCATTCCAGGTAACATTTGGAGCACACTAGCAACAAGGAGTCTAAAACCCGGTTTTGAAGGTCTGTTGGTTAAACATTGTCAAAGTCCATAGTCGATAGTCACTGAAGTCGATTTTGCTACCCAAAATTGCACCAGGACGCTTCCAAGCTGTGAAATGCTCTTAGGTCACATGAAGTTATCCGAGGTCAACGTAGTAGAAGAAATTCATAACCAGATGGCCAGCTTTATTTCTTTGGTTTATGCCATAGGTCAACGGCAGATCTAGGAACAAAAAGACGGAACCCAAGCGTGCTTCAAATCAGGTCATGACTCTACGTCAGTTCAGGTCATACGACCGACTTCATAGAGCACTCTGTTGGTTAAAGTTATGGAGCCCAGTGAATTTCATTCCGAAGCTACTGCTTGCCTTTTTGTCTGCATTTTAATTGATCCTAGACAGACCATGAAGTCAAGCAAGGAAAACAGCCGAATCTTAGGTGAGGTCACGAGGTCAGGTCAGATCAGGTCACCTGAAGTTATTAGCACTGTAGTCTATCGGTATTTAAAAAACATTCGTAAAAACCATTTATACCGTTTTGGAACCATACATGAACAACAACTCGCCAGCAACGTTTAAAAACCTCGCAAGTACAGCGAAAGGAAAAATGGCAATATATCAGGTCACCTGATGAGATACATGATTACATGCATGTTATAAATTATATATCAGTGTAATCTGCATTCTAGTAGCTTTCGACTAATATGCTTAGAATTGCTCCAGCTTTGTTAGGGAAGGAGTTATAGCTCTTCTTAGAAAGTTTTGTTTTTGCACATATAGGCTAAAACATTGGAAAAATTTTCAAAAAACTTTCTATAATTTTGAACGCTTTGGGACGTAATCATGAGGAGTTTTCCTTGATATGCGTTTTCTTTTCCTCCGACCTTCCGTTTGGGAGATAGAAGGAAGGGGAGACGCCAGAACGTCTCTCTCTCTTTGCTCCGGCCGCCCACGTTAGGGTGCCGGATGGGCGAGGGTTAAGGACTTGACCTAAATTCATCAAATTCTGGATAGAAGAGACAGCCGCATACGGCGCGTCGATTGGTGAAGGTTTAGTGGCGATCTGTCTCATAGGCACGGAGTTTGGAATTGTGTACAGGAAAAAATAGGGATGCTTGTGAATTCCGAGAGGTATCTGCCGGCTGGACCGAGGTTTCTGGAGGTTTTGGTGCTATTGTTAAAGGAATTGGTCCAATTGGCAGCAGTGGTACATAATGACATGCAGCAGACGATTGACTGACGCCACACGAGACACACGACTTGCTTATGACTCGAGACTTTAGTCCCAGGGGCCATGTCTCCCAACCCATAAACACCCAATGCCCTAAAATAGCAGGTTATACGAAGTATATGTCACCCGTTTCCTTCAAATTTCTGGTCTATATACCAGGTAATTTTAATTTCTTTCTAGTTTCCTTTAATATATTCGTTTTAAACCCGCGCAGAGGAAGGGGGTTTGGCACTAACTAACTAGTTATTATTTTATTATTAGTAAGTAACTATTTTGCGACCTAGCCCAGATTTGCTTTTCATTATGTAAATCTGTATGAAATATGCACTCAAAGACCTTACTAAAAGAACCGTTTGGCACATTGATATTCATATGTGTACCAAAGAAATGGATATACACACATATCTATACATATGATATATAGATGCATATATATCTATACGTAGTTTTGACGTTCTGCAGCGCTCAAACCGTGTAATTGCTTTGATTATAACAAAACAACGTTAGCGCAGACAGTTGACATAAATCTTACTTGGGCAAAAAGCTTCATCCAAGGTGAGTGACCTCGCTTCACTTTTTTTGACCTTGCGGGGCTTGGTAAACGCTAGAAGTGATTAACCCTATTCCCGGCAGGGGGGGCGGAATCCGCCCCCCCTCGGATTTTTTGCTTGCCAATTCCAGGCTTTTCAACGCAGCTTTACGAAACTTGGTGACTTTCCCTAGCTATTCCTTCTACGCGCCGTGAGAAAATTTCGAAATTCTATTTTGCTCAGGGGCGGAGCCAGGCAACGTTTTTGGGAGGCACCTCAGGTCATTTTTGGCCATGTTGAGGGTAAAATAAAAATGTCTGCCAAAAACAGAGTTTTTAAAATAGAACTTAAAACTTTATATGAATATATAGCTAAATAGTTGGGCAATGTGCAGATGCAATTTTGTTTATTTGAGGTCACTTTACAAGGTCAGGTCAAGGTCAAAAGTCAAAATTAGTTTTTTTCGCAATAATTTCGGCGCCGTTCTTTCAAATGTCAAACCCGGAATATATATGACGTAGAAAGGCGCCCTCTACTTGTGTACCAAGTTTCAGCTTGATATCAGGTCGGGTCACGGAGATATGACCTAAAATGTCAGTGCGCGTACCCTATATCGCAAAAGCCAAAAAATGAACTTTTTGGAATAGAGTGAATTCAATCGATTAAAAACGTTTACAGATAATATTGAATGCACACGACATCATTCCAGGTGACCCCAAGGTCACTGGAGGTCATTTAAGGTCAAAGGTCACAAGTTGATCTGAAGAACGTGTGACCATGACAGTTCCCCCTTTTTATGTCCCTGGCACCGCCTATGCTAACATTATACAAAAATTGTAATGCGATTTGTACTTCTTTAGCATAACATGACTAGCAGAAGCTAAAAAAGTGTTTTGGCTTCTTTTGTTCATTCCGTTATTAGAAAACTAATCCCCCTATTTTTGAAACCCTGTGAACGCCCATGAATTTTCTCAAAATTTCAAATTTGCATGCCCATGGTAAAAGCCCTATCCATAATCTCTCGTTTCATGCCAGTTTCATCGAAATCGGTCCATAAACAACGGAGTTATAAGAAGTCCAAAAGTACCCCCCATTTTGACATTTTTGTCCCTCTGTATCCACAAATTTCAAAAATTTTAAAATTTCTTTTTCTAAAAATGTAGTTCACGTCACGGCAAATCGATTGCCGTTTGTTGCGATGAAATCGGATAAGTAGTTCTCGAGATCTCAGGGGGGGCCGAATCCGCCCCCCTGCCGGTAATCGGCCATACCGTCTAGCCCTCCGGGAATAGGGTTAAATACACCGATGTTGGTCATCTTCACTGAAAATACGCCAAAAGATTCGTGTAGTGCCCTTATTTACACTCACTTTATGCCGTGTTGCTCGAAACCTGACCTGCAAAGATGAAAAACGACAACATAGGTCAATGTCCTGACATGGCCTTGGCCCTAAATCCTTAGTCAAGACGCCAGATGAATGGAAATGGCCGAATTCCACGTTTTAACGCCCAACAAACACCCTTTTTCCCGTTTGGTTCGAAAAGTCGTACGGAATGGTCTACAGGCCGAGAATGTGCCCAAAATTGTCCAAAGTTGTCCAATGGATCCTGGAGATATTGACCTAGGGCCATAAAAATTACAAACAATTTAAATTGTTATAGTCCATCCCTATCCATTAACTTCCACGTCTCCAACTTCTTCCGTTTCCGAGATCGGAGAGGTAAGGCGTAGTTTAAAGTTACGGACTTTCTTGTTGCCAGACCCTGCAGCCTCCTTCGACATACTGCCCATGGGTAGCAGACAGGACTCCACAACGGCAGGCGAGAGCACCAGAAGTCTGTGTAGGGTGATGGGCATCGGGTAAAAGCTGTAGTGCCTGACGTACAGCTCGGCTGTTTCCCGGCAGTGTGCAGCCAGAGCAGGTGCTGACACACAATGAGAACAGCTGACGGCCTGTAGCAGAACGTTTAGCATTTTCGGTCAGCTGGACATGGATCCCGGTACGGGCAGCGAACATCTCTGGCGAACAGAAAGCTCGGCCAGCGGCGTTTCCGTCGCTGGAGTTGCCACTGCTATCTCTCCTGGGCTCATGCACTCCCAGTCCCAGCTGGTCACGGGACTTTTTCTGGATTTCTTGCTTTGCGTGCTGCAGCTTCGGTTCGTCTTCAGCCCTGACCTGCCACCTGCGGAACTTTTTTAAACTTTTTTAAAAATTGGCAAATAGCTGGTCGTCTCAGCACATGCCACCTAGCTTATAGCTTCCCAGCATCTAGCTTCTCCTCGGCGTCAATCATGGTTGGTCCATGATGCAGCGGAGAAGACGAGCTCAGCAGTGGTGTGCTGCGCCTTAGACCCTCAGTGGCACGGAGTTTACTTCGGCGTGCTTTCGCGGGAAGGGCACTGATGGACGTCCGGCGGAAGCAGATTTTGGGTGGCAGATGCGATCTGGATGGCAAACTACTCCATCGACCTAACGTTTGTGCTTACTCAGAAACTTAGCTTCATCTCTGTAACAGCTTCTCCATTTCCTTTGCATGCGGAAAAGAGACGTAGTTTTTTCGTCACGAGATCGTCACACGAAGGGACATCGTACCTGTTTTAGACAAATTTAGCAACATCACTAGCAGTACAATGCGGAATGCCGACGCTCGCTCGCAAATGTTGAAACACGTCTCGTCTTGAGAAGAACAAATCTCACACGTAGGCGCTTGATGAAAGAACTCTGTTTGCAAAGAACAGCGGCTGGCTCGACTTTTTCCAGTGACCTGACGGTTGAGTGACCCTGACATGACTCTTGGCACATCCCGACCTGCCGCACCATGCGTATGGCCCCGGGCGGTTAGACACCGCGCTTAGCAACGTTCTTTGTCCATTACTGATTGGTCGATCTCGAAAGAGGGGAGGGATATTACAGCAAGAGAATCTAGGATAGGACTCAAGTGACACGAATTAACATTTTTATCATTCAAGCTTAACTGGCTGAATTTTATAACACTGTATCTAACGCAATGTGACCTACACGAAATCGTCCGCCCGTGACCTGACTCAGGGCGGCCCACCCGATCCCCGGCCAGCGGGTCGCCAGTCGCTGCCAAAAGAAGCGGCACGGGACACATGCAGTCACACTTGTTAGCCAGAAAAGCAAATGTGAGAAATTATTTCCACCAAGCGCAGGCTCAAAATAGAACAAAGTAAAAAAATGAGGGGAATCCGGTGGTACGTGCCGCCTTTGCGACTCTTCTTTGTGACTCTTTATGATTCTTCTTGAATTCATAGCTATTTTTTACGTTCGCACAGTGCACGTTTTTAGGCGGCCTTAATCACGAATGCCATGGTTATTTTGCAATATTCTGTTTCACCAATTTTGTCTTTTTTTACTCCCTTGGTGTTTAATTAAAGACGATATGCCAACGTACTTGCGTATTATCAGCACAGATGTCTTTATTTGGTGTCAGGTTTCCCTTAAAGTGTTAATCCGTTTCACGTCGTACTATCTCAGCGGCATACGGGCACCAAAAATACTTTACTTTGAGAGTAATTCTGGCTTCCTTGCGATGACCACACTGATCCAAGCAATGCCTTTAACAAATTACTAAACCTTATCGAATGCTTTTTGTCGCGCTAATTCTAAAAATGCCCCACAGTGGAGTGGCGAGCATGGCTGTGTTTTATGCTGTGCCATATTTGCGTGGGGTTCTAGACCAAGTTCATCTAAAACATTTCTCCCTGCTTCAACGGCTATTTCCATTCTTTTGCAAAACCATATGGGTTTTGATGACAAAGTTCGCGCTGATGCAACGCTTTTTTAATGAAGTTTGAGTGGCAATGGGGGGGAGGGGGAAATCCCAACGACACGACCAATCCCAAATACGGATTCACCTGAACTACTCCGAAGTTCAAATTTCTCCTCGGATTTAGGCGGCTTTATTTTTGTGTTCGGATGAAAAACGACAAAAAACATGCAACAAGCTGGCTGCGATATATCACGTGTGCCTACAGATGGGAGGCTCTCCCGCGGGAAAATTGAATTGCTGCAGGTGGTTAGGATTCCGGAAATAAATCCAATTGGGTGTTTTCACAACTGATAATGCACCAAAAAAGCAAAATTTGTTGTGCATGCTGCTTACCTCTACCACTTCTTGCATATCTGTGTGTTTGTACGTTCATTTAGGACACTTTTAGTTAAAAAATAAAAAAACTGTGTCGTAAATAAATTACCAAGCACATATTTGGAGGAATCGCTAAACGTTGCACGCATTGAATTATCTGCCAAGACCCCTTTCATTTGCCACATTATTTTAGATACTACAGTATTCGGGATTGTAATAATGATGGTTCAATGTCTTCGCAGGAAGCTATGCTTAGCAAGGACTCGACTCCCAATCCATCCCTACTAAACATATGGTTAAGTTCATAAACTGGATTATCATGGCAGTTTGGGAAGCCATGATGACATTCAGCGGACTTAATTAGTTCTGATAGGATATTAGGTCTCATTTTGTTTATTTATTTATTTATCTTTTGTCAATGTTAGCAGCTTTCCGTGAACACAAGCTTTTGTGTCAGCCTTTGTTGGTGCATCCGGGCGCCAGGATTTTTGCATGGGAGGAGCCCATGCAGTCTTAACCCCCCCCCCCGCAAAACAAAAACCCCGGATCTCGGCCACTTTATTTTTACGCACCAAAAATTCGGGATTTGATATCTGGGGGTTAAAAAACGCAAAATTTGACGACATATATTTTGCAAACAAAGAAACAAATTTATGGTTGGTGCCCCTGGGTATGCCTAAGGGTGTTCTCTGTGCTGAGTTTTTTGGTCATGAACTGGATCTCCACACATATATGCATACTTGCTTTCTTTGTATATACATATAGGTACGGGTCCTTTTCGTGTTGTGAAGGTGTCCAAGTTTTGCTCTTGGGGTCATTAATTCTCTTTTGGTTTGTGGGTGCACAACCAAGTTTATGTTTTGCACAGATCTGGTTCGCGGGCACATGTGCGCTTGCAAAGAAACTTAAAGTTACACCCCTGCACAACACGAATAAAATACAGGAGACCTAAAATTCAGTCGTAAACAGTGAAGGGTACAATGGAAGTTAAAAATGTGACCAGAATGCTGAAAGGTGAACAGATCATGACACCATAATGACAATGAAAATACAATACCTAGCCTAGAGATGGAGTAATAATGAACAGAGACGTATATGATTTCATAGTGGAGCGTTTGACGAGTCCTGTGACGAAAACAGTTGGGCAAAAAGGTAAAACAGTGCAAAAAGCGCGCTAAAAGTCAAGGTACTATCGATCAATAAAGTCACGGGCTAGTTTCTTAAAAGACTGCAAGTTTCTTAAAGTTTCTACTTTCTTAAAAATCGTTTAATTCAATCGGATTTAATTTAATTAAAATTTTAAAAAATCGTTTAAAATCGGACGCCGTGGCGGACGGCAGGTGGCACGGCATTTATGTCTCCACTGCATGGTAGGGGAATGCTCTGCTAGTGGTCTCCATGTGGGGCGGTCGGGTAGAGAATGTGTGAAATGCAGTGCCGTCAAGGGTGGCTTGAATGAGGCGCGCGGAGATGTCGAATCCTTGCGAGATGAGTCTCTTTAACGTCTGCGGGCTGTTCGACACGTTCGCGATGCGATAAATTCAGATGACGTCGCGCAGCTGGATGGTCTCAGATGTCAACCAACCCAGCTGCTTCCTTGACTCAGTTATGTGATAGTGTTTTCTTTTTCCAATAACGATACGGGTGCCAAAGTTTACTACGTTCCCCATACTCCTGGCCAACGTTGCTGGCCGGTGTGGGCAGCGCACGCCGGTAAGCAATACATGATGTGTGGAAAGACTATTTTTGAGGTCCCGTAGCATTCGCGACCAGAAAATTCATGCATGGATTACGAAGGCATCAGTTAGGAAAATCAAATTACTTCTCCTGGGTTTCAGTTCCCAGCCAGATTTGTTACATGCGGGACGCCTGTCGCATAGACCATGACACAGCTGTGGCATTGGTGCGGGAAGATGGCAGGGGCATATTTAGAAACTGACAAAGGGTGATGCCTTCATGCCTCAGGAGGACAACGCCAGCTTTAGGAACGTCAATACGTATGCGGTTGGCGACAGTGGAACTTGTCAGAAATTTTGTTGTTTATTTCTTTCATTTATTGTTATGTACTATTTTCTTACCTTTGCTGCGCTCCTTCAGGATTTCGGATGCCCATCTGTTGTTTAGGGCGTCCTTCTAAACCTCCGGAATATTTTCAGACCACAGGGGCGCTCTGCGAGCCCTCGGGGGCACCGCTGAAGAGTGTTGGCCACCTTCTTGTTCTTTAGGGCGTCCTTCTAACCATCGGACACATTTTCAGACCTCAGAGGCGCCGCTGGAACCCTCTGGGAGGACACTTCAGGCTCGGAGATGCCCAGAGTCTTGAGGACGTCCTTCCGGCCCTCGGACCATATTTTCAGACCACAGAGGCGTCATCTGAGTCTTCAGGTGCTCCCTTCCATGGTTTGGACACCCTTTTATTCCCTACGGTGTTCTTTTAGACATCGGGACATATTTTCGGACCAAATGGGCGCCCTCTGAACCCTCGGGGTCGCCCCTTCAGGGTTTGGGGGGTCCTAAAATTTTCTAGAGCGTCCTTCTCCATCTGGGACATATCTCAGACGGCAGCAGCGCCCTTTGAGCTCTCGGGGCTCTTTCAGCTTCTTTGCCCCTCCAGGGTTCGAGGCGCCCTTTCATTCCGTACGGCGTCCTTCTAGTCCTCGTGGCATATCTTCAAGCCTTGGGGACGCCCTTTGGAGCCACCGGAGCGCCCTTTGAGCCCTGGGGGGCGCCTCTCCGTGGTTTAGAGCGCTCTTTTATTCTTCAACGTATCCCTTAAGCCGTCGAGATGTTTTCAGGTCGCAGGGGCGCCCTTTGAACCCTCGGGTAAGGGCGTCTCTCTGAGATTTGGAGTGCCCTCGGTTTTCTAATGACTAATGACCATTTAGCCGAGTTGTTGATTTCTTTAGTTGAGTTATTGATTTCTGTCCCATCTCCGGGACATTTTTAGGTCCCATGGGTCATCCTTCGAGGCCTCGAGAGCATAATTTAAAACTAACAGGGCGCGAAGGCGTTCTGTTAACCAATAAAAAGAATTCCCGACAGGGGCATGTTCGGTGCCCAAAGAGGATGCCATGGCCTAATGACATCCTCCTATTTACGCCTCTGGAATATGGGGCCAGGAAGTTAGACCAGTGGCCGAAATACAAGAAGAAATCAGTGTACACTTTGGGGGTTGGTTAGGTTAATCGGATGGGTACTACCATTCCTCCCTGAGAACATGATCTGGATGCGTCATTCACCACCAACGTGATGTCCTGCTGGGACGGCAGGCCGACCATTTGGTCGGCCGGGACAGATGGTCAGGCGAGACCTGAAGCCGGCCGACTGCGACTGCGTTTCACGACGTCCTCTACAGGACGAGTATGTGCCTCGAGTATCTCACCTTTAAAGCTAAACCGTCAGGATGACTGCACATCCATAGAAGCCGAGAGAGCCAAGAGGCAGCAGCAGAGACTGTCTCACGTAGCCCGTGGGCACACGTAGTCCTGGGGTTCAGGGTCCTCCGTCACCCTCAAAATAAGGGTGCATGCAGGGGCTACAGGGCATGGGTGGAGCTTTTTGATTTCATTTGGGGAGGGGGCTTAGGTCACCAGCCAAACTTAGCTCCCCGGAATACAAAAACTTAGATTTTGGACACTTAATTTCTAGGTTCCACATTCTTTTTAATGTTTCTGTTTTATTTTGTCATGTAAAAGTGGAAGATGACCGAAGAGGGACGGGATCTAGGCTTTCATAAGTGCGACAGTGGGAAGAAATGTTTCAACCCCAGCCCGATGGTGTCACTGGTGGAACTGTGCACGGCGCGGGAAGTTTCTGAAAGTTGCGAGTGGAGCAATTTGCATCCAATCCAGAGTTTCTTAAGGGACAGGGAAGAACTCCTCGGATTTCGGCCACTTTATTTCGAGGTAACGGAAATTCATGTTTTCTTTTTGACGTAAACACGGAGGTCAAGCATAATGCGGGAAAGGGAGGAGGGGAGGGGTGAAGAGAACCCAATTGGCTGTGCGCTTTATTTGATGTTTTTGTAAAGGTTGTGGTTCAAGAATCTCCTCTATGCATTTCGGTCATTTTTAAGCTAAATAGTGATTGTGTCTTTTCACAAAGAAAGTGTTATGCTGGCCGTAAGGACATGCATGCCACTTGGCCGGATGAAGGGAGATAGGAAGGCGAGGAATAGAAAACCCCAACCACTCCTTGGGCCCTATCTGTAAAAAATCCTTTTCCAGTGTCGCAAATGGG
The DNA here is from genome assembly GCA_030062745.1 of Capitulum mitella. Taxonomy (NCBI): domain Eukaryota; kingdom Metazoa; phylum Arthropoda; class Thecostraca; order Pollicipedomorpha; family Pollicipedidae; genus Capitulum; species Capitulum mitella. Next base: position 3,825,332 of record CP099853.1, on the reverse strand, counting down.
CGCCCAATATTTGTCAAATGCATTTTTTGTACGCTTGAAAAATATTTCCAGCTGGTTTGGTATCAGTCTGCTACTTATGTCAATCTGTCTAGGTTGTATGGTGCGCAATCTAAACACGAGGATGAGCCCGCAGCCCCGTCACCATCTCATTTCACATTTCTGTCCGAGTTCCATTTCCGTCGCAGTAACCGTTTCCTCCTGTTCCTGTCCCCTGTCCCCTGTCCTTTGTCCTGGTTTTTCCTCTGTCTCCTGTCCTGGTTCCCTGCGCCCTGTTCTCTGTCCCCTGTCCCCTGTCCTTTGTCCTGGTTTTGCCTCTGTCTCCTGTCAAGTCACCTGTCCCGGTTCTCTTGTCCATGTCCCCTGTCCTGCTCCCCGTTGCATTTCTTTCCGCCGTGCCATATCACATTCCTTTTGTCTTTCTCAACCTCTTCCCACTTCCTTGCCTTGATCCAGCTGTTGGCCATCTTTCCCGTTCCATCCGAGGTCCCTGTCCCGGTTCCCGATATAGGTCTCTGTTGCGGTGCCCGTTCCCGGTGCCCGTTCCCAGTCCCGGTCTCTTTTCACGGTCCTGTTTTCGGTACATGCTCCCCGTCCCCGGTCCTGTCCCCAGTACTATCTTTGCCTCTGTCCCGTCATTATTTCTCTTCTGATCAATATCGCTATCTGTTGTCCCTGTTTCCATTCGCGTCCCTGACCCTTTGACGCAGATTTCCTGGCGTGCAATTAGTCATGGTCAGAGACAGTTGATTATCAACATCACAATGTATCATTCAGCCCGGCGGCTAGTCCACGTAAACGGCAGGCCAAACCATTGCAGACAGTGACATACATACCCACTTGTAATGCTGAAGCCGCTGCCCGACTTTCGGAAGAACCGTGAACGTATACGAATCATCACCACTTTTGAATGGGTTCTGTAACGTCTTTGAAGTCCTGAAATCCGAGGAGGCCTGAAATCTAGCACGATCGAGAAGTTTAATTTTCAGATATGGACAGAAAGAACGGGTTTGGGTCGTGGTCGGCAAAAGATCGCGCAAAGCGTGATGTGCGCACCTTTTGTACGCTTTGATTTCAGTCAGCCATAAAGAAACACAATTGATCATTTATGCAGACGCGTTCAGGACTGATTGAGGGACCTAGTGGTAGTACTTGCAGCCGCACGTCACATAAATCTTGCAATAAGCACAAATAACTCGAAATGCATGGAGTGCAAAGTCCCGACCTGCATTCGTTTTCCTTGCACTTCATAGCAGGTAAAGTTACGTGCATGAGAACGACAGTTAGTTAAGCAGGGCTTTCCATAACTAATCGCATTTTTCCTGAACAAATCCCGCATGCGGCCACAATGGCCGTGTAAACACAGACGACTTCGAAGTCAAAAATGCCCCCAGTTCCAGTCTGTGCGGTATTCAGCCCGTGCGGCGGACGAAGTCGGCTCCGTGGGCCGATTTGTATTCGGTACATTGTGGCATTGGGTCATCGAATCGCCAAGGTCGCATCTCTGACGGTTTAATTTATTCGTACTCTGTTCTCAAACCTTGTAAAACGGTGTTCTTCGGTGAACGTCTAGCCAGCTCGTGGCACGTGCTTGTCTCATGCGCCATTTTTCACACGATGCGATTCTACAATTGCTTCCGTGCCGAACGCATATTGTTTCGTCTCTGTGCAACGTATGGTTTGTCGGGTTAGGCATCCAAAAGGCGACCGTGCTGGTGGTTGGCAAGTGTCTCGAGGTCACTTGTAAAACGATCGAGGTCGCAACGAGGAGCACAGCTCTGCAGTGCCGGTGGTGGCAGGTGCCGACATCACCAGCTTCCCTTGCTCGCCCGCTGCTTGGAGGAGACGATCGAGACTTCCCGTCGTCAGCAGCGCCACCACATCGTCGAGGTCACGAAGCCTGATGTCCTTGGCAGTCGCCACGTCTAACAGCGCGGACAGGTGCAGGCAGAGACGCTCCGAGTCGACTCAATAGCACGCCGCCACCCTGTGCGCCGCCTTCTTGTCGCCGATTGTCAGCGCACGCTCAGCATCAGCGAACACCGCGTCGTCACTAAGCAGACGGCTGTCAAGCTGCTGCGCCAGGCGGTCCATAGTCTCGACTTAAAGGTGGCAGCATATGTCCTCTGTCGCATCGGTGGAATACGGGGCATTCCTATCGTGTAGGGAACGTGGTAGACGCGTCTGCGACCTGGTCTGAGCGTCGGCCAACCCATTTGCACGACGGCTGCCCCCAGCTCCCCCCATACAGCATCAAACTTAATCCTCCGCATCCACAGGATCAACAACGGGGAGGTCCCCATGGATTGGACGGGTTCGCTGTGACTGTCTGTTCATTTCCCTGTACCGTTTCCGTAATGGGCTCCACCATACTCAGTCAAGCCAAGAAGTATACAGAGTATACAACATTTGCAATGCATGCATGGTTAATCTTTTTTTGCGTAACATGCGCTTCTTAAGCTCAAATGCGTGTTCTAGTTTTCCGCATTCTTTTCTAGCATTCCTTTTGGTTTTCATTATTTGTCCATATCCATCTATTTGAGCTCTTTGGCCCCGGGAGAACACCCTGAAACTGAGGGGGCTCAGCTCAAGCTGCGGGAGCTTCCGATGTTATGAGGCCGCCAAAGTTAATGTGTAACTCCGCCCCTGCACGGGAGCTTTGCAGAGGACGGTGCAACACGGGATTTCCCCGACCGTGGTCGGCCTCGGCTGCCGCTGTTATCAGGCGGTGCTCGGGACTAAATGTCGGCGATATGAACCAAGGACAAAGCCCAGCAGGAAACTCGTCTCGACTGACTTCTGGACGGTAGCCTCCACTAACCATAGGCGTAGGAACATGGGCGGGGTGGGGCTGGCTGGGGGCCGTGTCCCCACTTTTTGGAGGTTTGACATAAGCCCCAATGGGAAAAACGTCTTTGGCCCCATTTTTCCTTGGTGCTCCTACGTTCCTGTTCGTAACGCCACGTCTCAAGGGCCGCCAACATACCTGCCAATGCTATTACCGTGGGCAACATGGTAAGGATGCTGCTTCCACGTAGCATTACCAGGAAACCGCGTCCATGTACCACTGTCACTATGTACCATTGATCATGCTCAGTGGCATCGTTCTGCGAAACTGCGTCATTTTGGCCACCTGGAATTCGGTCTGGCTACTCACAGTTCGCACGTCAAGGCGTCAGACCGAATTGCCGGTGCCCAAAATGACGCAATTTCGCAGAACAATGCCACTGATCCCCGTGTTCGCGAAATATGTCTGCCGTCTTGGAAGCACGCTTTTGATGTCATCTCAGGTGGCAACGAGCTGCGCAATGCGGAGGCATAGTCTCTGCAAACCGGTTGTGGCAATTGAAGTGGAGGTGCAAATTCCGAAAACCACGGACGTAAGAATCTCCAGCAACACCTCCCAATGAGGTTCTGATCAGCGGTTCTTTCTTGACCTATGAACGTAATGCCTCTAGCGAAGTAAAACACGTTAAACACGTGTTATGCCTTGGGTTTGGAAAGCAAAGAAAACTTGCTGGAAGGACGATCTGCCGCTCTCACTCCACTGGCAACTCTAAACCGGCGGCCGAATAGGGACTGGAAGCCTTAAGACAGGCGGGATGAGATCAGCCTTCAGTTCAGTTCCTGCAGGCGTCAAGGCGGACCACCATGTGGTTCCGATCGTTGCTGCTGCTGCTGCCAGGGTTCCTTCTGCTCCTGCTGGCAGAAAACAGCCGAGCCCGCAGACTGAACAGACGACAGGTCAGTTTACTGCGATGGCTGCGATTAAATGCGCAACGTTTGGACTGGCGCAGGCACTCAGCCTCTGGCGCTAGCAAAATACTTTATTTCATCTTTTTTATGAAACTGATTTCTTATTGTATTGTATAAGACTGTGATTAGTATTCATTTTGTCATCCTGATGTATTTATTTCTGGAATGTTGAATTTCCGTATTTTTTACGTAATGTTATTCATAGCAGTTACGTTATAAACTATAAATTGTATCACTGGTGGATCCAGGGGGTCAGGTCGGCCATGGTTCCCCAACCGCGATGGGGGGGGGAGCAAAATGACCATTCCCAAAAAAGGCACGACATTTCTTCTGAACCAGAGTTTAAAGTTGCTAGAACTCCGAATTCAACCAGCCAGCGTCTGGCCATCATTCAGCCAGGCCAGCGTCTTCCACCCTGCCCCGCGGTCAACGACTTCGCTGACATACCATCCAGACTCAGGAGAGTTTGGAGCCCCCAACGGATCCGCCGGATCCGTCCCTGAATTGTCGTGCATATTGCATACATTTATGTACACTTTGATCCTTTAATGGTAATTAAAATGTAAAATGTCCATTACATTGCGTTGCATCACAATATATACGAAATGATCAGATTTATCATAAACGGGACGTACTGTTATTTAAAATTACAGTTGTTTAGCGCCGGGGCCTGCTATTCGCATCAAATGTCGTTGTTCTGACATTAGACGACGACGCGTCAGCACCGCATCTCCACGCCTGCAGGTAGATTCCGAGAGGCCGGTCAGCGAGGTCTGTCTCCGGTGCATCTGTGAGGCTCAGCACTGCGACTGGAACTCAGGCTGCGAGCTCGACGTCTGCGGCGGCTTCCGCATCACCAGAGACTACTTCGAGACCAGCAACGTCACGGCCAAGGTGCCGCTGTACAGCAGTAGCACGTACGAGTCGTGCACGACCGACGTGCAATGCGCCAGACTGACCGTGCAGCTCTTCATGCAGAGGCTGGCGACTGACTGCGACGGGGACGGTAAAATAGATTGCGACGACTTCCTCAAGGTGCACTACTTCGGGCCGTCCAACTGCATCGGCGCCGACTGGATCGAGTTCTCCGAAACGTGGCGGAGATATCGCAAGTGCATCAGAAAGAGGGGGTGATATCTTCCCTGATGAATGGGAAGATGTCTGGCTTCTGGAACCTGACGTGCGCCTCGTGACATAGTGCAAGTTGCACACTGGGCCTCGATGCGTAATGCATGTCGAGTTTCTTGCGTTTATGGGCCGTCGGGTACCGCACCGAAAAAAATGTCGCAGCTTATATCGTAACGTGGTAGTCTTCCTCTGAAATAAAGAGAAACACTCCCAAAGGCGACTCACTGGGACTAGCGACTGATGGAAACATGCGGATTATCTGTGAAGCCGAAATTGCTGCACCAAATTGCTGTGTAGTCCTGTGATGTTTCTGCTGGGTCATTCCTGCAATACGCCGGAGTTTTTCCAGTTTCTGTTCAACCCGCGCCTAACCGGTATGCGGCGCCATGCACGCGCGACGGGGGGGGGGGGCTGTTGACATGTCCCCATCCAACTTGTTGACTGTTGGCCTCACGATAAAAATAAGCACACCGTTGGCCGTTGGAAAAGCCGAGATAGGTAGAGCTCAGAACTGGCATCGTCGGTATTTTCTGGATAACAAGTACCCCATGTCGCCCTAAATATGCCTTCTCATAGCCGGCTACATGAGCCCGTGACCACCGGCGCAGCCAGAGGCCTGCATTTTTTCTTGTTTAATGGCACGGACGCGGCGAGCGAGGTGCCATATTTACCGAATGCGTACCAGTGATCAATGGGACCATACCCTATTTACCGGAATGCGTACCAGTGATCAATGGGACCATACCCTGCTTACCGGAATACGTACCGGTGATCAATGGGACCATACCCTATTTACCGGAATACGTACCGGTGATCAATGGGACCATACCCTATTTACCGGAATACGTACCGGTGATCAATGGGACCATACCCTATTTACCGGCATGCGTACCGGTGATGAATGGGACTCTTCTTCGTGAAAACCATTGCACATCGTCTTCCCAGCAGTTAGTTTTCGTATGATTTCAGTTCTCACTGAACTTTACTCCCTCTTAAGAAAATTTTGGCTGCGCCCCTGGCCTGGATCTCAAGGGCTGTGATAAACCGAGTCTAGGTAAAGGCATCAACGAATAGGAAAAAACCCGCAGATGCCGATACATGTCTAAGTTCTCTTATTTGTTTGATTTTGACGCGGAAACGTTAAGTCAAAAACACAACGATTTCGCTCCACTGCACCGCGAGTGCCGGTGCCGAACGTGCAATGGAATTAACGAGAACTAATTTTAGGCTTTTTTCTTGCTTTTCTCTTTATTCACATCCGTAAGGCGGTCCACAGTCATTAGTGGCCATTATGCCTCAAGTCAACTGCGGTGCACGTATGAGAGCAAACGGAGTCAAAACGTGCACACTGCAGAAGAAAATACACCGGCGTTCACACAATGTCACAGAGCGTCGTGCCGGCCTAGTCGGGTGCTCGGTCACGACTGAGATACCACTATCTCGTGTCGCGGGTAAAACTCTTACATCGGAGAGCTGTAAGCTCATTGGAAAGATGAGTTGGCGGTTTGCATTGTTGTTTACAACATTACATTGTTGGCGCTTTCCAGGAAAATCGCCTCTTCCCTGACTCCGTCCTAAAACGTAATACATGCAGCAAGTTATCCAGCTTGGTGGTCCCATCTCTTACTGCTCTGGTCGCGCGCATGTCAGCAAGGGACTCTGGTTCGACGCCAGAGAACACCTCGTGTGCCAAATTCAGTGTGGCCAGGTCAGCAAGCTGCTGGGAGCTTCTAAGTTCTTCGAGTCTCAGCCAAGTTTCTGACGCTGGTCAGAAACGTGATCGGATTTTCGACGGCCACAAATTACTGGAGCTGTGTAATTCAGAATCTTTTGAGTTTTATGCATTTTTGTACTGTCGCCAAAGACGGACGGAAAGTAACGGATCTGTGAAAGTACCGGAGCTGTGACTAGCATTTTGATAATGCTCTTGGGCACAGAATGGCGACCATGAGAGAGTGCGGCCAGTGTTCCCCTACAGCGACGGCTGACGAGTGACGCATGGGCGTCCCAAGATAAAGTTTTCTCGAAAATGATGCCCAGAATTTTTACCTCGTCACAAGGTTGGAGGGTAGCGCGACAGAGTGTGACTTCAGTTTTTGGAAGAGTGCACAAATTTTGGCGATTCCCGAAAACGATGAGTTCAGTTGTTGTCGTACTAACCTTGAGGGCGTTGGCGCGAAACCACAGGTCCAGGGAAGCGAGAGATTGCTCAAGTTTGGATATGAGCGCTGGGAGTTTGCTCTTCCTGCCTGATACTAGCACCTGGGTGTCATCGGCGTACTGTACGGAACTGGCCTCTGCCGAGAACAACGCCATGTCGTTGGCGAAAACCGTGAAGAGAAGTGGTCCGAGAGCCGAACCCTGAAATACCTTCATCCTGTTGCCAAGCATGGTGATGTGACCATGTGTCCCGAAATGTTTTTGAGAGCAACACTTTGTATGTGTCAACAGAGGTAGGACGAGAACCAGCTGGAGTCAACGCCGTACAGTTCGAGCTTACAAAGGAAGACGTCATGGTTGATGGTTTCAAAACACTTGCTAAGGTCAAACAAACAAAAAAGAGATATTTCGCCGGTACTGGTGGCTGAGAGGATACGGTCGGCGACTGTCACCAACGCGGTTTCCGTCGAATGGTAAGGACAGAAACCGTGCTGGGACGGAGAAAGGAGGTGGTTGGAGGACAGGTAGTGGTAGAGCTGGCGCTGTACTACTCGCTCTACCACTTTGGAGAGGATGGGTATGATGGATATGGGTCTGAAGTTGGATGGCTCGGATAGGTCACCAATTTTGTGGATCTGAAGAACGATGGAGTGTTTCCAGGACAGAGGAACGCCGGAACTGGCAAGGCAGGCGTTAATGATGTGACGAATGATGTCGCCGATAGCAGGGAAATTGATCTTAGTCACCCGGATACAAAGTCCGTCAGAGCCGGCAGCGCCCGAATCACGCGTGCAGGCGACAGCACGCAGCAGTGCGTGCAGGGCGATGCGCGCAACAGAAAAACGACAAGCACCGACCTTAAGCAGACGGCAAGCCAGGTCAGGACCCTTGCCCAGCGATCTCGGCCGCGACCCTCGGTCCAGCTGCGACGAAATTCGAGTTCAGATCGTCACCAGTGACCTGCGGCTGCACCCTCTGATCACCCTTTTTGCTACCGATGACACTGCGCATGTGTCCGCCACTGTGTTCGGGCCCCGTCTGCTAATTCGGTTCTGGATGTCGATTCGGATGTCACGACAGGTGGCGGACCGCACCTCGCGGTATTCGAGTGACCCGCGCTCACTCGCCATTAGAGCACCCCGACGACGCGACATGAGCTCCCGCGTGGCAAGGAAGACCGGAGGCGCAGATGGGTTGCGGATGGTGACAGTCTTCATTGGGGCGTGTTTGTTAAGAGCAGGTAAGGACACCTGAAAAAGGCGCCCGCTTATCTGTTATTACCGAATTAAAAACTGTCCCCCAATCAACAAGATACAGGTCACCGTGAAACATGTCCAGGTCGATGCGTTTCAGGTTGCGCGGTAAAACAGTGAATGGCTTTTGCCGAATTCAAGGCACGTCAATTCGAGCGGGAACAAAGTCATGGGAACTTAATTTACAGACACTTGTACAGTTCAGAACAATATTGCGATTGTTAACAATTATTTAATTAACAATTAACAACTATTACAATTACGAAATCGAGCAAGTAACCGATGGTGTAAGTGGGCGACCTTACCGCTTGGTACAGCGAGCAGTCATGCAGAAACTCTTCGAGTCTCAACTTAGCGGGGTCGGACGGGCCCTTCACCAGGTTACAGTTCAGGTCAACGCACATGACAATCGAGGCCGTAGGATGATCTATGATGCCGCGCTGCAGCTGGGACTCCAGATCGTCGAAGTCGGCCTGCAGGGTGGCAGCGGTATGACGTGGAGGTCTCTGTACAGGCAGCAGAGTAGTAGCTGCCTGCCTCGGGGTAACTTGGCGATGGATCAAATGGCCTCCAACTTGCTGTCCAGGATGGATGACGTCGTAATCGTCGCCGGCGGTATGGTGATGCCGTCCCTGGTGACGACTGTGACTCCCCCCTGGCCACGGCCATCGGTACGATCGGCGGGGCGAATGCTGTAGCCGGGGATGTTGAGAAAGCGGGACGGTGTGGTCGGCTTCAGCCACGTCTCAGTAACAAGCAGGACGTCAGCGCTGTGCTGATGAAGCTCGCGAGATAGCTCGATGAGCTCCGGCTTCAGCGACTGGTAGTTGAATGTCGCGATGTGAAGACAGCCACGGGCGTGGGCGCAGGTGCGGGCGCGGAGAGCTCGTCGCCTCGCCGCCTCCTGCGCGCGCCACGGCGTTTTGGCCGCCGCCCGCCGCCGCGCGAGCGCCGCCTGCCGGTCAGGTCAACGCTGGCCGCTGATCGGCCGCCGGCCGGCCGCGCGACAGAGCGGCCGAGGTCAGGGGTCTGGAGCGGCGTGACGTCACCGGGTAGGTGGTCGTCAGGTGCCGGCAGGACGTCGCCGGGCGGTATGCGCGAGCCAAGTGGTCTGACAGGGCGACGAGTTGTGCCGTTATGCTGCATTGATTGGTCATGTTCTCGGCGAGCATGTCTTGCATCTTGGTGTTGTACTGGGTTGATGTTGGCCGTCTGCACTAGGGTAGTGGAGACGGTGCACGTCAACGTCAGCATACGTACCACCACCAGAATGATGAGCCGGCGAGCGGCCTCCCGTTGTATGGTGAGCGATGAGCGCTGCGTAATGAATGTAGCAGCTCTGAAATTCTTAGATGTCGTTGGAGCTCGAGACTGTGGACCGATACTTGTGGCAGTATTGTGAAGTTCTCACTCGTTAGCAAACACTCACACACCGGGAGAGGCACAGGGCGAGCAGGAAAGGAGAGAACAGCGATCGCGTCCGCAGAAGGAGACGCACTCAGTTGAAGTGACATTCTTTTTTTAGAAAATTGGGTCTAAACAAAACGTGTTTTTTGATGCCAATGGTTCCTGTTCTTTTTTTGCGTTTACGTTGTGAAACATTCAGTAGTTATCAATCTGCACGATGAGGGGAGCATCTTAGTTGTTAACTTTTTGAACTTTTTGGCATCATTGGCCGCCGGAAAGAAGATTTTGCCATTTTCTATCTGTTCTAAGTCATTCATCGCCCATTTTGACGCCGTTGCATTTTGGCTCAGAACAGTTATTGGCGACCTGACCTGACGCCGATGGTTAGAGGTCATTGATACTCAGCCCAGTGACGATTATTGGATGTCTGCATCATCTCACACGGAAAATGCTTTCAAAAAATTTCATCAGTTGTTCGACAAAAGTAAGTCATATCTTTACAATTTGAAAATGACTTGACTTTAGGTCAATGACCCTTAATTTTCCGAAAAACCTCAGATAAGAGATTTGTTGCAGAGATTTGAAATCGAGATCTCCAATCTCCGCAAGCTGTATTCTAATGTCTTGTTTTCCGAAAGAAATACGAAGCGCTGAATGATTTCGAACACAAGCCCATTTAACCTGACCTAGGCCAGAGATCTGAGGTTGATTTTGACACAAGGTATTAAAAGAATTGAACAAAGCAAGTTTTCTAACGTTGCGAATGGTCATTCTTTCTCAGCTTTTGAAAAAAGCATCAGAGGGCCTGTCAACTGCAATCCCCCCCGTTGGGCCAGGTTAACACACATCATACCACTATAATGCTAAAGCAAACAATACGATTTGTTGCCAATGACGGGAATTCATGCACTGAAAGGCCATCAGTTTTCCATAAACAATTAACCCTATTCCCGGAGGGCTAGACGGTATGGCCGATTCCCGGCAGGGGGGGGCGGATTCGGCCCCCCCCCGAGATCTCGAGAACTACTCGTCCGATTTCATTGCAACAAACGGCAATCGATTTGCCGTGAGGTGAACTACATTTTTATAAAACGAAATTTTCAAAATTTTGAGATTTGTAGATACAGGGGGGCAAAAATGTCAAAATGGGGGGTACTTTTGGACTTCTTATAACTCCGTCGTTTATTGACCGATTTCGATGAAACTGGCATCAATCGAGAGATTATGGATAGGGCTTTCACCATGGGTCCACAAACCTGAAATTTTGAGAAAATTCATAGGCGTTCACAGGGTTTTAAAAATAGGAGGATTAGTTTTCTAGCAACTGGATGAACAAAAGAGGCAAACACCCTTTTTTGGCTTCTGCTAGTCATGTTATACTAAAGAAGTACAAATCGCATTGCAATGTTTGTATAATGTTAGCATAGGCGGTGCCAGGGACATGAAAAAGGGGGAACTGTCATGGTCACACGTTTCTCAGATCAACTTGTGACCTTTGACCTTAAATGACCTCCAGTGACCTTGGGGTTACTTGGAATGATCTCCTATGCATTTAATATTATCTTTAAACGTTTTCAATCGTTTGAATTTACTCTATTTCAAAAATTTCATTTTATGGCTACTGCGATATAGGGTACGCGTACTGACATTTTAAGACATAGCTCCGTGACCCGACCTGATATCAAGCTGAAACTTGGTACACAAGTAGAAGGCACCCTTCTACGTGATATATATTCCGGGTTTGGCATTTGAAAAAAACGGCACCGAAATTGTTGCGAAAAAACGAATTTTGGCTTTTGATCTTGACCTGACCTTGTAAAATGACCTCAGGTGAACAAAATTTCATCTGCACATGGCCCAACTATTTACCTATACATCCATATAAAGTTTTAAGTTCTATCTTAAAAACCCTGTTTTTGGCAGCCATTTTTTTTACCCTTAACATGGCCAAAAATGGCATGAGGTGCCTCCCAAAAACGTTGTCTGACTCCGCCCCTGAGCAAAGTAGAATTTTGAAATTTTGTCACGCCACGTAGAAAGAATAGCTAGGAAAAGCCAACAAGTTTCGCGAAGCTGCGTTAAAAAGGCTGGAATTGGCAAGCAAAAAACCCGAGGGGGGCGGATTCCGCCCCCCCGCCGGGAATAGGGTTAAAGCCGACTACTGCGCGTGCAGTTGTTGATTCCGTCTTGGAACTAGAAACGCAGTTTTGATATGAAATAACACGTAGTTGCAACTCAGTACATGCGCTATGTCTAGACAGTCATAAACACCGCATTGTAACATAATCGGTCGGAATGGACCATAAAACAAAGCGAAACCAAAATTCCATTTTTATGTGTACATCTGATTGGAATTTGTAGTTCAGAAATGTTTGTGATCAGCCACACATCACTTCTTAAGTGGGCTCTGAACCCTAATCCCGATGAGGCGTTTCCAGACCGTAGCTGTTGGTTTTGAGGCAAAATTTCTTACATGCCGTTACAGAAATAGTTGCAGTGTGATAGAGGGTGTGACGAAATCAAAGACAACCTCTCCTTCGTGTAGCACGGAAATGAAGGGGAAAACAGTAAAACACGGATAACATCAAAAAAACCTTTTCCTTGGGTTCTTAAGCGTAATAGCTGAAAAGATGGCCGAAATTTGCGGTATGTTCCGGGTTATCTGTTGTTTTTGGGCCCTGTTCTTGGCAGGCATGGTTTTTACTAACGATTTGCAAGATTCTATGGCAAATGTACATCAACCTAAAATACGTAAGGCAAATATGGGTGCACAAATGTACGTGAGCGGAAATGCACTTACTTGTGGCAAATGTACATCTGCGCCAGTGTACGTAATTGCAAACATACGCAAGCACAAATGTCATACGTGTGGCAAATGTACGGAAGTACAAATGCGCGAAAGTGAGACGCATATGGCAAATGTACGTATGACAAATGTATGCATGATACTAAGGACGTTTTACAATATTTGGAAGAACATTTATTTTGAGCACATCATACAAGCGGGTCGGGCGAAAAGGGTGGGTTCTTGGTCGTGGGGACTCCACATCTCAAAAACATTGCCGTCTCATGCGACGTTTGAGGTCGGGCGTTGTCGTGGCGAAGCTTGAACTGTGGCCTCGCTTGGACGGTCATTTCTTGGTCACAGTCCTCATCATCTTCGGTGATGACACGTACCATGCGGAATTGATTGCCTCATCTGTGGAAAGCCAGTCGATGGTGACGATGCCGTTTGTGTCGAAGAAAGCCGTGCATATGACCTTCCCACCCTCGCGCCCGAGTTTTGGCTGAGTTAGCGACTTCTCGCCGACTTCCTTCCACTCCTCGCTCTCTCTTTTGATCAGCGGGACGTAGAAAGTAACCCGCGTGTCATCAATATTGACTATTTAGTCTATGAGCTATTGGCAGCCACACTCGTACTGAGTGAGCTTGCCCTGCACGACCTCCACGAATGCATTCTTCTGCCCTTGTTTGAGACAGTGCGGAACCTGTCGGCAGCACACTTTTGAGCAGCCAAGTTATTTCTCGGCCCGTCTCACTGTAGCCTTGCTGGCGTTGATGTGATTGCTGACGTTTTGAAGGCTACACCGCCGGTCCACCGAAATCATATCTATTCGGCGGGCTCGACTTCAGCCGTGGGCGCGCGCCTCGGCTTCCCTGTTTGAGATTCCGAGGTGCTGGTTTGTCCCTTCTTAACCCTATTCCCGGAGGGCTACACGGTATGGTCGATTCCCGGCGGGGGGGGGGGGGCGGACTCGGCCCCACACGGCAATCGATTCGCCATGACGTGAACTACATTTTTATAAAACGGAATTTTTAAGATTTTGAAATGTGTGGATACAGGGGGCAAAAATGTCAAAATAGGGGATATTTTTGGACTTCTTATAACTCCGTTGTTTATGGACCGATTTCAATGAAACTGGCATGAATCGAGAGATTATGGATAGGGCTTTCACCATGGGTACACAAATCTGAAATTTTGAAAATATTCATGGGCGTTCACAGCGTTTGAAAAATAGGAGGATTAGTTTTCTGACAACTGAATAAACAAAAGAGGCAAAAACGCTTTTTTGGCTTCTGCTAGTCGTGTTATGCTAAAGAAGCACAAATCGCATTACAATGTTTGTATAATGATAGCATAGGCGGTGCCAGGGACATGAAAAAGGGGGAACTGTCATGGTCACACGTTCTTCAGATGAACTTGTGACCTTTGACCTTAAATGACCTCCAGTGACATTGGGGTCACTTGGAATGATTTCGTGCACATTCAATATTATCTGTAAACGTTTTCAATCATTTGAATTCACTCTATTTCAAAAATTTCATTTTACGGCCATGCGATACAGGGTACGCGGACTGACATTTTAGGACATAGCTCCGTGACCCGACCTGATATCAAGCTGAAACTTGATACAGAAGTAGAGGACACCGTTCTACGTCATATATATTCCGGGTTTGGCATTTGAAAAGAACGGCGCCGAAAGTTTTGCAAAAAACGAATTTTGACTTTTTACCTTGACCTGACCTTGTAAAGTGACCTCAGACGAACAAAATTACATCTGCACATTGCCCAACTATTTAGCTATTCGTCCATATAAAGTTTTAAGTTCTATCTTAAAAAGTCTGGTTTTGGCGGACATTTTGCTTTTACCCTGAACATGGCCAAAAATGGCATGAGGTGTCTCCCAATAACGTTGCCTGGCTCCGCCCCTGAGCAAAATAGAATTTTGAAATTTTGTCATGGCGCGTAGAAAGAATAGCTAGGAAAAGTGAGAAAGTTTCGTAAAGCTGCGTTAAAAAGCCTGGAATTGGAAAGCAAAAAACCCGAGAGGGGGCGGATTCAGCCCCCCTGCCGGGAATAGGGTTAAACCGGCTTATCTAGCACTATGTGGTGTGCAGAGACCCGGCACTGTGTCCATATGCTTCTCCAAGAACTGGTGCACTTTTACGGGCGCTTCCTTAGCCATGAAATGAGCGCGAATGATCTCGCGCTGGGAGGGCACGAAACGTGGCAGCTGCTGTGCTGATATCCGCGCGCCAATCTGTCTGAGGTTTGAATGGTAAATGATCTACAAAATTCTTGCCTTTGAATTTCTGGTGCGATGAACTATGTCATCATATAGAAATTTAGCTGCGTTTTCAGAACAAAAACCAGTTGTTTTATTAGCCACGCGCGGACAAGCGAAAATAAACATGGACTTCCAGAAATTATAAAACGAACTGAACAATAATTGTGAAATAACGTAGGAAATTTAGGTAGGTACAAATGTCGTTAGCCGTCAATAGGCGTAAGCGCATCATGCATGCAGCTGCCACTTGAAGTCCGGCGAAATTTGATGGAGACCATGAATGGATTGGCTTAACATGAATGGCATCAGTTCAGACTCAATGACTTCGACAATGGCGAAGCGGGACAAAGCTGATTTGGGAAGAAGTCGATGCAAAACACAGAAATGGACTTGGCACCACCTCAAGCGCGAACAAGTAACGTGATCGGAGTGGACGTTGAAGCACTCCACCGCGGTAGCTAATTGGAAATTGACTGCGATATTTTTCCACCCTGTACTGACTGAGAGTCTGTCTGTCGTCTGTCTCACTGGAGTCCGGGAGCCACTTGCTCGACCTCTCTGATTCAAATGACAATCGATAGTGCTGGACCGCATGGTTTAATGACATACATTTTTTGCCTTTCGCTTGAGTTATTGGTCATAGGTTAGGTCAAAACCAAAAACCTTTTTCTTCGTTGTCTCCACCATTGGCTGACCGCCATGAAAAGGAGTTCAAGACTGAGATTTGAATGCAGAATGCCTTAAAGATATCAGAGTCATCTTATCAATGCCAGTTGACCCAATTTCATCATGGGTCAAGATCATAGTTGATCAGCAGGTTTGAAGTTCGCAGTGTCGTTTCGTGTAATACATTTTTCCTGGCCCATTTGTCCAATATTCCAAGAAAACCTCTCTCAAAGAGCCAGAAGCTGTTCGCCTGGGTTACGGCTCTGTCTCTCTTGAACAGCCGTGAGAGGTGGAGCAAAGCGGGCAGAAAATTTAACGTTAGCAAAGTCTCTGTCACTTAGGCTGAGAACATCACCGATACTAAGGGAGTTACGTCCGGGATGTTCGAAATGCCACTAATCCAAGTAAACCACCCTCCACCCCGCTCAGCTCAATGAGAATGCGATAAATGCAGCTCTACGTGGCCGGCACCATTACCTGCTGGAAATGACCATACAATGAGACATTCGTGGATCGAAGTGTTTTGCCCATGCACACCTGGATACTTGGAGAGTCAAAAGTGAACCGAAATATTTGTCCCGTGATGCATGGGTATGTTTTTTACTCGCACAATATTTGCCAATATGCCAATGTTTCTGTTTTAACGGCACATTGCCAACACAGTGCACCTTTATAGAAGATGTCCATGGTTTTATCAAAGACTAGGTGAATGATTTATTCGTTTGTCCATTTGTCAGAGACACAGAACTTTCACTTTCAACACCTACATTCCTAACGTCAAACACTGACCACTCACAGCCCTAGCGCTTCACTTCGTCCCGAACGTCACGGGATTCACTTCATGTTGAGCCGAATCGAGAGCACAGTCTGTAGATCGATAGACCGATTGATACTGAGCGAAAACCGGCCCTGGTTTTGTATCACCTACAAACGGAAAATATTGAACGGGGTTGAGCAATTGTGATGTCACATGCAACGAATAAGGAGACGTTTTCCAATCTGAATGATCTGGAAAGAGTACGTTTTAATCAAAGAACGATGGTGAGAACGAACGGAATTCAAAGAACTGGCTGAGATAAGGCGGATGCTCGACCTCAAAAGTTTTCGCGGGTGAAAGTTATTTTAACGTGAAAAAAGTATCGTTTAGCATTACGGCTATGATTCACCTAGCGACGCTACGAAACAACTGATGTATCTGAGGCGTTAATAAGCTTTCAAACGTCTTTGTCTGATTCTCTTCAATGCCGACTCTGAAAAATAGAGCTGAAGGCATCTAGAAACCTTAGAAAGTCTTCACAAATCAAAGGCTTTTCAAGACAAATATCTAAGATTTAGAGAAATCTAGCAGAGCATTGAGATTTGACGGCTTTCGTATACAGGAATTCTAAAGCCATGACGTGGCCTTTGTCACAAGTGCTTTGCACTAATTTTCAAGGAAAATGCAGGTGACATGCTAGCCAGTGTTGACTCGTGTCAATCCTTGGGTACATCAAACGTAGTTTTTTTCACTGTATTCTTACATGTTACAAACGGTGTGCGTATTTTGAGTTTATTATTTTCGTGCTTCGTGCACACGTACATACATCTGCGCTTACGTGCACTGATCACCTGTGTGTTCATTTACGCATGTGTTTATTGGTCATGGATACATTTGCCGCACGCACATTTGGCTCACACTTGCGCACGCGTAACCGCAAATAAACGTTGTATTCTATATATATATATATATATATATATATATACCATTTATTTGGGAAATTACACTCGACAATGGCTCTTCCTCGATCACCTCGCATGGGAAAAACACGTGGTAAAAGTGTTCTAACCTACGAGCAGACCAAAACAATTCAGTTATTTGTGTCAAGTAAAAGACTTTTAAACGCGATGAAAACGTGTGACCTGCATCGTGCGTACCTCAACTGGTGGCGTCTTGTACAGTGCCGATCCGTGATTACAGAACCAACGTCTCCCGGCCTCTGTTCAAACTAGAGGTAGACGTAGATCGTTATCCTGACGGCTTGTTCTATTTCGTGTCTCACGGTTTGTTTTGGTGGTGGATGAAGTGGACACTGGAACCACATGAGAACGAATTTTGTGGAGTAGGGGTAGCGTATAATATTTGAAAAGGTCCTCCGCTTTCAGTCACTCTAGCCCTGTCCGGACACCCACTGTCCGGCTAAACTTCTTTCTCCCAGAAACGACTCTAGCGGCAAAATTTAAAATCCTTTAAATCTTGGCAAGATTCTCGCGGGTGCGTTGGCATATAATGGAATGTAGTAGCGGACGCGGGGCAGCAGCAGAATGGTTATGATGTCTGAGAGGGTCTCGGCCGGAAGACAGTGACGGACATGCGACAGGCCATGAGGATTCAGAAGCATATCCGCGTAATTTCTCGTACGGAGACGTTCCATAATAAATGGCGATCAAAGATCACACCTAGATTGTTTACTTCGGAGACGAGCGGGTGGGTGCGCTCGCGCAATTTTACGCCGAATGATAGCATGTTCCGCGAATTTTGTCTGCTGCCAAAAGCAGTCAGTTGTGTTTTGTCATGGTCGACTTTCAGAGACCTTGTACCGAACCAAATGTCCGGAGAGGAGAGTGTTTGTTCCATGTACCTGGCCAGATCTGCTAGGACGGTCCTGTTGCCGCAAACCATGATCTGCGTGCCATCCGCGTATTGAAGAATGTCTACATCCGGCACAAACATGCTGAGGTCGTTTAAAAATATGGTTTAGAAAAGTGGGTCTCGCATTGTCGAAC
>CP099853.1:3153713-3206633 GCA_030062745.1 Capitulum mitella | reverse complement strand
CTTCTCCATTTCCTTTGCATGCGGAAAAGAGACGTAGTTTTTTCGTCACGAGATCGTCACACGAAGGGACATCGTACCTGTTTTAGACAAATTTAGCAACATCACTAGCAGTACAATGCGGAATGCCGACGCTCGCTCGCAAATGTTGAAACACGTCTCGTCTTGAGAAGAACAAATCTCACACGTAGGCGCTTGATGAAAGAACTCTGTTTGCAAAGAACAGCGGCTGGCTCGACTTTTTTCCAGTGACCTGACGGTTGAGTGACCCTGACATGACTCTTGGCACATCCCGACCTGCCGCACCATGCGTATGGCCCCGGGCGGTTAGACACCGCGCTTAGCAACGTTCTTTGTCCATTACTGATTGGTCGATCTCGAAAGAGGGGAGGGATATTACAGCAAGAGAATCTAGGATAGGACTCAAGTGACACGAATTAACATTTTTATCATTCAAGCTTAACTGGCTGAATTTTATAGCACTGTATCTAACGCAATGTGACCTACACGAAATCGTCCGCCCGTGACCTGACTCAGGGCGGCCCACCCGATCCCCGGCCAGCGGGTCGCCAGTCGCTGCCAAAAGAAGCGGCACGGGACACATGCAGTCACACTTGTTAGCCAGAAAAGCAAATGTGAGAAACTATTTCCACCAAGCGCAGGCTCAAAATAGAACAAAGTAAAAAAATGAGGGGAATCCGGTGGTACGTGCCGCCTTTGCGACTCTTCTTTGTGACTCTTTATGATTCTTCTTGAATTCATAGCTATTTTTTACGTTCGCACAGTGCACGTTTTTAGGCGGCCTTAATCACGAATGCCATGGTTATTTTGCAATATTCTGTTTCACCAATTTTGTCTTTTTTTACTCCCTTGGTGTTTAATTAAAGACGATATGCCAACGTACTTGCGTATTATCAGCACAGATGTCTTTATTTGGTGTCAGGTTTCCCTTAAAGTGTTAATCCGTTTCACGTCGTACTATCTCAGCGGCATACGGGCACCAAAAATACTTTACTTTGAGAGTAATTCTGGCTTCCTTGCGATGACCACACTGATCCAAGCAATGCCTTTAACAAATTACTAAACCTTATCGAATGCTTTTTGTCGCGCTAATTCTAAAAATGCCCCACAGTGGAGTGGCGAGCATGGCTGTGTTTTATGCTGTGCCATATTTGCGTGGGGTTCTAGACCAAGTTCATCTAAAACATTTCTCCCTGCTTCAACGGCTATTTCCATTCTTTTGCAAAACCATATGGGTTTTGATGACAAAGTTCGCGCTGATGCAACGCTTTTTTAATGAAGTTTGAGTGGCAATGGGGGGGGGGGAAATCCCAACGACACGACCAATCCCAAATACGGATTCACCTGAACTACTCCGAAGTTCAAATTTCTCCTCGGATTTAGGCGGCTTTATTTTTGTGTTCGGATGAAAAACGACAAAAAACATGCAACAAGCTGGCTGCGATATATCACGTGTGCCTACAGATGGGAGGCTCTCCCGCGGGAAATTTGAATTGCTGCAGGTGGTTAGGATTCCGGAAATAAATCCAATTGGGTGTTTTCACAACTGATAATGCACCAAAAAAGCAAAATTTGTTGTGCATGCTGCTTACCTCTACCACTTCTTGCATATCTGTGTGTTTGTACGTTCATTTAGGACACTTTTAGTTAAAAAATAAAAAAACTGTGTCGTAAATAAATTACCAAGCACATATTTGGAGGAATCGCTAAACGTTGCACGCATTGAATTATCTGCCAAGACCCCTTTCATTTGCCACATTATTTTAGATACTACAGTATTCGGGATTGTAATAATGATGGTTCAATGTCTTCGCAGGAAGCTATGCTTAGCAAGGACTCGACTCCCAATCCATCCCTACTAAACATATGGTTAAGTTCATAAACTGGATTATCATGGCAGTTTGGGAAGCCATGATGACATTCAGCGGACTTAATTAGTTCTAATAGGATATTAGGTCTCATTTTGTTTATTTATTTATTTATCTTTTGTCAATGTTAGCAGCTTTCCGTGAACACAAGCTTTTGTGTCAGCCTTTGTTGGTGCATCCGGGCGCCAGGATTTTTGCATGGGAGGAGCCCATGCAGTCTTAACCCCCCCCCGCAAAACAAAAACCCCGGATCTCGGCCACTTTATTTTTACGCACCAAAAATTCGGGATTTGATATCTGGGGGTTAAAAAACGCAAAATTTGACGACATATATTTTGCAAACAAAGAAACAAATTTATGGTTGGTGCCCCTGGGTATGCCTAAGGGTGTTCTCTGTGCTGAGTTTTTTGGTCATGAACTGGATCTCCACACATATATGCATACTTGCTTTCTTTGTATATACATATAGGTACGGGTCCTTTTCGTGTTGTGAAGGTGTCCAAGTTTTGCTCTTGGGATCATTAATTCTCTTTTGGTTTGTGGGTGCACAACCAAGTTTATGTTTTGCACAGATCTGGTTCGCGGGCACATGTGCGCTTGCAAAGAAACTTAAAGTTACACCCCTGCACAACACGAATAAAATACAGGAGACCTAAAATTCAGTCGTAAACAGTGAAGGGTACAATGGAAGTTAAAAATGTGACCAGAATGCTGAAAGGTGAACAGATCATGACACCATAATGACAATGAAAATACAATACCTAGCCTAGAGATGGAGTAATAATGAACAGAGACGTATATGATTTCATAGTGGAGCGTTTGACGAGTCCTGTGACGAAAACAGTTGGGCAAAAAGGTAAAACAGTGCAAAAAGCGCGCTAAAAGTCAAGGTACTATCGATCAATAAAGTCACGGGCTAGTTTCTTAAAAGACTGCAAGTTTCTTAAAGTTTCTACTTTCTTAAAAATCGTTTAATTCAATCGGATTTAATTTAATTAAAATTTTAAAAAATCGTTTAAAATCGGACGCCGTGGCGGACGGCAGGTGGCACGGCATTTATGTCTCCACTGCATGGTAGGGGAATGCTCTGCTAGTGGTCTCCATGTGGGGCGGTCGGGTAGAGAATGTGTGAAATGCAGTGCCGTCAAGGGTGGCTTGAATGAGGCGCGCGGAGATGTCGAATCCTTGCGAGATGAGTCTCTTTAACGTCTGCGGGCTGTTCGACACGTTCGCGATGCGATAAATTCAGATGACGTCGCGCAGCTGGATGGTCTCAGATGTCAACCAACCCAGCTGCTTCCTTGACTCAGTTATGTGATAGTGTTTTCTTTTTCCAATAACGATACGGGTGCCAAAGTTTACTACGTTCCCCATACTCTTGGCCAACGTTGCTGGCCGGTGTGGGCAGCGCACGCCGGTAAGCAATACATGATGTGTGGAAAGACTATTTTTGAGGTCCCGTAGCATTCGCGACCAGAAAATTCATGCATGGATTACGAAGGCATCAGTTAGGAAAATCAAATTACTTCTCCTGGGTTTCAGTTCCCAGCCAGATTTGTTACATGCGGGACGCCTGTCGCATAGACCATGACACAGCTGTGGCATTGGTGCGGGAAGATGGCAGGGGCATATTTAGAAACTGACAAAGGGTGATGCCTTCATGCCTCAGGAGGACAACGCCAGCTTTAGGAACGTCAATACGTATGCGGTTGGCGACAGTGGAACTTGTCAGAAATTTTGTTGTTTATTTCTTTCATTTATTGTTATGTACTATTTTCTTACCTTTGCTGCGCTCCTTCAGGATTTCGGATGCCCATCTGTTGTTTAGGGCGTCCTTCTAAACCTCCGGAATATTTTCAGACCACAGGGGCGCTCTGCGAGCCCTCGGGGGCACCGCTGAAGAGTGTTGGCCACCTTCTTGTTCTTTAGGGCGTCCTTCTAACCATCGGACACATTTTCAGACCTCAGAGGCGCCGCTGGAACCCTCTGGGAGGACACTTCAGGCTCGGAGATGCCCAGAGTCTTGAGGACGTCCTTCCGGCCCTCGGACCATATTTTCAGACCACAGAGGCGTCATCTGAGTCTTCAGGTGCTCCCTTCCATGGTTTGGACACCCTTTTATTCCCTACGGTGTTCTTTTAGACATCGGGACATATTTTCGGACCAAATGGGCGCCCTCTGAACCCTCGGGGTCGCCCCTTCAGGGTTTGGGGGGTCCTAAAATTTTCTAGAGCGTCCTTCTCCATCTGGGACATATCTCAGACGGCAGCAGCGCCCTTTGAGCTCTCGGGGCTCTTTCAGCTTCTTTGCCCCTCCAGGGTTCGAGGCGCCCTTTCATTCCGTGCGGCGTCCTTCTAGTCCTCGTGGCATATCTTCAAGCCTTGGGGACGGCACGCGCTACAGCACGCGCCACGTGCCGGTTCCCGCGCACCGTGTTTGGTGTCACGCCGTGGTTTTCGGGCGTCGGGGGCGCACGGGGTGCGCGTGGCACGCGCTACAGTCGCCCATAGGGTTTGCATGTATTTTTGGCCAAATCGTGGAGAAATCTGCGAAATTGCGGCAAAATGGTGACGCGCGCCGCTTCCGGGCGCCCGATCTCGGCAACCGCAGGTCGCATCGACACGAAACCGACTTCGATCGAAAGAGGATCGATAGGGGAACAGCATGATACCAAACACGGCGCGCGGGGACCACCACGTGGCGCGTGCCACCCGAGGGAACGAGAAAAATGTCCGTTCTGAAAGGTTTCAAAATGGGGTTGTTATCTCGGTTGCCGTTAAGGACACGGGCCCGAGGCACCAGGAACCAAACAGGAGAAGGTACCGACTACAAATCGTCTGGCGGAGTCGACCTCGTCCGCCGGACGGGGTAGCCGTGGCACGCGCTCAAAATGGGGTCATTTGTGATGTTTGCGTCGTTTCTGTTTCTACCGAAATTTCGAACACAGCGGTGTCGATTTCCGAAACGAAACTGGTAGCGACAGAAAGCCCGTTTTTTTGCCGTTCCAATGGGGACATGCACTGAGCAGGTGTGGCGCGGCCGTCCGGGCCATGCGACGCTACGTGTTGCGATGCGGGTCGCAATTTCGTCCCGTTTCAAGAGCGTTTTGGGCCATTGGCGGGCGCCGACACGGCACCCTTCCCGGAGGCTAATCTCACCAACCGTGTGTCGTACCGAGACGAAACCTGGTCCGTTCAACAGAGAATCGATTGTAGAACAATATCGTGCAAAACACCGCGCTTTGGAAACAGCACGTGGCGCGTGCTGGCCACCGGAACACAAAAATTAGCAGTTTTGCAAGCCTTACAAAATAGGGTGCGTGTAAATTCAACCATTAATTTTGACGCCTCGTCGACTTAATAGCCTCATGCCACTAGGTACCCGCTTCATATCATTCCATAGGGTCGACGTCGTCCGACAAACGGGGTAGCCACGGCACGTGCTCAAATGGGGAACATTTTTTATTACTGGTTCATTTGTGTTTACACTGCAATTTTGATGGCATGCGATGTGAAGTTCTAGGCAAAATTAGTACCAATGGGAAGGCCATAGTTTTGTCGTTCTCACGCCGAAATAAAATAATCATAATTCACATAAATGTTCCTGCTATGGGGCATCAACTGAACCGATGCATGTCATAGTTTTGCGGAAAATCGACGCATTTTGAGTGATTTGTGTTCAGTTTAAGATTGTGGCGCCGTCATTGGGAGCTGGCGATTGAAAATACTTGCACTAAGCTCGTCAGTCAATGGTGAATACGTCGGTATAGGCCATTTGGTGTGTCTCCTTGTGGTTGTTTTCAACGAAAGCGTACAAAAAGGTCTTATTTCGCCTTTTGCGTGATTTCTTCGTCAATTATGCTCCAAAATCAGCTTCTCTTGCTCATAGCTAAAAATTGCTTTATTTCATCGTGCTCGATTTGACGCGACCTCCGTTTTCGGGGTTTCCAATACGGTATAAAGAAATAAACCTTTAACGGGAATGCACGCACGGTGAGATTTACAAACCGATAGTCAGGGGGACACAGATGGGACAGAGACAGGGTTACAAGGAAACGGACATATAATTATTTGTACTGATGAGCATGGAAGCAAATTCATTGACAGGCCTCATAAATGAAGCGGTGAAGGTGGTAAAAAAAATAGAAGATCAACAGGAACTATCCCGGACAGGCAACCTACTGTCTCATTTAGGGAAGAATCGACGCTGCCGCAACATCTCGTCAATATTCTGGCCATCGTTTGCAGACTGTGACATATATTTGAAGTACCAGACCTTGCCATGCCACGGTAATCCACGGTGCCGGTCTCGCAATTTCCCGCGCGTTCTTAGACGTCAGGATATTTAAGGACCACCTGCGTCAATGCAGAAAGCACCTTTTATAACGGAAGTCTGTGCCACTATGGCTGCACGACGAGAAAAAAAGCCGAACTTTGGTTGACCGGTGCTCAGAACTGCCTTCGCGGGGAGAAGTGCTGCAGCAATGTTTTCAGTCCCACCGTGTGGATAGGCTTACCCAGAGGTAGGTCAAAACACAGATCGTCCGCGAAATGAAGGTGCTGAACAAAGTCCGTATTCTCACTGCACCGGAGCGGAACGTGATAAAGGAGCTCAACAGGAAGCTTGACCAGTACCAAGCTGTCATCAAAGGCAAATGCTGGAGGTCTACCCCGGAAATTGACAAGAGGAATGGGTTTAGGGACGACCTCAAAAACCTTTTTGACCTTGCCTTTGTCGGCACCATTTAGATCATCAAAACCAAGAGGATAAAGACATTCTCCAGGCCCAAAGGGAGCCAGGTCGCCGAGGCGTCATGGTGTTATTCGATAAGTTCCCTTCTGAGAAGGAGGAGCGAGCTCTTCGACGACAACAGAAGGCCGAAGCTTTAAAGGGCCCGCCGTTAGACTAAACAGCAGGTCGAGCAGGAGGTAACTGCCCAGCTGGAATACTCGTCTACCGACAACACACAACTAACAGATCAGGGTGACCCTCAGCCCTTGGCCATGCCTTCGAAGCGGCCCTGCAGGAGAGCAGGTCCGCTTCGAGAACATCCAAGAACATCGCCACTCCTGGTCTGGCAGCAGCCCTCGATCGGGCCAAGCTCAATGATCGCTCTGCAATCCACTTCCCATCGGCGACGGCTTCGGCCCTCGGCCACGACTCCTCTGAACTGGCGATCATAGAAGCTCGGCCAGGCGAGCATGTAGATTGCAGAGGAAAGCCATTGCGGACGAAACCTAGCATTCTTTCTCCGCGCCACCCAATCTGGAGATCCACTGGGACGGCAAACTGTTAACTGACGATGGAAAGGAAAAGGTGGATCGACTCCCTGTCACTGTAACCGCTCCAAGAGGTGTCGCCAAGCTCTCCGGTGTTCCGAAGCTTGCAAGTAGAGCCGGAACAACGCCAACCGACGTTATCGCGCATTGTCTGGAAGACTGGGAGGTTTCGGACAAGGTCGTCGGCATGAGCTTCGACACCACCTCCAGCAATACTGGACAAGTTGTGGGAGCAAGCACGCTTCTTCAACAGAAGCTTGATTGGCAGCCTATTCACTTCGCTTGTCATTATATCTTCGAACTGTTGGCAGAGGCGGCTTTCTCCACGCGCTTCGATCCGTCCTCGGGACCGCAATCTCCTTGTTCAAGAGCTTCAAGAAGAGGTGGAGGCAGATTGATTGGAGCAAGTTTGAATTCATGATGTATGAAGACCTGGAGTCAGCAGTGGCCGAGACGTTTTTCTCCTCCAAGGATCGTGTTGTCGCCTTCTGCCGTGAGAAGCTCACTGAAATCCAGCCTAGCGATGATTATCGTGAGTTCTTTGAGGTCTCGATCATCCCCTTTGGTCAAGAACCTCCACGGGGAATCAAGTTCCCAAACCAGGTGCTCTCCAACGTGCCAGATGGATGGTTCTATCTGTCAGATGGATGGGGCGCACAATCTGCGGGATCCAGATCTTCTTGCTTTGTCATCAGTTCTCCGTGACTCTGTGAATTGGGAGCACTCAAGCATTTCGTCTCTTTCATGGTTGTTTTGTACGTCAGTGCATGGTTCTGCTCTTCATCGGCGGTCAACGCTCCCGTGCACAACCTGGCCGTTCTGCAAAGCCTGATTTGAATGCTGAAATCTCGAAGGGGATCTCCAAGGAGTTTGCTAATCACCTATTATCTATTATGACTTTTTACGACATATAATTTATTATAACACTCATCTATCATGGTACCCCAGCGAAGAACTGGCTGGTGTGTCGCTCTTCGACGAAGGTGTGCCATGTGAGATGAAGAGAAGGATTGCGGCACTCCAGGAACAGGGATCGGAGAGTCCTCCCAGCGAGCGCACGTGGATCTCGCAGCAAAGGAGGTTCGTGCGAGGAAGATCATCGTCGACTTCATTATCGCAAAGTCGGTGGGCAACCTGAAAGCGTCGGGTATCAACATGGACTTCCTTGCCGCCGATCCCGCTGATTGGGAGACAACACCTGGCTTCAAGAACGCTAAGGAAGTCCTGTGCGGGATAGAGGTAGTTAGCGACTTCGCCGAACGAGCTGTGGTTGTTATCCAAGTGTACAACAAGGTACTGACCAAGGATGAAAGGCAAAAGCAGTACCTGCTGCAAGTCGTCGAATAGCATCGTCGCCAGAACCCTGAGACCACTAAGAGGACTGAAGTATCATTCCCACCTAAGCCACACTGCTGCCGACAGGGCCAGTGGCCTATGACCTGAGACAGAATGTGAAGTGTCTTTCGATCCAGTGTGTCAAAAGGAGTACTATGATGTGCATTTTATGCATATCGTGTGCTTGGTTTAAAAAACTGAAGCACAAAACACGTTTGGAGGCATTTGGGACACGCTTCTCCCTGAACAAATCTCCCAGGGATCACAAGTCCATGGAGAATGAGTCCTTGCTGGGGATAAATGGAATGGTGTTCTTTGACTTTAATGGGCTCGGAATGCACAAAAGCCGGCGCGAATTTCATCGAAATAAAATAAAATCCAGCACAAACGACATAAAATCTTCGTGTGAAAGTGGCTGTGTTGGACCAATGCCATATTTTGCACACATGATTTCCTCCAAAAGAGATATCAGTTACTGAGAGAACACTGGGAAAGTGTTCATCGTCATTCGCCCTTATATATATATATATATATATATATATATACACATATATATAAAGTGGACAAAATTCAACAAGGATAACGCAAATGCCGGGGGGGGGGGGGGCGCGTTTTTTTTTTTTTTGTAAAATTTCCCCCGCAGTCATTTTTCCTTAAAATAGGCCCTGCATATTGGACCTTGAATAGGATTGGTTTGAAGTAGACCGTAAGTAGCTATCAGTTTTAGACTAGGCTATTATTTCATATATTTGCCTTCTCTTGTATTTATCACGGTTAATGTCGAAATAACGTAAAAGTGATCGACTTGCCTGCACGTTGGGTGAACGGCGGCATGTCCCCTGTAGGCCAGACGCTACTCTGGCCGGACGGTTTTACCTGGACTTCTAGGGCGTTGAGCCCGAAGGAGCCCGGCACTATCCCACCTGACCTCGTCATGGAAAATTGGGACGTGATCCCGGTCCTCTTCCGCGGACTCTGATTATCACCTACGCGCTTACAAATCGCGCTAGGTCTGATGGAAATGATTTACCAAATGTTGCTGGTACTGATGACAGACAGGGACACGGAAGCCCCTCGCCGAAGCGAACCTCGATGTGTTCATCACTGTCGTTCTTGCAGGTACCATAAACCTTCGCCGACTGTTTTCGCGTCATGTACGTGGATGTGTGCACTGCTAATATGTATGTAGGGGAGATTTGGAAAATATCGGTTGGCAGGTAATTTCAAACACCCTCGTTTCTTTGCCACGGTTAGTCTCACGTCCAAGATATATATATACATATATATATATATATATATATATATATATATATATATATATATATATATATATATATATATATATATATATATATATATATATATATATATTTCTGGAACTGGCAAAGATCAAATATTTCTTTTTGCCGCGTTGCGCTCATGAGGAGTAGCAGGTCTCAGGTGAATATTTTTTTATTTGAATTCACTGTTTCTGTATTCAAAATTCCCGATTCTCTGTTACATGGCGTTAAACAATCCACAAGGAGTGTACACAATTGTCATATCAAACTCTGTTCGTGCGTTTACTTCATTTTAGAAGGGGCTTCAAAAGACTGAAACCGTCTGTCTCGCCATCATGCTGCACCTTTTCAGGCACCGCCTTGACGGTAATATTGGACACCGTTCGATAATACTCGAATACCCGAGACTTGTGCTTTAATATATGCAGAAAAAACGTTTTTATTAAAACCATTTTTTAAGAGAAATGCACGGTAGCACGTAAAAAGTCGCCATTTGGAAGAGGTATTACAACGAATCGACCAGACTACTTATGGTGCCCGACGGCAGCAACAGCAGCGATGACGCGGCAAGCCAACGGCAATAGCAAAGATGGCGGGGGGCTAACATGGGTTAGATACCTAGCCTTGAATGAGCACGTGATTGACCAAGGAAATTTCAGGTTAGGCTCAGCTGGCACCGCTTGTATCAGACATGGATCGGGTAAATTTAGACGGCCGTCTGGAATTACCGAGCGATGTCCTAAATTCCCAAGATCAAAAACTTAGTTTAATAACAAAATTACTGCAAGCAAACGAATGCTCACAGCAACAATTAAACCGGTCGCGTGTTGGATTTGAAGGCGGCCTTTCATTTCAATGTCCTTTGGTTGACTTGCGCCTACTTGCAGATTAACTACAACCGATTTTAGATATGCGTCCGATCTTACCCGATTCTCCCCTTCTGTTTCTGAATTATCTGGAATACTTTAATACCCTTTTACCTCAATCATATTGTTTCCATTGCCCGTACATTCAGTCCATTTTATTGTGGCCTCTTCATTTCCTAATGTAAGTCAAGTTTTGACGCAGCCATTCCGTCCGTCCATTTCAATTAGCGAACGATAAGTGCCTCTCTACCCTCTATCATGGTTGTGGAACGTTTTTGAGCTGCCAGAGGTGAATGTTGGAGGTGAGCAAGGAAGATAATGCAATATTAAAACTGCATTAGATTCTGCACAAAAATACCGTAAATCTATACATCGGCGATGGTTGTTAGCTCGTTACCAACGACTGATCCGATGGTAAACGCACAAATGTTAAAATAGCGGACATTTGAGGTGGCAAAGGCGGAGCCAAAATCACATAGATCTCTTATCACCGGACATAAGCAAACGACGACCATGCTGCAAAAGAACCTGTCTAGGTCCATTCTTAAAATTAGTTGCATGATAGTACGAGGAAACTACTGAATGATTCAATTTTTCAACCTGCTGCTGAGAGAACACTTTAAGGACACCGATCCGACAGAAAATTTCATGCAGATGGAAAAACAAAATACGAAAATACGGTGTCACCATTGTGCATTGGAACAGCTGGAGAAACATTTTCAAAAACGTGGTGCTCTGACCCGCCACAAGCTGAGCATCATCGCTGCTGCTGGCTAAGGACATTAACATACTTAACCAGCAACAAACGCATCTGTGTTCCCCTGCGGTGACCTAGGAAGTCGGCGAGACAATCGGAGGAAGACAAAAACGTCACTATGTTTGTACGGTCGTTTTTATCAAGGTTATTAAACTCAATTTTCCCATCAGCCACCAAAATCTTCCCTCGACATGTAATTTTGTCGCACAAGACATGGACAAAGTCGCGGAGCTTACTCTCTGGAATTTCACGACGTATTAAAAGCAGCAGCTTGTCCGACGTACGCAATTACATATGAAGCTCATCAATCACGAAACGGTCCGAAGGTATCGCCGGCAAAAGGTTGCGCCGAGTCACACCAGGCTGCTCCGATGACAAGTTGCGTCGCCGTTTTGCGCCAGCCTTATAGTAGTCTGTCTTCTTACTTTCACAAAACACACAAGCATGGTTACTGTTTGCAGCTTGCATACCACATGCTAACAAAATAAATTTATAATCGGCACACAAATATAACTCGAATTTTTCCAGGGTGCCATTGATCGTAAGTCAATCAGCCTGAAGTTCGTCAATTTCAGCATTCATTTCACTGAGAATAAGTTCCATGGTGTTATAGTTTTCTGATGCCGCAGTTATCCCAAGCAGCCGTGGTCGACGCCGGGAGGGGTCTTCTTCGTCAACCAGGCTGACAGACATGTTTACAAAGGACCGGTATTCCCAACAGGAGAGCCGTCTCCTGAAACATGAGCGACAGGGTCAAGACTGTGGGGTCATAACAAACAATTGAGGGCTTCGCACGCATGTTCTGGCTCACTGATGATATGTTTCGCGGTACGCGTATTCGTCAAACAATACAAAAGGGATGAGGTACCCACGATTAGCAGAGAAAAAACTTCATTATTTCTATGACATGATCACTGACAGAGTTGGATAACATGCACAAATGAAAATGGGCAAATGACAAACGACAGTACTGGCGCATTACCAAGATTGCAGCCTGCATGATCGTTAACTGCACACATGCATTCCTGGATTATCAAAAACTGTCATCATAAGGACGCGTTACATAAGCTTGAAAACTAGTACGAACCAGGCCAGTACGAACCTGATATCTTGACGCGAACAGCACCGTTTGCGCCCCTTCTGGCTGTTGGCTGAAGGGCCTTCAACATGTCACGGATCTTCCTTTGGACTCCGGCATTCTTCTTGTCTTTGATATGGAGCTGAGCGTCTAGCCTGCAATACCGAAGGTTGTGATTAATTTTGAGGCGAATTGCCACAAAACACGACATTAGGGTAGCTAATACGCATATTTGGTCTACTAGCGCATTTCATACTACGAATGGTAACAATTCATTTGCTTATAATTATCGGCGTGCTTTGTACACAGTACCTACATTGCCGGAGCGGTAACCGGGTAATCACAGTTTCCAAAAAGGAGTCCGAAAACAATAGATAGTAATGCTCCACATGAGAATTAATGCTTACTACTTCCATATCAAAACAATACTGATTCCACTACCACAGAAAATAGCATAACCAGCCTACATGCTCACCTCCTACGTTCCTTGATGACACCATATCTGCTTGGGAGGGATGGTGTAAGCTTTGCCAACTTATGGTATTTGGCAAGGGATATACTGGAGTCATCAAGCACCTTCAGAACTTCGACTGGTGATGGCCCCGCTGAGCAGAACGGAGAATCCTGATCGTGGTGCTTCCGCTTTCCAAGTGCCACACAGATGCCAGTCCTGGCCGCTGAAATGGCAGAGGTGGTGGCCGTCCTGGCCGCTGGCGCCGCAGAGGTGGCGGCGGCTTGGAGCCCCACCGGGATAGCGCACTGCAACGTGAGCGCATCACCCGCTCGAGATTCTGCTCCACCGTTATCATTGCCCAGTGGTATTGCATGGACGGAAATGTTCACAGGGGCAGAAGACAATTTTGTTAAGAGTTTTTGTCTCTGCTTTCCACCTTTCGAAGATGCTGCTCTCAGCGCTGACGAAATTTTCCACAACTTTACTCGCAATGATGACAGATGAGCATCATCAGATTTTAACACGAAATATCTCCTTTTTTCTGGAAATATCTCCTTTTTTATTTCTCCTTGTTTCTGTAGTCCCTCAGCAACTGCTGCTATTTCATAATGCAATGGTGCAGCAATCTCAAGCAACAGTCGTTTGCGCACTTGTAAAACGTTATTCTAGATTATACGTACATCACTACTTTGCATAAACTACACGCTTCTTTATACACACGACTACACGCTGGCCTGACAACAAGACAACCTGGTCTGCTTTCAGCCGTACATGGTGATCAGTGTTATGAAAATGGTTCACATGTTCAAACCAACATGCCTATTTTTTTCATTTTGACAACAACCTCATAGCCAAAATGTTTGCTTGAATTCATGTGCTTTCCATTCAATTTTTTTACAAAATGTGCCTGCAACCTACATTTCCGCACCCTCACTTCATTCTCATCCACAACATTTTTATCCCCCGTGTCAATGGCTCCTTCCACAAAGGATCGTAGCTTGACCCATGGCAAAGCAGTTCATCCAAACAGATATGCTCAAGTACTCTTCTACCCACACTAAGGATTTTCACAACAATACACTTAGTGGGCTTTTCACTAGCTGGAAACTGCAATGATTTAAAAATGGCTTCCTGAACAATGTCAGCTATAAGCCTAATACTTGACTTCTGACACCTATGGGGGACTGGGGTTCCATAAAACTGTCTTGTTGATAGGCCTTCCATCTGAAACAAGAAACATGGGAATGACATAATGACTTTGAATGTCACACATTTCATGCACAAAAGTAATTAATACTTTGTTTTTTTGGGTATGAGTATGGGACAATAAAAAACCTGAGCATGCACTGAACAAGAAATGATGTTTTTTCTGTGTTACAAACAAAATTATAGGAAACTGTTACACCTGAGCGTGCATCAAACAAGCAACAAAATTTCATATTTCAGCTTGTATTTAGCTTTGTGACTATGTTTACAAATCACCAGCCAGAATGACACAAATGAAGGTATTGCTCTGTAACAGGTTTAGTGATCTGACCACTGATGTTAACATGTCATAATTTTCAAACCCTGTATTCAAGGCACAGGCATTACTGAATGATGAATGAACATGTCTCAACTGCCATTATTTCCCAAGATCATGGTTTTCTTGCTACTCTCATGGCATATTTTGCCAGTGGTGAATTACAATGCAAATCACAAATCTATTCTCATCATTTCGGAGTTTCTAACATTGTACCAAATTGATAACTGAATAAATCCTGCTGAATAAAGCCTGTGATCAATTTTCCATCACATGGAATGCCTTTTTTCCACAGCATTCCTCTGAAATTGTTTACACTACTTTTCATACAGGTTATGATTACCTGCATTCCACACAAAAGCTTGCACAGTGCTAGATTACAAGGACTGAAGTGATCATAATCAGCAAAGATTTAGGTGAACTGATGTTCACTGAATTTGCAGAAACATAAAGTTTGAACATGGCAGGGTACATCTAGTTCAGGTTAATCATGAATCAGATCAGACAAACCTGGGCAAAACCATGCTCAATGCAATTATGGTTATACTGATGATCAGGCAGAAATTTGCAATATCACTGGGGAGATGAAAGAAAAACATTGCATGGGTTCTCATAAAATAGGTAGCCACCACTATGTACATCTTATTATTTTCAAAGTGTACATGAACTCTAAATTTTACCCCAGGCAGCATCCAAGTTCCACCTATGTGCTTGATGCTACACCTACATTCCAGAATGAGAGAATACTGTGAATGTTTGGCAAAGTGATTCAGGCAATATCTGAGAAAGATGCTCCAAAAAGGAGCTTTGAGGAGCTTTGTAGATAAATTAACAATTGCATTTTGCTCACAAGAAAGGATGACTTTGCCATGACATTCTGCATTTATTACGCTGGTGATAAAAATGGACTTCTATCTATTTTTCCTTATCAAACCCATGGGCTACCTCCACGATTAACTTGTCACATCTTGAAAAAGACAATGGTCCCTTGCTTAACACTCAGTTTGCGCTCCTGCTTACCTTTCAACGGAGCCATCAGATCTGCCGGTTGTACAAGTTTGCAGATTGGAGGAGGGCAAACTCCTGCTCCTCGAACAAATTTACCATTCACTGCATAAAGGTAGCAACAGTGCGTTGGAAAACCATGCTCCGGACCAACGGTTTACTTCGTCGTTAACTTGTTGTGAGATAGGACGCACAGCCTGTTACGTTCAAGCGTCCGTTTTCAAACTCTGATGCCATCGTAAGAAAAGGCATCTTGGGTG
The DNA here is from genome assembly GCA_030062745.1 of Capitulum mitella. Classification (NCBI taxonomy): domain Eukaryota; kingdom Metazoa; phylum Arthropoda; class Thecostraca; order Pollicipedomorpha; family Pollicipedidae; genus Capitulum; species Capitulum mitella. The sequence goes on along the minus strand of CP099853.1, from coordinate 3,190,911 downwards.
CGACACACATCTTGATAATGTCTTCCCGTCGCAAAAGCGCCAGGCTAACAAGCAAATAAAAAAGTCCCCGATCATCAGCTGACTGCCCTGGTTGCCATGGTTACCACATCAACAGCTACCGAAAAAACGAAGTTCGTTTCCTTACGGTCACTGAAGTGCACCTGCGGCGCCCATCCCCGGTCGCAAAGCTGATTTTCCGCTGTACCAAACCCGCACGCGTTCAGCTGAGCAAAGTTTTGTGCGTATGTGTCCAGCGTGGTTTGCGGGTACGCGAACATCCGGGAACTTCAGCAGCTCAAATAGGCTCCGCCCACAACCAGACTCCGAGTATGCATACTCCCGATGTAACAAAGAGGGAATGCGGGTACACAAAAATCGTGTACCCGTAAACCGAATCGACCGGCGCTGCGCCAGATGTCGCCAGGGGATACTCTGGGACGATTTTTTGGTCGATCGGTTTGTGGGTACACGAAATGTCCCCACAAACCGGGATGTCCCCACAACCCGGGTGTATTACATCGATATGTACCCACAAACCAAGGTTTTACATACACATATATGCATACTTGCTTTCTTTGTATATACATATAGGTACGGGTCCTTTTCGTGTTGTGAAGGTGTCCAAGTTTTGCTTTTGGGGTCATTAATTCTCTTTTGGTTTGTGGGTGCACAACCAAGTTTATGTTTTGCACAGATCTGGTTCGCGGGCACATGTGCGCTTGCAAAGAAACTTAAAGTTACACCCCTGCACAACACGAATAAAATACAGGAGACCTAAAATTCAGTCGTAAACAGTGAAGGGTACAATGGAAGCTAAAAATGTGACCAGAATGCTGAAAGGTGAACAGATCATGACACCATGATGACAATGAAAATACAATACCTAGCCTAGAGATGGAGTAATAACGAACAGAGACGTATATGATTTCATAGTGGAGCGTTTGACGAGTCCTGTGACGAAAACAGTTGGGTAAAAAGGTAAAACAGTGCAAAAAGCGCGCTAAAAGTCAAGGTACTATCGATCAATAAAGTCACGGGCTAGTTTCTTAAAAGACTGCAAGTTTCTTAAAGTTTCTACTTTCTTAAAAATCGTTTAATTCAATCGGATTTAATTTAATTAAAATTTTAAAAAATCGTTTAAAATCGGACGCCGTGGCGGACGGCAGGTGGCACGGCATTTATGTCTCCACTGCATGGTAGGGGAATGCTCTGCTAGTGGTCTCCATGTGGGGCGGTCGGGTAGAGAATGTGTGAAATGCAGTGCCGTCAAGGGTGGCTTGAATGAGGCGCGCGGAGATGTCGAATCCTTGCGAGATGAGTCTCTTTAACGTCTGCGGGCTGTTCGACACGTTCGCGATGCGATAAATTCAGATGACGTCGCGCAGCTGGATGGTCTCAGATGTCAACCAACCCAGCTGCTTCCTTGACTCAGTTATGTGATAGTGTTTTCTTTTTCCAATAACGATACGGGTGCCAAAGTTTACTACGTTCCCCATACTCCTGGCCGACGTTGCTGGCCGGTGTGGGCAGCGCACGCCGGTAAGCAATACATGATGTGTGGAAAGACTATTTTTGCGGTCCCGTAGCATTCGCGACCAGAAAATTCATGCATGGATTACGAAGGCATCAGTTAGGAAAATCAAATTACTTCTCCTGGGTTTCAGTTCCCAGCCAGATTTGTTACATGCGGGACGCCTGTCGCATAGACCATGACACAGCTGTGGCATTGGTGCGGGAAGATGGCAGGGGCATATTTAGAAACTGACAAAGGGTGATGCCTTCATGTCTCAGGAGGACAACGCCGGCTTTAGGAACGTCAATACGTATGCGGTTGGCGACAGTGGAACTTGTCAGAAATTTTGTTGTTTATTTCTTTCATTTATTGTTATGTACTATTTTCTTACCTTTGCTGCGCTCCTTCAGGATTTCGGATGCCCATCTGTTGTTTAGGGCGTGCTTCTAAACCTCCGGAATATTTTCAGACCACAGGGGCGCTCTGCGAGCCCTCGGGGGCACCGCTGAAGAGTGTTGGCCACCTTCTTGTTCTTTAGGGCGTCCTTCTAACCATCGGACACATTTTCAGACCTCAGAGGCGCCGCTGGAACCCTCTGGGAGGACACTTCAGGCTCGGAGATGCCCAGAGTCTTGAGGACGTCCTTCCGGCCCTCGGACCATATTTTCAGACCACAGAGGCGTCATCTGAGTCTTCAGGTGCTCCCTTCCATGGTTTGGACACCCTTTTATTCCCTACAGTGTTCTTTTAGACATCGGGACATATTTTCGGACCAAATGGGCACCCTCTGAACCCTCGGGGTCGCCCCTTCAGGGTTTGGGGTGTCCTAAAATTTTCTAGAGCGTCCTTCTCCATCTGGGACATATTTCAGACGGCAGCAGCGCCCTTTGAGCTCTCGGGGCTCTTTCAGCTTCTTTGCCCCTCCAGGGTTCGAGGCGCCCTTTCATTCCGTACGGCGTCCTTCTAGTCCTCGTGGCATATCTTCAAGCCTTGGGGACGCCCTTTGGAGCCACCGGAGCGCCCTTTGAGCCCTGGGGGGCGCCTCTCCGTGGTTTAGAGCGCTCTTTTATTCTTCAACGTATCCCTTAAGCCGTCGAGATGTTTTCAGGTCGCAGGGGCGCCCTCTGAACCCTCGGGTAAGGGCGCCTCTCTGAGATTTGGAGCGCCCTCGGTTTTCTAATGACTAATGACCATTTAGCCGAGTTGTTGATTTCTTTAGTTGAGTTATTGATTTCTATCCCATCTCCGGGACATTTTTAGGCCCCATGGGTCATCCTTCGAGGCCTCGAGAGCATAATTTAAAACTAACAGGGCGCGAAGGCGTTCTGTTAACCAATAAACAGAATTCCCGACAGGGGCATGTTCGGTGCCCAAAGAGGATGCCATGGCCTAATGACATCCTCCTATTTACGCCTCTGGAATATGGGGCCAGGAAGTTAGACCAGTGGCCGAAATACAAGAAGAAATCAGTGTACACTTTGGGGGTTGGTTAGGTTAATCGGATGGGTACTACCATTCCTCCCTGAGAACATGATCTGGATGCGTCATTCACCACCAACGTGATGTCCTGCTGGGACGGCAGGCCGACCATTTGGTCGGCCGGGACAGATGGTCAGGCGAGACCTGAAGCCGGCCGACTGCGACTGCGTTTCACGACGTCCTCTACAGGACGAGTATGTGCCTCGAGTATCTCACCTTTAAAGCTAAACCGTCAGGATGACTGCACATCCATAGAAGCCGAGAGAGCCAAGAGGCAGCAGCAGAGACTGTCTCACGTAGCCCGTGGGCACACGTAGTCCTGGGGTTCAGGGTCCTCCGTCACCCTCAAAATAAGGGTGCATGCAGGGGCTACAGGGCATGGGTGGAGCTTTTTGATTTCATTTGGGGAGGGGGCTTAGGTCACCAGCCAAACTTAGCTCCCCGGAATACAAAAACTTAGATTTTGAACACTTAATTTCTAGGTTCCACATTCTTTTTAATGTTTCTGTTTTATTTTGTCATGTAAAAGTGGAAGATGACCGAAGAGGGACGGGATCTAGGCTTTCATAAGTGCGACAGTGGGAAGAAATGTTTCAACCCCAGCCCGATGGTGTCACTGGTGGAACTGTGCACGGCGCGGGAAGTTTCTGAAAGTTGCGAGTGGAGCAATTTGCATCCAATCCATAGTTTCTTAAGGGACAGGGAAGAACTCCTCGGATTTCGGCCACTTTATTTCGAGGTAACGGAAATTCATGTTTTCTTTTTGACGTAAACACGGAGGTCAAGCATAATGCGGGAAAGGGAGGAGGAGAGGGGTGAAGAGAACCCAATTGGCTGTGCGCTTTATTTGATGTTTTTGTAAAGGTTGTGGTTCAAGAATCTCCTCTATGCATTTCGTGTGTGTTTTCAATCACTATTCTAAATAGTGATTGTGTCTTTTCACAAAGAAAGTGTTACGCTGGCCGTAAGGACATGCATGCCACTTGGCCGGATGAAGGGAGATAGGAAGGCGAGGAATAGAAAACCCCAACCACTCCTTGGGCCCTATCTGTGAAAAATCCTTTTCCAGTGTCGCAAATGGGCGCCCAATATTTGTCAAATGCATTTTTTGTACGCTTGAAAAATATTTCCAGCTGGTTTGGTATCAGTCTGCTACTTATGTCAATCTGTCTAGGTTGTATGGTGCGCAATCTAAACACGAGGATGAGCCCGCAGCCCCGTCACCATCTCATTTCACATTTCTGTCCGAGTTCCATTTCCGTCGCAGTAACCGTTTCCTCCTGTTCCTGTCCCCTGTCCCCTGTCCTTTGTCCTGGTTTTTCCTCTGTCTCCTGTCCTGGTTCCCTGCGCCCTGTTCTCTGTCCCCTGTCCCCTGTCCTTTGTCCTGGTTTTGCCTCTGTCTCCTGTCAAGTCACCTGTCCCGGTTCTCTTGTCCATGTCCCCTGTCCTGCTCCCCGTTGCATTTCTTTCCGCCGTGCCATATCACATTCCTTTTGTCTTTCTCAACCTCTTCCCACTTCCTTGCCTTGATCCAGCTGTTGGCCATCTTTCCCGTTCCATCCGAGGTCCCTGTCCCGGTTCCCGATATAGGTCTCTGTTGCGGTGCCCGTTCCCGGTGCCCGTTCCCAGTCCCGGTCTCTTTTCACGGTCCTGTTTTCGGTACATGCTCCCCGTCCCCGGTCCTGTCCCCAGTACTATCTTTGCCTCTGTCCCGTCATTATTTCTCTTCTGATCAATATCGCTATCTGTTGTCCCTGTTTCCATTCGCGTCCCTGACCCTTTGACGCAGATTTCCTGGCGTGCAATTAGTCATGGTCAGAGACAGTTGATTATCAACATCACAATGTATCATTCAGCCCGGCGGCTAGTCCACGTAAACGGCAGGCCAAACCATTGCAGACAGTGACATACATACCCACTTGTAATGCTGAAGCCGCTGCCCGACTTTCGGAAGAACCGTGAACGTATACGAATCATCACCACTTTTGAATGGGTTCTGTAACGTCTTTGAAGTCCTGAAATCCGAGGAGGCCTGAAATCTAGCACGATCGAGAAGTTTAATTTTCAGATATGGACAGAAAGAACGGGTTTGGGTCGTGGTCGGCAAAAGATCGCGCAAAGCGTGATGTGCGCACCTTTTGTACGCTTTGATTTCAGTCAGCCATAAAGAAACACAATTGATCATTTATGCAGACGCGTTCAGGACTGATTGAGGGACCTAGTGGTAGTACTTGCAGCCGCACGTCACATAAATCTTGCAATAAGCACAAATAACTCGAAATGCATGGAGTGCAAAGTCCCGACCTGCATTCGTTTTCCTTGCACTTCATAGCAGGTAAAGTTACGTGCATGAGAACGACAGTTAGTTAAGCAGGGCTTTCCATAACTAATCGCATTTTTCCTGAACAAATCCCGCATGCGGCCACAATGGCCGTGTAAACACAGACGACTTCGAAGTCAAAAATGCCCCCAGTTCCAGTCTGTGCGGTATTCAGCCCGTGCGGCGGACGAAGTCGGCTCCGTGGGCCGATTTGTATTCGGTACATTGTGGCATTGGGTCATCGAATCGCCAAGGTCGCATCTCTGACGGTTTAATTTATTCGTACTCTGTTCTCAAACCTTGTAAAACGGTGTTCTTCGGTGAACGTCTAGCCAGCTCGTGGCACGTGCTTGTCTCATGCGCCATTTTTCACACGATGCGATTCTACAATTGCTTCCGTGCCGAACGCATATTGTTTCGTCTCTGTGCAACGTATGGTTTGTCGGGTTAGGCATCCAAAAGGCGACCGTGCTGGTGGTTGGCAAGTGTCTCGAGGTCACTTGTAAAACGATCGAGGTCGCAACGAGGAGCACAGCTCTGCAGTGCCGGTGGTGGCAGGTGCCGACATCACCAGCTTCCCTTGCTCGCCCGCTGCTTGGAGGAGACGATCGAGACTTCCCGTCGTCAGCAGCGCCACCACATCGTCGAGGTCACGAAGCCTGATGTCCTTGGCAGTCGCCACGTCTAACAGCGCGGACAGGTGCAGGCAGAGACGCTCCGAGCCTACTCAATAGCACGCCGCCACCCTGTGCGCCGCCTTCTTGTCGCCGATTGTCAGCGCAAGCTCAGCATCAGCGAACACCGCGTCGTCACTAAGTAGACGGCTGTCTAGCTGCTGCGCCAGGCGGTCCATAGTCTCGACTTAAAGGTGGCAGCATATGTCCTCTGTCGCATCGGTGGAATACGGGGCATTCCTATCGTGTAGGGAACGTGGTAGACGCGTCTGCGACCTGGTCTGAGCGTCGGCCAACCCATTTGCACGACGGCTGCCCCCAGCTCCCCCCATACAGCATCAAACTTAATCCTCCGCATCCACAGGATCAACAACGGGGAGGTCCCCATGGATTGGACGGGTTCGCTGTGACTGTCTGTTCATTTCCCTGTACCGTTTCCGTAATGGGCTCCACCATACTCAGTCAAGCCAAGAAGTATACAGAGTATACAACATTTGCAATGCATGCATGGTTAATCTTTTTTGCGTAACATGCGCTTCTTAAGCTCAAATGCGTGTTCTAGTTTTCCGCATTCTTTTCTAACATTCCTTTTGGTTTTCATTATTTGTCCATATCCATCTATTTGAGCTCTTTGGCCCCGGGAGAACACCCTGAAACTGAGGGGGCTCAGCTCAAGCTGCGGGAGCTTCCGATGTTATGAGGCCGCCAAAGTTAATGTGTAACTCCGCCCCTGCACGGGAGCTTTGCAGAGGACGGTGCAACACGGGATTTCCCCGACCGTGGTCGGCCTCGGCTGCCGCTGTTATCAGGCGGTGCTCGGGACTAAATGTCGGCGATATGAACCAAGGACAAAGCCCAGCAGGAAACTCGTCTCGACTGACTTCTGGACGGTAGCCTCCACTAACCATAGGCGTAGGAACATGGGCGGGGTGGGGCTGGCTGGGGGCCGTGTCCCCACTTTTTGGAGGTTTGACATAAGCCCCAATGGGAAAAACGTCTTTGGCCCCATTTTTCCTTGGTGCTCCTACGTTCCTGTTCGTAACGCCACGTCTCAAGGGCCGCCAACATACCTGCCAATGCTATTACCGTGGGCAACATGGTAAGGATGCTGCTTCCACGTAGCATTACCAGGAAACCGCGTCCATGTACCACTGTCACTATGTACCATTGATCATGCTCAGTGGCATCGTTCTGCGAAACTGCGTCATTTTGGCCACCTGGAATTCGGTCTGGCTACTCACAGTTCGCACGTCAAGGCGTCAGACCGAATTGCCGGTGCCCAAAATGACGCAATTTCGCAGAACAATGCCACTGATCCCCGTGTTCGCGAAATATGTCTGCCGTGTTGGAAGCACGCTTTTGATGTCATCTCAGGTGGCAACGAGCTGCGCAATGCGGAGGCATAGTCTCTGCAAACCGGTTGTGGCAATTGAAGTGGAGGTGCAAATTCCGAAAACCACGGACGTAAGAATCTCCAGCAACACCTCCCAATGAGGTTCTGATCAGCGGTTCTTTCTTGACCTATGAACGTAATGCCTCTAGCGAAGTAAAACACGTTAAACACGTGTTATGCCTTGGGTTTGGAAAGCAAAGAAAACTTGCTGGAAGGACGATCTGCCGCTCTCACTCCACTGGCAACTCTAAACCGGCGGCCGAATAGGGACTGGAAGCCTTAAGACAGGCGGGATGAGATCAGCCTTCAGTTCAGTTCCTGCAGGCGTCAAGGCGGACCACCATGTGGTTCCGATCGTTGCTGCTGCTGCTGCCAGGGTTCCTTCTGCTCCTGCTGGCAGAAAACAGCCGAGCCCGCAGACTGAACAGACGACAGGTCAGTTTACTGCGATGGCTGCGATTAAATGCGCAACGTTTGGACTGGCGCAGGCACTCAGCTTCTGGCGCTAGCAAAATACTTTATTTCATCTTTTTTATGAAACTGATTTCTTATTGTATTGTATAAGACTGTGATTAGTATTCATTTTGTCATCCTGATGTATTTATTTCTGGAATGTTGAATTTCCGTATTTTTTACGTAATGTTATTCATAGCAGTTACGTTATAAACTATAAATTGTATCACTGGTGGATCCAGGGGGTCAGGTCGGCCATGGTTCCCCAACCGCGATGGGGGGGGGGAGCAAAATGACCATTCCCAAAAAAGGCACGACATTTCTTCTGAACCAGAGTTTAAAGTTGCTAGAACTCCGAATTCAACCAGCCAGCGTCTGGCCATCATTCAGCCAGGCCAGCGTCTTCCACCCTGCCCCGCGGTCAACGACTTCGCTGACATACCATCCAGACTGAGGAGAGTTTGGAACCCCCAACGGATCCGCCGGGTCCGTCCCTGAATTGTCGTGCATATTGCATACATTTATGTATACTTTGATCCTTAAATGGTAATGAAAATGTAAAATGTCCATTACATTGCGTTGCACCACAATATATACGAAATGATCAGATTTATCATAAACGGGACGTACTGTTATTTAAAATTACAGTTGTTTAGCGCCGGGGCCTGCTATTCGCATCAGATGTCGTTGTTCTGACATTCGACGACGACGCGTCAGCACCGCATCTCCACGCCTGCAGGTCGACTCCGAGAGGCCGGTCAGCCAGGTCTGTCTCCGGTGCCTCTGTGAGGCTGAGCACTGCGACTGGAACTCAGGCTGCCGGCTCGACGTCTGCGGCGGCTTCCGCATCACCAGAGAGTACTTCGAGACCAGCAACGTCACGGCCAAGGTGCCGCTGTACAGCAGTAGCACGTACCAGTCGTGCACGACCGACGTGCAATGCGCCAAACTGACCGTGCAGCTCTTCATGCAGAGGCTAGCGACTGACTGCGACGGGGACGGTAAAATAGATTGCGACGACTTCTTCAAGGTGCACTACTTCTGGCCGACCAACTGCATCGGCGCCGACTGGACCGAGTTCTCCGAAATGTGGCGGAGATATCGCAAGTGCATCAGAAGGAGGGGGTGATATCTTCCCTGATGAATGGGAAGATGTCTGGCTTCTGGAACCTGACGTGCGCCTCGTGATATAGTGCAAGTTGCACACTGGGCCTCGATGCGTAATGCATGTCGAGTTTCTTGCGTTTATGGGCGTCGGGTACCGCACCGAAAAAAATGTCGCAGCTTATATCGTAAGGTGGTAGTCTTCCTCTGAAATAAAGAGAAACACTCCCAAAGGCGACTCACTGGGACTAGCGACTGATGGAAACATGCGGATTATCTGTGAAGCCGAAATTGCTGCACCAAATTGCTGTGTAGTCCTGTGATGTTTCTGTTGGGTCATTCCTGCAATACGCCGGAGTTTTTCCAGTTTCTGTTCAACCCGCGCCTAACCGGTATGCGGCGCCATGCACGCGCGACTGGGGGGGGGGCTGTTGACATGTCCCCATCCAACTTGTTGATTGTTGGCCTCACGATAAAAATAAGCACACCGTTGGCCGTTGGAAAAGCCGAGATAGGTAGAGCTCAGAACTGGCATCGTCGGTATTTTCTGGATAACAAGTACCCCATGTCGCCCTTACCCTATTCCCGGAGGGCTAGACGGTATGGCCGATTCCCGGCAGGGGGGGCGGATTCGGCCCCCCCCTGAGATCTCGAGAACTACTTATCCGATTTCATCGCAACAAACGGCAATCGATTTGCCGTGACGTGAACTACATTTTTATAAAAAGAAATTTTTAAAATTTTGAAATTTGTGGATACAGGGGGCAAAAATGTCAAAATGGAGGATACTTTTTGACTTCTTATAACTCTGTTGTTTATGGACTGATTTCGATGAAACTGGCATCAATCGAGAGGTTATGAATAGGGCTTTTACCATGGGTATGCAAATTTGAAATTGTGAGAAAATTCATGGGCGTTCACAGGGATTCAAAAATAGGAGGATTAGTTTTCTAATAACGGAATAAACAAAAGAGGCCAAAACACTTTTTTGGCTTCTGCTAGTCATGTTATGCTAAAAAAGTACAAATCGCATTACAATATTTGTATAATCTTAGCATAGGCGGTGCCAAGGACATAAAAAAGGGGGAACTGTCATGGTCACACGTTCTTCAGATCAACTTGTGACCTTTGACCTTAAATGACCTCCAGTGACCTTGGGGTCACCTGGAATGATGTCGAGTGCATTCAGTATTATCTGTAAACGTTTTTAATCGATTGAATTCACTCTATTCTAAAAAATTCATTTTTTGGCTTTTGCGATATAGGGTACGCGCACTGACATTTTAGGTCATAGCTCCGTGACCCGACCTGATATCAAGCTGAAACTTGGTACACAAGTAGAGGACACCTTTTTGCGTCATATATATTCCGGGTTGGCATTTCAAAAAACGGCGCCGAAATTATAGCGAAAAAAACAAATTTTAATTTTGACCTTGACCTGACCTTGTAAAGTGACCTCAGATAAACAAAATTACATATGCACATTGCCCAACTATTTAGCTATATATTCATATAAAGATTTAAGTTCTATCTTAAAAACTCTGTTTTTAGCAGACATTTTCCTTTTACCCTCAACATGGTCAAAAATGACCTGAGGTGCCTTCCAAAAACGTTGCCTGGCTCCGCCCCTGAGCAAAATAGAATTTCGAAGTTTTGTCACGGCGCGTAGAAGAAATAGCTAGGAAAAGCCACCAAGTTTCGTGAAGCTGCGTTAAAAAGCCTGGAATTGGCAAGCAAAAAACCCGAGGGGGGACGGATTCCGCCCCCCCCCCCTGCCGGGAATAGGGCTAAATATGCCTTCTCATAGCCGGCTACATGAGCCCGTGACCACCGGTGCAGCCAGAGGCCTGCATTTTTTCTTGTTTAATGGCACGGACGCGGCGAGCGAGGTGTCTTGCCATACCCTATTTACCGGAATGTGTACCAGTGATCAATGGGACCATACCCTATTTACCGGAATACGTACCGGTGATCAATGGGACCATACCCTATTTACCGGAATACGTACCAATGATCAATGGGACCATACCCTATTTACCGGCATGCGTACCGGTGATGAATGGGACTCTTCTTCGTGAAAACCATTGCACATCGTCTTCCCAGCAGTTAGTTTTCGTATGATTTCAGTTCTCACTGAACTTTACTCCCTCTTAAGGAAATTTTGGCTGCGCCCCTGGCCTGGATCTCAAGGACTGTGATAAACCGAGTCTAGGTAAAGGCATCAACGAATAGGAAAAAGCCCGCAGATGCCGATACACGTCTAAGTTCTCTTATTTGTTTGGTTTTGACGCGGAAACGTTAAGTCAAAAACACAACGATTTCGCTCCTCTGCACCGCGGGTGCCGGTGCCGAACGTGAAATGGAATTAACGAGAACTAATTTCAGGCTTTTTTCTTGCTTTTCTCTTTCTTCACATCCGTAAGGCGGTCCACAGTCATTAATGGCCATTATGCCTCAAGTGAACTGCGGTGCACGTATAAGAGCAAACGGAGTCAAAACGTGCACACTGCAGAAGAAAATACACCGGCGTTCACACAATGTCACAGAGCGTCGTGCCAGCCTAGCCGGGTGCTCGGTCACGACTGAGTTACCACTATCTCGTGTCGCGGGTAAAACTCTTACATCGGAGAGCTGTGAGCTCATTGGAAAGATGAGTTGGCGGTTTGCATTGTTGTTTACAACATTACATTGTTGGCGCTTTCCAGGAAAATCGCCTCTTCCCTGACTCCGTCCTAGAACGTAATACATGCAGCAAGTTATCCAGCTTGGTGGTCCCATCTCTTACTGCTCTGGTCGCGCGCATGTCAGCAAGGGACTCTGGTTCGACGCCAGAGAACACCTCGTGTGCCAAATTCAGTGTGGCCAGGTCAGCAAGCTGCTGGGAGCTTCTATGTTCTTCGAGTCTCAGCCAAGTTTCTGACGCTGGTCAGAAACGTGATCGGTTTTTCGACGGCCACAAATTACTGGAGCTGTGTAATTCAGAATCTTTTGAGTTTTATGCATTTTTTTCATTAGGTGCACTTTGACAACATTTTCCTGGTGCACCTGCTATCCCAGATGTCCATTTGGAAATTTGCAAATTTCCATTCCAGACCCAGATTAGGTAAAACAGATGCATATTTGCCTCATGTGCAGAGGTATAGTTTTTGTGTGCCCATAATCTGTACATTCCAAGTACACTTAAGTGCAGTGCACCTAAGCTCACCTCCAGGTTCATCTTTTGTTTACCCAAATCCACACCAAGCTGTCTGCCAGACTTTTCACAATTAACCAGCGCACGACCGTGGGTTGGTGACATGCACTCTTGACGGGGGGGGGGGGGGGGGCGGTCGATCGCCCCCATCTAACTCACGAACGATTGGTCGCACGATAAAAATAAGCACACCTTTGAGAGTCTCGTGACGAGTAGAGCTCAAAACTGGCTAGTTTGGCTAGTTTTCTAGTTTTGGATAACAGGTAAGCCATTTAGGCACTGTATAATTTTTTTCCATAACCGCCTTCATGAGACCGAGAAACGGCTTGGATCTCAAGGGCTGTGGCAAACAAAGTCTAGATAAAGGTACCAGCGCACAAGTAAGGTCCGCAGATGCTGATACACCTCTAATTTCTCTGATTTGTTTAATATAGACGCGGAAACGTTGAGTTAAAGACACGGCGATCCTTGCAACACTGCACGGCGATCCTCGCAACACTGCACATGGCGAGCGCTGCCGATGAGCGCGGCATGAAATTAACGGGAACTGATTTTAGCGTCCTTTTATTCTCGCGAAATATGTTTTTTCAAAGTGTTGTTTCTTAGTCCCAGTGGCTCTTGTGATGATTCCTCGTGTTTAAATGTTGAAAAAATTCGGTGTTCATCAGTCTACACAATGGGTGAAGTTTTTTCGCAAAAGCCTCTTTATTTCCAAAATTTGCAATTTCTCGACACTGTTTTAATTTTTTGGTATTATTTGCAACTGTGCGAGCCAGTTTTGCCATTTCCAACCCGATCTGAGTCATTCATCGCTGATTTTGATGGCAATGCATTTTGACTCATAACAGTCATTTGTGACCTGACCTCAGGCCAGTGGTTGGAGGTAATTGGAACTGCCTGCTGACGGAAACTGGATGTCTGGATCTCCCCATACTCGAATTGTAAAAACATTCCGTCGGTTTTCGAAAAAAAACGACTTATGTTGAAGACGGGCTTCACCTTGGTCAGTGACCCGTAAATTTCCGAACAATCCGAGATAGCCGCTTTGTTGCATTTACCAAAATCTCTAATCCTTGAAAGTTTTATTGTGACACTATGTTTTCCAAAAACGTTACAGGGCGCTAAACGTTTTTGGACATAGGTCCATTTGACCTGACTTAGATGAGATCAAATACCTTAGTTGACCTGAGGTCAAAAATTGGCTATAAAGTGTCAAAATGGTCAAGCTAAAGGTACACACAGTTTCGTGGCGCTGCGTTTGTTCGTTCTCTCGCGATCTCGGAAAAACCTCAGGGGGTCAACTTCCCCCCAATCTGGAGTGGATTAGTAGTCTGTGTATTTATACGTTATGTAACATGTGCTAACTCACTTTCAAGATGACCATTTGGAGTGTTTGGCTTGCAGTCATGTATGTTTGCAACCTGAAATTTTCCAGAACCTTGTATTATTGCCACGGGCTCCATGCACCCTCCATGAAAAGACTGGTTTGTGATGCTGATGTACATATGGATGAAGGTCAAGCAACTACTGGTGCTTCTCAGGATTGAAAAGCACCTGAGACCACTGAGCCTGCTGTGATTCCAACTACACCATTGAGCATAGCTGTAGTATCCAACTTTGTTTTGTCCCAGATAGATACATTGGTGAAAAAGACTCCAAGACATACTTGGAGTCCGAGTGCACTAGTGGGAGTCATAGGGTCATGCGAGACCATAATGCGATGATACACCTGCTTCCAAAAGATCAAGGGACAGCAGCTAAATGGATTCAGCCATTCCATGTGACCCTGAGGTCACTGAATGTAATTTAAGGTCAAGGTCGTTCGCTGACCTGATGAACATGTCACCAAGACAATAGGCGCGTTCATACGGGCATTTGGAAAACTGCCAGATTCCCCGCCAGGTTGGCCATATTGACCAGCTTTGAAATAAATGTTGATTTAAACTACAGTTGGTTCTGGAAAGGTGTGTTTTAACATCGTGGGACAGAATGAATGGATTACAATGCAAACAAGGTTGAAATAAAAGGAGGAGAAACCTTGGCTTTCTGTACTACATGCCGCGCGTAGTAATTTCCTCGCGTATTCTGCGGTTTATTTGATAGCTTCTGGCCAGCCTGGCCGCGTCTCGCCGGTGCGACCAATGGCCAAATCCAGTGGTTCACAAAGGCTACGTACCTTGACAAGCCGAAAAGGTTTTAGAACGAAGGCGCTGCTTGGTCGAAGACTGATAAGCTGGAAGCACAGGGAGAGTGGCGAGGGGGCGGAAAATTCCTTCGTTCGTTGTGCATGTGGTCCTTGTTTAAGATCGTAGCGTCTCTGTTTGAAGCGATTTGTGATTTTCAAAAGCTAAAGAACCTAAGTGGGTTGGTATACAGATTTAGTTAGCTGTAATTTCATGCAAACCAGCATAGGTCGCAGAGGTGTTTAAACTTTCATGTCCAGCAACAAGTGAAGGGAACGTGAAGGAAACCCAGAACCTCGCGGATACTTAACCCTATTCCCGGAGGGATAGACGGTATGGTCGATTCCGGCAGGGGGGCGGATTCGGCCCCCCCCTGAAATCTCGAGAACTACTCGTCCGATTTCATCACAAAAAACGGAAATCGATTTCCCGTGACGTGAACTACATTTTTATAAAAGGAAATTTTCAAAATTTTAGAACTTGTGGATACAGGGGGCAGAAATGTCGAAATGGGGGGTACTTTTGGACTTCTTATGACTCCGTTGTTTATTGACCGATTTCGATGAAACTCGCATGAATCGAGAGATTATGAATAGGGCTTTTATCATGGGCTTGCAAATCTGAAATTTTGAAAAAAATCATGGGCGTTCACAGGGTTTCAAAAATATGAGGATTAGTTTTCTAATAACTGAATGAACAAAAGAGGCAAACACCCTTTTTTGGCTTCTGCTAGTCATGTTATACTAAAGAAGTACAAATCGCATTACAATGTTTGTATAATGTTAGCATAGGCGGTGCCAGGGACATGAAAAAGGGGAACTGTCAAGGTCACACGTTTCTCAGATCAACTTGTGACCTTTGACCTTAAATGACCTCCAGTGACCTTGGGGCTGCTCGGAATGATGTCGTGTGCATTTAATGTTATCTGTAAACGTTTTCAATCATTTGAAGTTACTCTATTGCAAAAATTTTATTTTATGGCTATTGCGATATAGGGTACGCGCACTGACATTTTAGGTCATAGCTCTGTGACCCGACCTGATATCAAGCTGAAACATGGTACACAAGTAGAGGGCGCTCGTCTACGTCATATATATTTCGGGTTTGGCATTTGAAAAAAACGGCGCTGAAATTATTGCAAAGAAAAACAAATTTTGAATTTTGACCTTGCCCTGACCTTGTAAAGTGATTTGAGATGAACAAAATTTTGTGTGCACATTGCCCAACTATTTAGCTATACATCCATATAAAGTTTTAAGTTTTATCTTTCAAACTCCGTTTTTGGCAGACATTTCCCTTTTATTCTCAACATGGTCAAAAATGGCCTGAGGTGCCTCCCAAAAACGTTGCCTGGCTCCGCCCCTGAGCAAAATAGAATTTTGAAATTTTGTCACGACACGTGGAAAGAATAGCTAGGACAAGTGACCGAGTTTCGTGGAGCTGCGTTAAAAAACCTGGAATTGGAAAACAAAAAACCCTAGGGGCCGGATTCAGCCCCCTTGCCGGGAATAGGGTTAAACTGACCTGAAAGGTGCACCCTGGCCAATCTGGCCGGGAATCTGCCAACTTTTCAAATGCCCGTATAAACGCACCTAATAACTCTTTTGTGATGCCCGTGGTGCTTTTATTAACTTATAGAAGCGATCTAGTACGGTTTGTGCTTTTTCAGCATAATGTGACTGGGAAAATCCAGAAAATGCATTTTTTCGTTTGTCTACTTTTTGGGCAAAAAAAGGTGCTCCTACTTTCAGAACCCTGTCAACGCCTATAAACTGTCTAAAAAATCCCACGTGTGCGAGGAAATGGTAAAATTTCCATCCATCATTTTCCATTCATCCCAGTTGCATTAAAATCGGTTCTCAACCAGTAGAGTTATAACAAATAAAAAATTCCGCCATCTTGGATTCTTGCTTCCGTATCCAACCCTTACAAGATCCCGAAGACCTCTTTTTGGTAAAAATGCAGTACACGTCATGACAAATCTCTTGTTGTTTGCTCCAGTGGAGTTCTCTGAGCAGCTTTCGAGATTTGGGGAAGGGGGTGGAGTCTGAATCCGCCTCCTGTCGTGAATCGGCTGTACTGTTTATCCGTCCGGGAGTAGGGTTAATGTATTTCTCGACAGTATGAAATTAGTATGACTAAAACGCCCGATAATTCATCAAACTGATATATCCGTTATGTGTTATACATATTTTGAATTATATGATATACAGTCCAGCAAGCAGCTACCCAGTGCAACTCATCTGTTCCTGTATGGGAAAAAAACTGTTGATAAGAAGGAACAAGATATTATCATCGATTACAAATCCAGTGAGGAAGAAATTGCATCAGAAATAATGTGGCCTTCTAACCACACCAGATTTCCAAAGATCATAATTATACGATGGGATGAGAATAGATTGCGATTAAGTGATCTGTTTAATCCATCCGCTGGCCGGCTGCATTCAAACGAGGGACTTACAGACTACTTTCAAGTAGAAATGACATTTCTGTGTCACGAGTCGTTGGCGCGAAACCTCCCGCCTGGTCTGCGCAGTCGTAGAAAAGAACTGAACTACGCAATCCAAATATTCTTTTTAAAATAACTGCAGTGATGAACAAACAAAACATGCGTATTACCTTAACACGCATACGATGTATAAATGGCATCCGTAGCACGGAAACATGGAGCAGTTGATCAGACCATTACAGAAAAATGGGAAAACAACATTGGTATCCACATCGCACCAACGTCAATAGATCTCATATAGGCTACAGTGTCATCCTACTTGTATCTACACTATAGAATTATAACATGAGTATTTCCAAATAACGAATTATTATTCACAGTGCACGAATAAACAGGGTCGAACAGGTTCTGTCGACAAAGATGAACGTACTGAACATGGAAGCCAATAAGGAGCACTATGGATGGCCGGAAATGACTTGGACAAGTTTGAAAAGAAGTTGGGGGAGGGGAAGGAGCTCGGAGAATCATCAATTGATGCAATGAAATACAGGGAACGAATCGTGTTACATAACGATTCCTCGGAGCCTGTCCTTGGGTACCAGCAACTTTCACACTCTCACACACACCCAGTTACAAGCTCACACACCCATACGTATAAACAGCCACGCACCCATACACCCACTCGCCCACACATCCAATCATGCAGGCATACGCATACATGCCTCCTCTCCGTAAATGCAATCACAGCTACACATTTCTAGGTGCTCATATACATGAGCAAGCGGTTAGTACCGAGGGTGACTGACTTTCTGTAGGTGATGCTGGGAATGACGACAAGGCTGTTTGGTAATACTGCTTGTGATGACGTGGCTAGAAAACTAAATAAGAGCACCAAATTAGACCGGTACCGGCGTAAATGAAAATGTGTCCGTAACTTCTGCAAAATAATAAATGGCCTCCGTAAGTGTGGAAGGTGAAAAAGGTACCAGCGCAGGGATACAATATTTCATGACCTGATCGTAAATGTTTTGTCTTTGCCTGTCGACGTAAATACGCGTAGCAGTTCATTCGACTTCAAGTTAATCGAGGGCTGAACAACACCCTGACAACCGACGCTTCTTTGACTTATCAGTCACCGCGGCTCCGTCACTGGTCAGTCGTAGCGTCTTCCACAACTGGTCATTGGTCAGTCATCACGGCCTATGTGACCGAGCACTCATCTCGGCTAATGTGACTGATCAGTAATGACGGCTCCCGTGACCGGTCTATCATGACGGTTGCTGTCAATGACAAGTCATTGCATCGGTTTCCGAGTCTGGTGCACCATCGTGACGGCTGCTTTGTCTGATGTCAGTCACGGCTTCATTTCTTAAGCCAGGCAGAGTAGCAAAGCATTGTGCGACGGCGGCGTCGGCATCCCTTGGCATGTTGTGGAGTTCCAGGGATAGGACAGTCTGTCGAGGAGGCATTTACCGTCGGCCGGAAAAGACAAGCACTCAGGCGGACACGGAAAAAAGCACTTGCCTGGGAACCCTTGACTTTGGCCGCCCACCTGTAGGAGGCAGACTGTGGTGCATTTGTGTGATGTAACTGAAAAGAATCTTCTTTTGGATTTTTGCAGGCGAACACTTGAGCTCTCTCCCTAACGATATGATGCCCATAGGTGTATGACAAACAGAAAGCAATGCCAGCGGTAGCTGAGTGGGTTAGAGCGCTGGTTTCCCCCTCCTGGTGAGACGGGTTTGAGTCGCCTCGGTGTTCGCTTTTGCGGATCAGCTGGGAACTGGCCAACATGGGGGTTAAGCTGGCTATCAAAAGGTCGTCTCGTACCATCGGCGGCACGTTAAACTTCTAACACAAAGTCAGCCGTTTCCCGGAATTTCTCGATCGGGTGAACGGTCGGACGCTGTGGTCGGACGTTGGACGGACTGAGCAACAAGCTGTGCTTGGCACGGGCTCCAATTCCTTACATCACCTCAGCAATCATTCGAGGGAAATTTAAATAAAAAGGCCTAAAAATGGTCAGGCTTCGCTGACGAGGACCAGGATTCAGCCAAACTTCAGTTTTCCGAAGACCATGCCGCCAGCAGAACTATGAATACGACGCAGACAACATCGGCAGACTTGCTGACGTTTCTTGGCTGCATGGCCGACTGATCAGTACTGTTTCCATGCAAGATCGCTGCCGGTTCCAGCCCCTTGTTTCGGGCTGCGGATGTTGCTGGCCTTGAATGCAGACCCGGTCCTCGCCGCTCTTGATCTGCATACGTAAGTTGCAACTTATTGTCTGTTTAGCATATGAGCTGGAGTTCACGGCACCTCCGCCAAGGTCAATGTCTGCCCATTCAGAGGCCCCCGACAGGGGACGACAATCTGCGACTCACTCAACCCGTTGGTCACAGGATTGTCGGCGTCACGTCGTGGCAGCGGCGTGGACGGGAGCCCCTACCGGCGCCACGTTCGCCGGTTGTAGACGGCTCCGCTGAGAACTTGCGGGACGCCAGTAGCCTGGATAGCCACGTGCCGCGAACGGTGCCCTCTGCGACAGCGCCGCCGGGCAGGACGGCGCCTGGAGGGGCTCTTCCGTCAGCCACGTAACGGCCGAGGAAGAAATGGGAGCCCAACGTTACGCGCCGTTATTGCCTGGCGGGTAAGATGTAGTTACGCGTTGGTTAGCTGTTGGAGCTTAGCGGGGCACCGACCCCTTGGTCACACGGCACCCATAACATTTACGATGTGCCTTCAGATAAATCGGCAACGCCCGACACATTCCGTCACAGGAATATAACACGAAATCCCGCCAAAGCAGAAATCATGGAAACATCAAAATAAGGTATACACAGAAGGATTCGCATACGACTTGTCAGGCGCGTACACCGTAAGAAAGCCGATGATGAAAACCGACAGAAACCGGAACAATGTTCACCCCACAAGACGAGACTCATCTCCCAGCAAATTCAGCGTCGTGGTGGTGGCGTATTCCGCCCGAAATGGCGCAACCGCTCCGCCACTAAGCCCTGACAGAAGGTCAACACCTTGCGCACAATTAGAGGCTTGGCACAGCATGGACACAGCGGTCTCCACTTCTCCACACAACAAAGAATTCTGCGATCCAAATTTGTTGCAATACGCGAACGACACAGAACAACCTCCTCGCGTATGGACTTGAACAAGCGCGAGACCACTTGCCAAGAGGGAGCTTGCGTATTCTCAGTTTGTTAGAGGCCACTTTATCCCGGCTACACTGACGTTTGTCATGCAGAAAAGTGGAAGTTGTCGAAAACATATATCTAGCCGGCAACGGTGCAGTGACAAGGTGTAGTTACTCTGTGTTACATGACGTTCAAAAAGCTTGTTTTAAACACGTGAAAGGTTCCAAACATTGACGCAAAATTTCGCGCAGACTGCGACGAAATCATCCTTGGTGCTAAGTGAAGAAGTGATTAATTTCTGGGACAGTGAGATGATTCTTTGGGTCTAGAATTATAGTGTGAGTCATTCTGTTTTCTTGCACCAAAAATGTACTAGGGGGAGGCCGATGGTTGGTGATGGATCACCAGACTTTTTCCTTGTAGCAGTGTCCTTATCGTGATTTTTTTCGATTTATCGTGACTGACAAGATTTTTCTGGAAAATCTTGCAATGTCTTCATTCGCGATCCTCAGTTTCCAGAGGGTGCACAACGGCGGAGCGCCGCCAGCGTACTGGACTGTACATAAGACTGCAGTTTTATCAAAGATCAGCTGCTTTCAAAACCCATGATCTGCCGTTTAAAAATCGCCTTATTATCACATGCCGTTTTTATGAATACATGACAAGGAAAAATACAAATGAATGGTATGAAGTGGCCCAATAAGACCGAAATACCAGGACGAAATCAAGCAAGTCGGAACACTGGTGGTAACGCTCGACGAGAAACGCCACGGTGGGCTTGTCTGCGTCAAAAGCAGACTTTCGTAGAAAGCTCCCGTTAGATTCGAAGAATTCTCACTGGCCGTGAGAAACGTAGCCCTAGTTCGGAATGGTGTTGGAAGAGTAGTGTGTAAGGTGGGAGGGAATTTTAGCTGGAAACCGGCACCGGTAAGATCAGTGAGCCGTGCGCCGCTGCCGCCTTCGGACGCGGAGCCGTAGCTGACCTGAACCGACGACCATTTCCCGCCGCGGTTTGTAGGCTTGTGTGTGTGCCGAGCGTCTGGTACGCGCAGTGCCCAGCGACACCGAGGCACCGTGACTGAGTCATGACTCACCTCGACTTCGAGTCGGCGACTCGTGGCTGGGTGGGTGCAGCCGTGCCGCGGCTGACGACGCGCGCCCGGTCTCCGACCGCAGCCGAGCTCATCACGCCGCATCTGCGACCCCCTGCCACCCACCGAGACCTGCCGCGTCTCCTGGTGCTGCTGTTCGTGACGCAAGCCATGGTACAGGTACGTTGCCAGGTGGCGACTCGGCGCGGCAAAAGGAGAAAAAAAAAAAAAAAAAAAAAAAGAGGGGGGAGGGGGGGGGGGGGGGGGAGGAAAGGAGGCCAACGACCCGAGGAGAGCAAACAGCGCGCCCGGAGCTCGACCAGCGGGCAGGAGCGACCCGGGGGAGCAGGGAACAGTGCAGGACCAACGACCAGCGGGCAGGAGCGACCCGGGGGAGCAGGGAACAGTGCAGGACCAACGACCAGCGGGCAGGAGCGACTCCAGACCTCATCGGCCACCTGAACATCCAGAGCTTCAAGCCGGAAATCCTCGAGCTCACTCACGAACTGGACAAGCTGAAGCACCACCTGTTCACGAGCAGCAAGACCGGGCTTAAACCCACCACCCGGACCCGGCTCCTGTCCGCGCCCGGCTGTCAGCGCGGCTATCAGCTGGTGCGCGCTGACCGGCCGGACGGCCGCGGGTACGTCTCTCTGCTGGAGGCGGCGCAGTGTTCGCCCGGAATGGGCTCAGCGTGGCGCGAATCAAGTCTGCGGCCGTGCCTCATCCCGAAAGAAGACGAGGGACTCTGTGGACGGTAGTGAGGCCGACGGTAAGAGACAGGTCATCGTCCGCTCTTAATATCGGTCTCTGAGACGCACAGTGCGGACTTAAGGGAAGCTTTGGCGGTCTTGAGGCTCAATATCAGCGACTAGTAACTGGCTACCTATCGTCTAAGATCGTGCTCTATAGTGATTTAAATTGTGGCTACTTCAAATTGGATACTTCAGACCTGACAGCGACTGCCGCAGGACATGCCTGACGACCACACATCACATTTTCACCAAGCGATTATTTTCCGATGAAAACAGCATAAATGCCATAAAAATCATACAACAGACGGTTTTAAGGCAAATACTTGTGCTTTCGCTACTGCATAATATCACTTAAAGATGAAAGTGAAAAAATTACCGAATAATATCGTCACTCTATTCGTCGCTAACCGCCGCGCTACTTGTCTGTTTCACGCCTGCTTTTCAATTCCAATTCAACGGTAACAAAGTCAGAGAGAGAGTAATTTCCAACGGGAAGGTATTTTGGGCCTAATGACGTCATCAGTATAACCAAGCTTAATGAATAATAAACAAGATAGCTAACCTAACCTAACCTAACCTAACCTAGCCCTAACCCAACCATAACCTAACTTAACCTTACCTAACCCAACCTAATTTAACCCGACCCAACCCAACCCAACCCAACCTAACGTAACGTAACCTATCTAGTCGCACGACCTAACCTCTGTTGGACAGAGCCATGTCTGATCGCACCTTTTATCGGCCTACGGCCTCTAGCATCGTATACCGCGTCTTCTATACCGCGTCGCTGGGTTACGCCTTCGGCGCAACATGACGCCCGCGAACATCCATTTATCGGACGGCGGCCTTTCGTATCATGTACGGACGACTTCATAAAACGTTACACAGTACATAGGGCATGCTTGGAGCAAAGGCAGTGTAAACAAGATGGTGCCGCCCTTCAGGTCGCGTTTGCTTATAGTGGAATATAACTCCATTTCTTTCGGAAACCATACCGGTAGTGACGCAATTTCTTGCTTTCATAGGAAAGTTTATGAGCTCTTCTGTATCGTATGTATAACAAAAGTGGTCTGTGGAAAGATGGAAAAATGATGTATCGCCCGTCTGACTCAGTTCTTATCTGATTTGTTTTCACTGTTTCAAAGTGTCAGCTCTAGCACTTTTATCTCTGGATCGTTATTGGCTATTTTGGCTGTGAAAGATCGTGATCTAGTGATCGCTGTGGAACCCATCCAAGGGTGCGGGAAGCGGGGGGAGGGGGGAGGGTGAAGCAGAGGACATCTGCGGCTGCCCCCAACTGTATTAAAATTTAACGTTGGCCCTATGGACATTAACTGGAAAGAACTGACCTGAAATGCCTCTGCCCCTCCACCAAGTTGTGGAAGAGTTTTCGCACCCCTGCGTTCGTCTCTGTAACTTTGTCCGGTTGAATTTGTCCGTGCATTCATCTCTGTACCCAAAACCCGCCCACTACCTGTCACCTTTCGTACCCGTCCATTGCGCCGCATTGAGCTGCCATCCTTTCACAACGAGGTTCTGAGTCCCGACTAGAGTCCGGTGTTTTAATCTGGCACTGTGACCGAGAAGTGCCAGTGTTTTATCGAAGTGCTCACTCCAGCTGTGGACGCGCACGCCCCTTCTGTTGCTTGGAAGTATCCAAAATGTTTGTGACTCCCGCAGCTTCAAAATGAAATTTCGCCACCACCATTTCTTCCCCTGTTTGGAAACCCAAAACCTCGTATTTCTCTGTGATGGCACTTTCAGCCGAAATTCTCACGCGTCTCTGGTTACCAAACGATGTTTCGGAATCTCGGCCGGTCCATCACATCTGACGCACTGCCTGCCCACCGGCGTCATCACGACGCTGGTGCACACCTTGGTTCTGTCGCAGATCCGACACTGCATCTCTCCCTACGGCAGTGGGACCAAAAATATACTGTCTGTGCTTTAAAAAATGCGTACATATATATATATATAGATATATACCGAACTACTCGGCTAAAATTCTTTTCGGTGGCATAAAAAATCGCATGTTGGATCTGCTCCAGAACCTTGACTGACTGTCCGCAGGCAGTTTGGTAAGGCTCCATATCCTAATGTTGTTGTACAAGGCCCACCTGCGGGGCAAACCCGAGAACCTCGCCAGTCAGTTCCGCGCTCTGTCTGACACGTGTCAGAGGAGCACCAGGCAGGGCGATGACATACATGTTCCTCGGTCCCGCACCGAGGTGAGAAAGTTTTTGTCAAGAAAGTCGGTCCCGCACGAGGTGAGTTTTTGTTCGCGAACTGCTGTCCATTGCAACACCTGGCTTCCATGGACTACCCGTGCCGCCTCACGAGCGCGCATTGGAACGTCATTTAATGTGCCTGCCATCAGTGACAGAACCTGAGAGTGTCCTGTATTCATTTACCAATGTATGCATGAGAGTTTTACTCGACATAGCCACCCTCTGCTCCCACTGTCTTATTGCCTGGACGATAGGCTGTAGTAGACACAGATGCGTTGTGCATTGTCGGAGTATATGTCCATGTCTGTCTAGAATCTGCAGCCGCGAGGACGAGGAACACATTCAGGAGGACGCAGCACACCAGTCGGTTCGAGCCGTGTTTTGGCGTGGTTTTGTCCGCCGAGAAGAGCGCCAACAATGCGTCTGGGAATCGGATGCATGGCTCTGATCTGCCTCATCTGTCTGCTCCTCAGTATGGTGCGAGATGCGGTGAAACGTGATCTCGTATTTAACCCTCATCTTTCGTGGCAATGAATCTTGACTTTGCACATAGCAGAGTACTTTGAAAAGTTCTGTTTTTAATCAAGTAAGTAGCAAATCATCTCCGTGTATTTATTTTGTGGAAGCAGTGATCATTTGCAGGTGCGGTGTTGTGACGGTGTTGATTCTCATTTTTCTCGGTTCAGTCATACATTTCCGCGTGCCCTTTTCTGGGCAACCGGCTGGCTCCGTCGACGCCGCTGAGGCTCGTTCCTGGATGTCTGAAGGCTGCTATTGACGGCTCGTTCTTTGTCTGAAGGGCGACGGAAGGCGTCGGGGCCGCACCATCAGTGGACGACCCGGCAGGCTCGTGTCCCGCGGCAACGTCCGCTTCCAAATTGTACGGACGTCGTGTAGACGCTGCTTTCGACGCTGCGGCCACCGCTGCTGCTGGACGTGGCCCTGCTACTCTGGATGACACTCCAGCCGAAGAGGACGCCGCCTGACGACGTCTGTTGAAGAGGATGACGCCTGGCATGGCTGATGGAAGAGGGTGGAAGAACTCTATGAGAAGTCCTGTAAAAGGGGATAGGTCTTTTCCTGGCATCCCACGAACGCTGGTGCTTCGGTGTTTTAACCCACGCACGCCCGTGGGTCGGCGGCCGCCCATCTGAGGGGGGGGGGGCGTTCATCGCCCCCTCTAACTCATAAACGGTTGGACGCATGATTAAAAAATCTACACAACTGGCAGAGCTTTATTCGCAAGAGCCTGTTTATTTCCAAAAAAAATGCAACTTTTTAAACCTTTCAAAGGTTCTTGGTATTACATGCGTTTGTGCAAACCAGTTCTGCAATTTTCTATCCATTCCGAGTAATTCATCGCTGATTTTGACGATGGTACATTTTGGATCACAACAGTTATTCATGCCCTTACCTCAGGTCAATGATTGGAAGTCATTGATACTTTGCCGTTGACGGTAACTAGATGTCTCCTTCACTCCACACTAAAAATGTTACAAAAAATTCCGCCAATTTCCGAAAAACGACATGTCTTAAAAATGGGCTTGACCTTACGTCAACGACCCAGAAAATTCCGAAAAACCTGAGATAGCAGGTTTGTTGCACCTGTCAAGATCACTAATCCCTGAGAGTATTATTGCGATATCTTGTTTGCCAAAAAAATTACAGGGTTAAACTTTTTGGACATAGGCTCGTTTGACCCGACCTAGGTGAGACGCCTGCTTGACCTGAGGTCAAAACTTTGACGCAAGGTGTAAAAATGGTGAAGCAAAAGGTACACAACGATCCGTGGCGTCATGTTTGTTCGTTCTCTCGCAATCCTTGAAAAACCTTAGGGAGGGGGGGCGGTCAACCGCCCCACCAGTCGGAGGTTAAACATTAAGAGTTACAAGCGTGCTGACTTATTGGTTGTTAGCGCCCTGTGGTCTGGTGTTACCGTGTCCAATAATGTCTGTGGTAACTGAAGATATTTTGGCATTGGTATGCTCGATTTTGTTGGCCGTTATAACACCACCATGCAGATTATCATCAGACAGATCATACATAGCCTTCTTTACACCGGAAAAGACTTGGGATGACCCGTCCCCGACTGGGGGGGGGCAGTTGACCGCCCCCTTGAGGTTTTTTCTCGGATTGCGAGAGAACGAACAAACACAGATCCACGAAACTTTGTGTACCTTTTGCTTCATCAATTTTACATCTCGAGTCAAAATTTTGACCTCAGGTCAGGTCAGGTGCCTGACCTGGGTCCAGTCAAACAGACCTATGTCCAAAAAGTTTAGCGTCCTGTAACTTTTTCGCAAAACAAGATATCTCAATAATACTATCAGGTATTAGTGATCGTGATAGATGCAAAAAAATCTGCTGTCTCAGATTTTTCGGAGTTTTCCGGGTCATTGACCTAAGGTCAAGCCCATTTTTAAGACATGACGTCGTTTTTTCGGATATTGACGGAACATTTGATACCATTTTTAGTGTGAAGTAAAGCAGACATCTAGTTACCGTCATTGGGCAAAGTATCAACGACTTCCAGCCATTGACCTGAGGTCAGGTCACGAATAACTGTAGTAAGCCAAAATGTACCATCGTCAAAATCATCGATAATTACTCAGAATGGGTAGAAAATGGCAGAACTAGCTTGCACAGACGGAAGTAATACCAGGAACCTTAAAAAAGTTTGAAAAAATTGCATATTTTGGAAATAAGCAGGCTCTCGCGAATAAAGCCTCGCCAATTTTTAGATTGGTAACTAATGAATTTTTCAAAAATCTAGGCATGAAAAACCATCTCAAGAACCACTAAGACCAATCAGATTTACATGGATAGGCTTTTTTTCGCCAAAATAAAAGAAGGCTAAAATTCGCTCCCGCCAATTTGTTCCTGCATACGGCTCCGGCGCACGCCGACAGCCGGCGCGAGAATTGCCGTGTCTTTAACTCGACGTTTCGGCGTATATATTGAACAAATCCGAGAAATTACATGTGCATCGGCATTTGCGGACCTTTACTTGTGCGCCGGTGCCTTTATCTATCGTTATAATTTACAGCCCTCGAGATTCAGGCCATTTCTCGGTCTCATGCAGTCGGCTGTGAGAAGGCATATATAGGGAAAATTGCTTACATATTATCTAAAACTAAAAATGAGACCAGTTTCGAGCTCTACTCGTCACAAGCTCTCCAACGGTATGCTTATTTTTATCGTGCGATCAACTGTTCGTGAGTTAGAGGGGGGCGACCAGCTGTCTTCCCCCCGGTCACTCATGATCGAAACCGACCGACGGTCGTGCGCGGGTTAACACGCAAAAGATAGGTACATACGCACACACACACACACACACACACACACACACACATATATATATATATATATATATATATATATAAAATGCAAAGATAGTTACACACAACACCGTTTTTAGATTGCTTCTTTGTACACATTTTCAAGTTTTCTTATTACTTCGTTACTTTTTACTGTTTGGCCACTGACACTGACAAGACATTTCGAGGCAAAATGCTAGAATAATTAACCACGAAGACAAGAAAAATCGCATGAAAGTAATAGTAACTAGATGAAAAAGTCAAGGAAATGCGAACCACCTTCGAGAACATCACGGACAATGTCGGTCCAGGAATTTGTTGACGGACAACACTACTATCCTCCTGCAGTGTCATGAGAAACGTCGCCTGGCACAGACGTTTACATTGCATTTACATTTACTTGAGGCGACATACATCAGAGACCACACACTAGTAGTGAATGCACAGAACACGTGTGCGCACACTGATACGCTTACATGTGCCAAGGTCGGTGAAGGCCATCAAAGGTCAAGGTGAATTATCTTGTGACCTGGTCCAGATTTGCTTTGTGACGTTTCGATTTGTATGAAATATGCATTCACAGACGCTAATAAATACACGTGCGTGCATTGACACGCTTATATATACCAGGCGCAGGTCAAGGCCATCCTAAACCAGAGGTAACTATTTTGCGACCTAGCCCAGATTTGCTTTTCATTATGTAAATCTGTATGAAATATGCACTCAAAGACCTTACTAAAAGACCCGTTTGGCACATTGATATTCATATGTGTACCAAGAAAATGGATATACACACATATCTATACATATGATATATAGATGCATATATATCTATACGTAGTTTTGACGTTCTGCAGCGCTCAAACCGTGTAATTGCTTTGATTATAACAAAACAACGTTAGCGCAGACAGTTGACATAAATCTTACTTGGGCAAAAAGCTTCGTCCAAGGTGAGTGACCTCGCTTCACTTTTTTTGACCTTGCGGGCTTGGTAAACACTAGAAGTGATTAACCCTATTCCCGGCAGGGGGGGGGGCGGAATCCGCCCCCCCCTCGGGTTTTTTGCTTGCCAATTCCAGGCTTTTTGACGCAGCTTCACGAAACTTGGTGACTTTTCCTAGCTATTCCTTCTACGCGCCGTGAGAAAATTTCGAAATTCTATTTTGCTCAGGGGCGGAGCCAGGCAACGTTTTTGGGAGGCATCTCAGGTCATTTTTGGCCATGTTGAGGGTACAATGAAAATGTCTGCCAAAAACAGAGTTTTTAAGATAGAACTTAAAACTTTATATGAATGTATAGCTAAATAGTTGGGATTTGTGCATATGTAATTTTGTTTATTTGAGGTCACTTTAAAAGGTCAGGGCAAGGTCAAAAGTCAAAATTAGTTTTTTTCGCAATAATTTCGGCGCCGTTCCTTGAAATGTCAAACCCGGAATATATATGACGTAGAAAGGCACCCTCTACTTGTGTACCAAGTTTCAGCTTGATATCAGGTCGGGTCACGGAGATATGACCTAAAATGTCAGTGCGCGTACCCTATATCGCAAAAGCCAAAAAATGAATTTTTTGGAATAGAGTGAATTCAATCGATTAAAAACGTTTACAGATAATATTGAATGCACACATCATTCCAGGTGACCCCAAGGTCACTGGAGGTCATTTAAGGTCAAAGGTCACAAGTTGATCTGAAGAACGTGTGACCATGACAGTTCCCCCTTTTTTATGTCCCTGGCACCGCCTATGCTAACATTACACAAACATTGTAATGCGATTTGTACTTCTTTAGCATAACATGACTAGCAGAAGCTAAAAAAGTGTTTTGGCTTCTTTTGTTCATTCCGTTATTAGAAAACTAATCCCCCTATTTTTGAAACCCTGTGAACGTCCATGAATTTTCTCAAAATTTCAAATTTGCATACCCATGGTAAAAGCCCTATCCATAATCTCTCGTTTCATGCCAGTTTCATCGAAATCGGTCCATAAACAACGGAGTTATAACAAGTCCAAAAGTACCCCCATTTTGAAATTTTTGACCCCCTGTATCCACAAATTTCAAAATTTTGAAAATTTCCCTTTATAAAAATGTACTTCACGTCACGGCAAATCGATTGCCGTTTGTTGCGATGAAATCGGATAAGTAGTTCTCGAGATCTCAGGGGGGGGGGCCGAATCCGCCCCCCCTGCCGGTAATCGGCCATACCATCTAGCCCTCCGGGAATAGGGTTAAATACACCGATGTTGGTCATCTTCACTGAAAATACGCCAAAAGATTTGTGTAGTGCCCTTATTTACACTCACTTTATCCCGTGTTGCTCGAAACCTGACCTGCAAAGATGAAAAACGACAACATAGGTCAATGTCCTGACATGGCCTTGGCCCTAAATCCTTAGTCAAGACGCCAGATGAATGGAAATGGCCGAATTCCACGTTTTAACGCCCAACAAACACCCTTTTTCCCGTTTGGTTCGAAAAGTCGTACGGAATGGTCTACAGGCCGAGAATGTGCCCAAAATTGTCCAAAGTTGTCCAATGGATCCTGGAGATATTGACCTAGGGCCATGAAAATTACAAACAATTTAAATTGTTATAGTCCATCCCTATCCATTAACTTTCACGTCTCCAAATTCTTCCGTTTCCGAGATCGGAGAGGTAAGGCGTAGTTTAAAGTTACGGACTTTCTTGTTGCCAGACCCTGCAGCCTCCTTCGACATACTGCCCATGGGTAGCAGACAGGACTCCACAACGGCAGGCGAGAGCACCAGAAGTCTGTGTAGGGTGATGGGCATCGGGTAAAAGCTGTAGTGCCTGACGTACAGCTCGGCTGTCTCCCGGCAGTGTGCAGCCAGAGCAGGTGCTGACACACAATGAGAACAGCTGACGGCCTGTAGCAGAACGTTTAGCATTTTCGGTCAGCTGGACATGGATCCCGGTACGGGCAGCGAACATCTCTGGCGAACAGAAAGCTCGGCCAGCGGCGTTTCCGTCGCTGGAGTTGCCACTGCTATCTCTCCTGGGCTCATGCACTCCCAGTCCCAGCTGGTCACGGGACTTTTTCTGGATTTCTTGCTTTGCGTGCTGCAGCTTCGGTTCGTCTTCAGCCCTGACCTGCCACCTGCGGAACTTTTTTAAACTTTTTTAAAAATTGGCAAATAGCTGGTCGTCTCAGCACATGCCACCTAGCTTATAGCTTCCCAGCATCTAGCTTCTCCTCGGCGTCAATCATGGTTGGTCCATGATGCAGCGGAGAAGACGAGCTCAGCAGTGGTGTGCTGCGCCTTAGACCCTCAGTGGCACGGAGTTTACTTCGGCGTGCTTTCGCGGGAAGGGCACTGATGGACGTCCGGCGGAAGCAGATTTTGGGTGGCAGATGCGATCTGGATGGCAAACTACTCCATCGACCTAACGTTTGTGCTTACTCAGAAACTTAGCTTCATCTCTGTAACAGCTTCTCCATTTCCTTTGCATGCGGAAAAGAGACGTAGTTTTTTCGTCACGAGATCGTCACACGAAGGGACATCGTACCTGTTTTAGACAAATTTAGCAACATCACTAGCAGTACAATGCGGAATGCCGACGCTCGCTCGCAAATGTTGAAACACGTCTCGTCTTGAGAAGAACAAATCTCACACGTAGGCGCTTGATGAAAGAACTCTGTTTGCAAAGAACAGCGGCTGGCTCGACTTTTTCCAGTGACCTGACGGTTGAGTGACCCTGACATGACTCTTGGCACATCCCGACCTGCCGCACCATGCGTATGGCCCCGGGCGGTTAGACACCGCGCTTAGCAACGTTCTTTGTCCATTACTGATTGGTCGATCTCGAAAGAGGGGAGGGATATTACAGCAAGAGAATCTAGGATAGGACTCAAGTGACACGAATTAACATTTTTATCATTCAAGCTTAACTGGCTGAATTTTATAGCACTGTATCTAACGCAATGTGACCTACACGAAATCGTCCGCCCGTGACCTGACTCAGGGCGGCCCACCCGATCCCCGGCCAGCGGGTCGCCAGTCGCTGCCAAAAGAAGCGGCACGGGACACATGCAGTCACACTTGTTAGCCAGAAAAGCAAATGTGAGAAACTATTTCCACCAAGCGCAGGCTCAAAATAGAACAAAGTAAAAAAATGAGGGGAATCCGGTGGTACGTGCCGCCTTTGCGACTCTTCTTTGTGACTCTTTATGATTCTTCTTGAATTCATAGCTATTTTTTACGTTCGCACAGTGCACGTTTTTAGGCGGCCTTAATCACGAATGCCATGGTTATTTTGCAATATTCTGTTTCACCAATTTTGTCTTTTTTTACTCCCTTGGTGTTTAATTAAAGACGATATGCCAACGTACTTGCGTATTATCAGCACAGATGTCTTTATTTGGTGTCAGGTTTCCCTTAGAATGTTAATCCGTTTCACGTCGTACTATCTCAGCGGCATACGGGCACCAAAAATACTTTACTTTGAGAGTAATTCTGGCTTCCTTGCGATGACCACACTGATCCAAGCAATGCCTTTAACAAATTACTAAACCTTATCGAATGCTTTTTGTCGCGCTAATTCTAAAAATGCCCCACAGTGGAGTGGCGAGCATGGCTGTGTTTTATGCTGTGCCATATTTGCGTGGGGTTCTAGACCAAGTTCATCTAAAACATTTCTCCCTGCTTCAACGGCTATTTCCATTCTTTTGCAAAACCATATGGGTTTTGATGACAAAGTTCGCGCTGATGCAACGCTTTTTTAATGAAGTTTGAGTGGCAATGGGTGGGGAGGGGGAAATCCCAACGACACGACCAATCCCAAATACGGATTCACCTGAACTACTCCGAAGTTCAAATTTCTCCTCGGATTTAGGCGGCTTTATTTTTGTGTTCGGATGAAAAACGACAAAAAACATGCAACAAGCTGGCTGCGATATATCACGTGTGCCTACAGATGGGAGGCTCTCCCGCGGGAAAATTTAATTGCTGCAGGTGGTTAGGATTCCGGAAATAAATCCAATTGGGTGTTTTCACAACTGATAATGCACCAAAAAAGCAAAATTTGTTGTGCATGCTGCTTACCTCTACCACTTCTTGCATATCTGTGTGTCTGTACGTTCATTTAGGACACTTTTAGTAAAAAATAAAAAAACTGCGTCGTAAATAAATTACCAAGCACATATTTGGAGGAATCGCTAAACGTTGCACGCATTGAATTATCTGCCAAGACCCCTTTCATTTGCCACATTATTTTAGATACTACAGTATTCGGGATTGTAATAATGATGGTTCAATGTCTTCGCAGGAAGCTATGCTTAGCAAGGACTCGACTCCCAATCCATCCCTACTAAACATATGGTTAAGTTCATATACTGGATTATCATGGCAGTTTGGGAAGCCATGATGACATTCAGCGGACTTAATTAGTTCTGATAGGATATTAGGTCTCATTTTGTTTATTTATTTATTTATCTTTTGTCAATGTTAGCAGCTTTCCGTGAACACAAGCTTTTGTGTCAGCCTTTGTTGGTGCATCCGGGCGCCAGGATTTTTGCATGGGAGGAGCCCATGCAGTCCTAACCCCCCCCCGCAAAATAAAAACCCCGGATCTCGGCCACTTTATTTTTACGCACCAAAAATTCGGGATTTGATATCTGGGGGTTAAAAAACGCAAAATTTGACGACATATATTTTGCAAACAAAGAAACAAATTTATGGTTGGTGCCCCTGGGTATGCCTAAGGGTGTTCTCTGTGCTGAGTTTTTTGGTCATGAACTGGATCTCCACACATATATGCATACTTGCTTTCTTTGTATATACATATAGGTACGGGTCCTTTTCGTGTTGTGAAGGTGTCCAAGTTTTGCTCTTGGGGTCATTAATTCTCTTTTGGTTTGTGGGTGCACAACCAAGTTTATGTTTTGCACAGATCTGGTTCGCGGGCACATGTGCGCTTGCAAAGAAACTTAAAGTTACACCCCTGCACAACACGAATAAAATACAGGAGACCTAAAATTCAGTCGTAAACAGTGAAGGGTACAATGGAAGTTAAAAATGTGACCAGAATGCTGAAAGGTGAACAGATCATGACACCATAATGACAATGAAAATACAATACCTAGCCTAGAGATGGAGTAATAATGAACAGAGACGTATATGATTTCATAGTGGAGCGTTTGACGAGTCCTGTGACGAAAACAGTTGGGCAAAAAGGTAAAACAGTGCAAAAAGCGCGCTAAAAGTCAAGGTACTATCGATCAATAAAGTCACGGGCTAGTTTCTTAAAAGACTGCAAGTTTCTTAAAGTTTCTACTTTCTTAAAAATCGTTTAATTCAATCGGATTTAATTTAATTAAAATTTTAAAAAATCGTTTAAAATCGGACGCCGTGGCGGACGGCAGGTGGCACGGCATTTATGTCTCCACTGCATGGTAGGGAATGCTCTGCTAGTGGTCTCCATGTGGGGCGGTCGGGTAGAGAATGTGTGAAATGCAGTGCCGTCAAGGGTGGCTTGAATGAGGCGCGCGGAGATGTCGAATCCTTGCGAGATGAGTCTCTTTAACGTCTGCGGGCTGTTCGACACGTTCGCGATGCGATAAATTCAGATGACGTCGCGCAGCTGGATGGTCTCAGATGTCAACCAACCCAGCTGCTTCCTTGACTCAGTTATGTGATAGTGTTTTCTTTTTCCAATAACGATACGGGTGCCAAAGTTTACTACGTTCCCCATACTCCTTGGCCAACGTTGCTGGCCGGTGTGGGCAGCGCACGCCGGTAAGCAATACATGATGTGTGGAAAGACTATTTTTGAGGTCCCGTAGCATTCGCGACCAGAAAATTCATGCATGGATTACGAAGGCATCAGTTAGGAAAATCAAATTACTTCTCCTGGGTTTCAGTTCCCAGCCAGATTTGTTACATGCGGGACGCCTGTCGCATAGACCATGACACAGCTGTGGCATTGGTGCGGGAAGATGGCAGGGGCATATTTAGAAACTGACAAAGGGTGATGCCTTCATGCCTCAGGAGGACAACGCCAGCTTTAGGAACGTCAATACGTATGCGGTTGGCGACAGTGGAACTTGTCAGAAATTTTGTTGTTTATTTCTTTCATTTATTGTTATGTACTATTTTCTTACCTTTGCTGCGCTCCTTCAGGATTTCGGATGCCCATCTGTTGTTTAGGGCGTCCTTCTAAACCTCCGGAATATTTTCAGACCACAGGGGCGCTCTGCGAGCCCTCGGGGGCACCGCTGAAGAGTGTTGGCCACCTTCTTGTTCTTTAGGGCGTCCTTCTAACCATCGGACACATTTTCAGACCTCAGAGGCGCCGCTGGAACCCTCTGGGAGGACACTTCAGGCTCGGAGATGCCCAGAGTCTTGAGGACGTCCTTCCGGCCCTCGGACCATATTTTCAGACCACAGAGGCGTCATCTGAGTCTTCAGGTGCTCCCTTCCATGGTTTGGACACCCTTTTATTCCCTACGGTGTTCTTTTAGACATCGGGACATATTTTCGGACCAAATGGGCGCCCTCTGAACCCTCGGGGTCGCCCCTTCAGGGTTTGGGGGGTCCTAAAATTTTCTAGAGCGTCCTTCTCCATCTGGGACATATCTCAGACGGCAGCAGCGCCTTTTGAGCTCTCGGGGCTCTTTCAGCTTCTTTGCCCCTCCAGGGTTCGAGGCGCCCTTTCATTCCGTACGGCGTCCTTCTAGTCCTCGTGGCATATCTTCAAGCCTTGGGGGCCCCCCCCCCCCCCCCCCCGCCCCGTTCCCCCCCCCCGGGTTTGGGTTTGGGGCGGGGTTTTGGGGTTAGGGGGGGGCCCGGGGGGCCGCGGGCCCCGCCCTCCATCCCCCAAGGGTCTGTTTTTGCCCAAGGGAGAACAGAACGAAAAAGGGCGCCCGCTCCGGACGCCCGATCTCGGCAACCGCAGGTCGCATCGACACGAAACCGACTTCGATCGAAAGAGGATCGATAGGGAACAGCATGATACCAAACACGGCGCGCGGGGACCACCACGTGGCGCGTGCCACCCGAGGGAACGAGAAAATGTCCGTTCTGAAAGGTTTCAAATGGGGTTGTTATCTCGGTTGCCGTTAAGGACACGGGCCCGAGGCACCAGGAACCAAACAGGAGAAGGTACCGACTACAAATCGTCTGGCGGAGTCGACCTCGTCCGCCGGACGGGGTAGCCGTGGCACGCGCTCAAAATGGGGTCATTTGTGATGTTTGCGTCGTTTCTGTTTCTACCGAAATTTCGAACACAGCGGTGTCGATTTCCGAAACGAAACTGGTAGCGACAGAAAGCCCGTTTTTTGCCGTTCCAATGGGGACATGCACTGAGCAGGTGTGGCGCGGCCGTCCGGGCCATGCGACGCTACGTGTTGCGATGCGGGTCGCAATTTCGTCCCGTTTCAAGAGCGTTTTGGGCCATTGGCGGGCGCCGACACGGCACCCTTCCCGGAGGCTAATCTCACCAACCGTGTGTCGTACCGAGACGAAACCTGGTCCGTTCAACAGAGAATCGATTGTAGAACAATATCGTGCAAAACACCGCGCTTTGGAAACAGCACGTGGCGCGTGCTGGCCACCCGGAACACAAAAATTAGCAGTTTTGCAAGCCTTACAAAATAGGGTGCGTGTAAATTCAACCATTAATTTTGACGCCTCGTCGACTTAATAGCCTCATGCCACTAGGTACCCGCTTCATATCATTCCATAGGGTCGACGTCGTCCGACAAACGGGGTAGCCACGGCACGTGCTCAAATGGGGGAACATTTTTGATTACTGGTTCATTTGTGTTTACACTGCAATTTTGATGGCATGCGATGTGAAGTTCTAGGCAAAATTAGTACCAATGGGAAGGCCATAGTTTTGTCGTTCTCACGCCGAAATAAAATAATCATAATTCACATAAATGTTCCTGCTATGGGGCATCAACTGAACCGATGCATGTCATAGTTTTGCGGAAAATCGACGCATTTTGAGTGATTTGTGTTCAGTTTAAGATTGTGGCGCCGTCATTGGGAGCTGGCGATTGAAAATACTTGCACTAAGCTCGTCAGTCAATGGTGAATACGTCGGTATAGGCCATTTGGTGTGTCTCCTTGTGGTTGTTTTCAACGAAAGCGTACAAAAAGGTCTTATTTCGCCTTTTGCGTGATTTCTTCGTCAATTATGCTCCAAAATCAGCTTCTCTTGCTCATAGCTAAAAATTGCTTTATTTCATCGTGCTCGATTTGACGCGACCTCCGTTTTCGGGGTTTCCAATACGGTATAAAGAAATAAACCTTTAACGGGAATGCACGCACGGTGAGATTTACAAACCGATAGTCAGGGGGACACAGATGGGACAGAGACAGGGTTACAAGGAAACGGACATATAATTATTTGTACTGATGAGCATGGAAGCAAATTCATTGACAGGCCTCATAAATGAAGCGGTGAAGGTGGTAAAAAAAATAGAAGATCAACAGGAACTATCCCGGACAGGCAACCTACTGTCTCATTTAGGGAAGAATCGACGCTGCCGCAACATCTCGTCAATATTCTGGCCATCGTTTGCAGACTGTGACATATATTTGAAGTACCAGACCTTGCCATGCCACGGTAATCCACGGTGCCGGTCTCGCAATTTCCCGCGCGTTCTTAGACGTCAGGATATTTAAGGACCACCTGCGTCAATGCAGAAAGCACCTTTTATAACGGAAGT
Organism: Capitulum mitella; assembly: GCA_030062745.1. NCBI lineage: Eukaryota > Metazoa > Arthropoda > Thecostraca > Pollicipedomorpha > Pollicipedidae > Capitulum > Capitulum mitella. The sequence goes on along the minus strand of CP099853.1, from coordinate 3,153,919 downwards.
CTGTGCCACTATGGCTGCACGACGAGAAAAAAGCCGAACTTTGGTTGACCGGTGCTCAGAACTGCCTTCGCGGGGAGAAGTGCTGCAGCAATGTTTTCAGTCCCACCGTGTGGATAGGCTTACCCAGAGGTAGGTCAAAACACAGATCGTCCGCGAAATGAAGGTGCTGAACAAAGTCCGTATTCTCACTGCACCGGAGCGGAACG